>BQKN01063310.1:135855-165019 GCA_022839385.1 Asparagus kiusianus
GACTTCTATCAACTTAAGTTGATGTCCACCAAAGTTCCTAGCCACACATTTATTAATATAAAACACCATTTTATATAATATAAGGATCCCTAGGCAATATGAGTGGTTAAAAACTTTGGTGGACACACTATTCCCTATCCACTTAAGTTGACGCAAATTTTCACCTATATATGTTGATGATGGTTAACTAAATAGTTAAATATTTCAGGGGTGAGATTGATGAGGGGCCGCTTACTTCTCTGAATATCTAATTATGAGTATAGTAGCTTTCAGCCTGCACAAAGTAGAAACTCGTGAGAGGACGTGGTTTAGTTCCCCCGTTGTACCTCCGACGATCAAGTTACCTGGTAAATTTGAGTGGAAAAATGAAGAACTGTCAGTGTTCTTTTGTATAGTGCAGTATAATTAGCAGATATTCTAAAAAGGCAGTCAAAGATCAGAAGGTCCAAAGTCTAAAAAAAATCCATTTCTATTGAGAATTGTACCTCTATTTATAGTGGTGATGGAATGGTAGAATGGACACTTCGGCTGAGCACAGAATATCGGTGAAGAAGTATGGATTGACGGCTACATCAACACCTACTTTACACGTGCCAGTCAGCGAGTGGAGGAGAGATCTCCTCAGCATTAAATGTTAAACGATGGAGGCATAGCGGTGTTGACGTGGTCCGATGAGTCATGAAGACTATCAGGGCTAGAGGCATGATGCGTCTGCCGAGCATTAAATGCGACGCCGATGTGCTTTCAGTGAGAGAGGCTCGAGGGTGAAGTCGTCCTTTAGCTTCGCCGAGAATTAACGCCTTTCGAGTCGACCTCAAGAGGCGTCAAATAACTAGTCGTGTGGACTCGTTGCGAGTCGTCTTCGACAAGAGAACCGACAAGTACCACCATTCATGTCGACATAAGGAGATGTTGATTCGACAAGTCAGCTACGTCAGGATCCTTAGCTGTTTGACCATCAATCTGACTTGAGCAGTGCATGAAGAGGGACACCTGTCCGTTGTTGGCAAAGGGTCGCACTTTGGCGACTGAAAACACCATAGCAATATATATATATATATATATATATATACTCTCTCTCTCTCTCTCTCTCTCTCTCTCTCTCTCTCTCTCTCTCTCGCTTAGCATGGTACAAATACTAAGATATAAGAATATAAATATATATAATGTAGTTATTGTAGGCAAATAAAATTACCTTTATGACTAACAAAAGAAGCTCAAAGGTTCGTCTGCGAGGCTGAACTTCACCTAAAAGTTGAACTTCGCCTGAAAGCTAAACATCGCCTGAAGTACGCCCGTGAAGAACGAAGTTCGCCTGAACACTAAAATTCGCCTGACCATTCAAGGCATCATGAACAAAGTCAAGTTCACCTGAAAGTTGACTTTACAGGCAAAACCAAGTTCGCCTAATAACGTGGCTCCGCCTGAATCAACCATGCAGATTCAAGTTTGCCTGAATACTTGACTCCGCGGGCAAAGCCAAGTTCTCCTAATAACATGGCTTTGCCTAAATCAACCATGGAGATTCAAGTTCGCCTGATGTCAAGGCTCGCTTTCCAAAATACCCAGGAATCGGAACGTGAACAAGCTCACGACGTATTAAATTGAGGAGAATAAATAAAAGACCATTTTTCCTCTCAACCTAATACGCCAAGCGTCAAGCAATATACAATGCGAAGTCACAAGTTCCCGATCACAATTAGAAAGAATATAATAAACATCTCATAATAGGAAAGAGTCATATCATAAATGGAAAATCATACGAAACACAAAGTTTGGGTCAAACATGCCCTTATTACAAAACAGAACAACTGAATACTGGAGAAATATAAAAATACATCGTCTAACGGAAATAGAAAGGAAATACTACAAAAGTAAACTAGGTCCATTAACTAACTAAAAGGGGTAACTAAGCGTCTACTTCTTCTTCAGCTCTGTCTGCAAAACACTCCTGCTGTGGATACTTTGGCTCTGGCATATCTCTAAGCTGAACCTGTTTGTCCTCTAAATCTGACGTACACCAGAGAAAATAGGTGTATGTCAGCGTGCATGTCACACGACAAGATTCCACAAGGGAGAAAAGAATGGTCGAACAACCAAGGCAATAACAGATGCAACAACAGAAATGATAAAAGAAACGTGCAACTAGAAATCTAACAAATCAAAATGCAATCCACCATTAGAGTATAATAATCAGAAGAAGTCCATAAACATCCGAGTATCAAGGTCATACAACTAGCCATCCTATAATAGCTCACTAAACCACATCTCACATAGAGTTAACGTTCATATCATCGGATAACTGACTGTTCACAAATCCTCTATGCACATCTAATCCCGCAAAACAGGCGGCTAGAGGACTACACGCAATCTGATCTCGTCCTGGTCCGAACTCAGGCAAAGCTCAGGTGACGAAACAGGTCACTGACCAAAGTGACGAAATAGGTCATTTGGTCCAACAAACTAACCCCAAGATGAAACAGGTCACTGGTGTGAGTCTGGATAATACATCAATAACCACATCCGATCACAAAAACCAAGACTTCCCCATCCCAACTCTTCTTATTTTTCTAAGTCAACAATCATAACCTGAACTAGATCTCTGGTCGACCTCCTAAATTCAATCAACGCGCACACACATGTCACTAAGTCTTATTCATGACGCATAAGGCCACTAAGTCATGAACTGCTAATGATTCTCAAACACAATAAAAACAATAAATGCAGCTAATTCTATGCAAATAAAACATGATGTATCACGTAATTAAAATAAGAATCATGGAATCAGTGGATGTATTGCATATAAAATGTCGCGGTCAACAACCATCCATAACATGTTCATAAACTAAATTAATTCAAAATAAATAATTCTTTTACAAAATAAATTCCTTTCAGATTATCTCTCACCATAATTATTCTAAAAATAATCTCTTAAAATAATAAATTCATAAATTTAAAATAATATTTTTACAAGATAAATTCTCATTAATTCAAAATAGTCTATTTTCCAAAATAAATTCTTTTAAAAATATTTATCATTCTAAAATGATTTCCTTCCACCAAATAAATTCTAAAAAAATATTTTAATTATTCTAAAATAATTCCGTTGTCAAAATAAACTCTTTAATTTATTATAATTATTTTGAGAATACTATTTATCATATAATTATAATTTATTTAATATTATTTATCAAATCCACACAAATAATTATATCACAAATTAATATAAGCAGATACTTCACAATTTTATCAACAAGCTCACGCGGGTAATTATTAACAGATCTAAAATTCTAATAAATAACAATTAAAAATATAAATTCGCATGACAAATATAAGAATTGTAATAAACTAATCTAGAATCAGAATCTTGTGCGCAATTAACAAATCTAAAAACTGTATGAAATAACAAACGGGAAAAATAAGGATCTTACCTACGAGGCCAAGGGGAGGCGACGATGACAAACGGGCTGTGCGTGGCGTCGGCGGCACGGGTCTAATCTCAGGCGTCGGTGGAGATGGCGACAACGTGGCTGTAGTGTTGAGAGGGCTTAGCATCGGTGGTCGACTGCTGTAGGGGTGTCGGGTTTGGGCGTCAGGGAGCGAGGGACTGCTGGAGGGAGAGGGGGATCACGAGGCTACGGCGTTGGGGGATTTGGGCACGAGTCAAGGGTGACTCAGCGGAGGTGAAACAGGGTTGGGGTTCTGTGTAGGGCTGAGGCGGGGGCGTAGCGAGAGGTGGTGGAGGGAGAGCGGAGGGCTCAGGGTAGCGGTTGTGGTGGCCTGGAGGTGAGCGGCTGAGGGAGCTCGGCGTTAGGGAAGGCGACTGTAGAAGGAGCAGACTGTTAGCGGGCGGAGCAACGATGGAGGCTGGAGGGTGAGGCGGTCACAGGGAGAGGAAGCAGCATTGGGGGAAGAAGGAGTGGCTGGGGTGCGGCAAGAGGTGGCTCGATAGAGCGGGGGGGGGGGGGGGGGGGGAGGCGTGTTCGAGCGAGGGCTGTTAGGGGTGGTCGGCGGTGATGGGAAACAGAGGAGACGGCGGTGGTCAAAGCTGGAGGCGGAGGTGGTTGCAAGGGGGAAGGTTGCAAGGGCGAAGGCGTGGCTGATGAAGAGGGGCTTGGGGAAGAGGGGAGGAAGAGGAGGAGGAGGAGAGAGAAGAAGAAGAAGAAGAAAGAAGAGGTGACTGCGGGTATTCACGTGAGAAAAAAATAAGAGGAAAAATAAATGCATATATAGGGTTAGGGTTAGGGTTTAAACGTATTTATTAAATATAATTAAGAAATAAATTAAGAAAAATCAATATTAATTAAAATAATAATAATAACAATAACAATAATTAAATAACCAATATTAATTTAAAAGTTTTCACCACAACAATTTAATTTATAATTATCAAAATTATTAAATAGATATAAAATTAGATTTTTAAATCAAAGAAAATTCTATAAAATGGAGAAAATATAAAAGATCTTTTTTTTCAAATTTTTGAAAATTTTGAGTTACGGTTTTAGTATTTTTATGAAATATTCTTTTAAAAATAATAATTTAATATTTTAAAATACTAGAAAAATTATTTAGACCAGTATTGAAAATTCATGATCATTACACCTGAATACTTGAGTCCATGGGCAAAGCCAAGTTCGCCTGATAACACGACTTCGCGTGAATCAACCATGCAGAGTTAAGTTTGCCTGAACTGATCAAGCTTCACCGGGATAGCTCGTATGAAGTTAAGTTCACATGAACACTTAACTTCGCCTACAAGAGTTAAGTTTGCCTAAACACTTAACTTCGCCTACGAAGTTCGCCTGCATGCTCCAACTTGCTTGTAGGCTCGTCAAGCTCGCCTGAACGTGCAAGTCCACCTGCAGCATCAAGTCCACCTGCACTGCTTGACCAAGTCAGTCACTAAGGCTTAAAATGTGAAAGTGGTTGTGTCCACTTCCCACGTTTATAGGAGACGGTTACACACCATTCTCTTCTATAAATAGCCACTAATGGCTATCAAAAGAAGGCGCGATGGAGGGAAAAAGAGAGAATGAAAGCATTAAGAGCATCTTGCACTCGACCTTCAAACTCTAGCTCGGGTACTCGACCTCCAAAAAATAAAACTTCTACCACGCGAGGAAGTTTGTTGACATCCTTGTTCGAATCGTCAACATGAAGCAAACTCGACTAAGCATCGAGCGAGGCATCCTTTTGCACCAAAAGACCCCACGTTAAACAAAAGAGAGATCAGATCTATTCTCTCTTCTTCTGTGTAAAAGAGAATTCTAGTTTGTAATACACAAATCAATCAATACAAATTCAGAATCATCTTTTACGACCTACAAAAGATGGCGACCACAGTGGGAAAAACCATTCCTTCAGATGAATTGATGGTGGCACAGTTCGACAAGGTTACTACAGGGACTACCGTTGAGTCCCTCATAATAGAGTTTGATTAAGCCAAGTATGAACAATATTTATTTTCTGCTTCCTCTAGTGGAAAAACGTCATGTAAGTGTCGCAAAGTCTTGCATGTAACATAGCCCTAGCAAGCTAAGGCTATCATGCCTGAGAGCTCTCCCCGAGCAATCACTGGGGGTTCCATTCCCCTAAGACTGTTAAGATAGGCCAAAAGTCCAAAGATGCAAACTGCAAAGTCACTCGTTGGGTTGTTAAGCAATCCACACAAACTCTTGTCTCTGAGGAGATCAAAGTTCATGTTGGCATAAATTATGCCTTCACCATTAACGTGAACGCTCCTCTCTTAAAGAGGGTCAGGTAGAGGTGACGACAAGCTCACGCTCATCGTGAAGCACGTGCTTTGATGTCTTTTGATGGCCAAAATTATAATTCAGGCCTGATGAACAATGCTAGTTCCAAGAACAAAGGCAAAGTTCCCAGTTCTGGCGAACTGCGCACTTCAGGCGGACCTCGTATTGCTGGCGAAGGTCACTAATCAGGCGGACTTCCCTAGTCAGGCAAACTTCACCAAGCAAGAGGATTTAAATCAATTGGTGAACCTTGTCAGGTTTGTCTGAAAGCTCAACCTTATCTGTTGGCTGAGCTTCGCCAGAAGGATAAAGCGATCGAAGTTCACCCGATAGGCGCACTTCGCCAACATGAGCAAGCTAAACGCATGCAAGTCCGCTAAACAGCCGAATATCACCAAGTTTGACAGACTATATCTCATCACCAATAGGCTCAAGTTCGCCAAACAGTCGAACCTCGCCAGACTAGGAACCTTCACCTATCAAGGCCAGTTCGCCGGAAGCCAACAGTTAGCGGTTTTTTCCAAATGCTCTTTTGAGCTTTCTTCTTATAATCACTCAACTGGTCCTTTTAACACTGGGGGTTACAAGCATCGACCCACAGTAGATCTCAAAGAACACTTGACATGCAAATGCAATATTCACGAGATAACGCCTCGATGCCACTATGAGAGGCTTATCATAAGAGTACTCGCTGGGTGTCAATGTGGTGAATCGTCAAAACCACCGGTATTTGAGAGACACTTTGAGTGATCGGTAGAGATAAGACTTCCTCGCTGAAGATGCAATCGTGTGAGGAAACAAATTCATGAAGACTGGGATCTCCCAGCTACAACTATCAACATGATGGGAAAGTCCAAGGTGAAGAATTTAGATTTTTCTGACGCTGAATTTTCATCGAGATTGAAAGGCCTAGCCATTGATCATGAAGGTGTCTACCAGTACACTCGAACTCAAGACAAGAATCTCCATACCACTGGATTAAAGGTGATTAGAATCCATTTCTGATGACGATGATGATGATTGCTTAGCAGTAGCAATATCCCAGGCTTCAAACTCAGTTCAGGGTAGGTGCATAAAGGTGCACATGGCTGAAGCTCCTGATGACATAGCTAAAAAGCTAGAGGAGCATCAAGCTACAATTGCCATGCAGCAAGGAACAATCAACACCATAAATGATATGCTAAAGAAATTTCTGAACAAGGACCAGAAGAAGAAGAAGAGGGAGTCGCGGTCTCCCACAAAATCTTTGACCAAGAACAAAGAGCGGGAACCCACTCCTCCGCAAACAACAGAAGGAGAAGAGAATCCTGACTCGCCCTCTGATTCATCATCTGAGTCTTCAAAAAAGACATCACATTCTAGCAACAATCCATGGGATAAGAGACTTGATAAGTTCCAAAGCTAACTTGACACCTTGAAACTCCAGAAAAATATGAATGAACTGGGGTTATCAGGCTATATCCAGTTGAATGGGATGCATTCTCCTACCCGATAAAGTTTAAGCCCATGAACCTAGTCTAATTTAATGGTAAGGGTTCTCCCTCGCAACATATCTACTATTTCCTAACCCAAACAGGATTTCTTACAGGGAACGATCCTATCCTGACCCGACTGTTCATCACAACATTGAAAGGGGTAGCCTTTGAATGGTTCCCGCAAGTTAGAACCAGACTCCATCAAATCTTGGGCTAACCTGGAGAAGCTATTCTTGGCCTGCTTTTTCGATGATAATACGAAGGTGCCAATGCCCACTTTGCTAGTTGAAAAGCAGAGAAAAGGAGAGTCCGTTAATAACTTCGTGAAGAGATTTAGAAATCGGTTGATACATTATCATGATCAGGTTTCTAAAAACACATTGATCAAGATGTGCTACAACAATCACTCAATCCATATTTTGTCCAAGATTGAAGTGGTAGAGACCTGGCTTGGAAGAAGCTTGTTCCCCACGGTGAACAAGTAGAAAACATACTCAAGAGGATATATGCTGAGGAGGCGCGTGAATCTCAAAGAGGGGGAAACTAAGACAACTTTATCCCTTAGACCCATTCAAAGGGGAAGGATGCTCTGGTAGTGGAAACCATTTCTTCACCTAAACCCTTATCGAAGAAAAATAGTAATTTTTCAAATAACCATTTCCATAAGCAATACAACTTCAAAGATGAACAAATCATCCCAATTCTCAAGTCCTTGATCAAGATGACAAAGATCAAGCTCCTAGAATCGAAGTGACCCGACGAGGCTTCAAGGATGAATGATCCTAATTACTGCATGTACCACAGGACGGTTCATCACCCGACGAAAGCATGTTACATCCTGAAGGATAAGATCCAAGCTTTATTAGATGCAGGCGTCATGACCCTTCAATCTTGATTTATACCAAGATATGCAGGACGAGACCTGCAAAGCCAATATGTTCTCTAAAGAACAAGTATGATGAAATCTAAAAAGAAAGTCAAGTTCGAACCAAAGTGGGAAGAACTATTTGTAGTAGAAACGGTCTACTCAAATGGAGCACATCGCCTTGTCAATTAAAAGGGTGACAAGATCATGATGCCAATCAACAGTAAGTTTCTAAAGAAGTACTACTCATAGGTCTTGTTATATACCGGCCCCTTCCCTGCATTGCTCGCATGGAAGGAAAAGAGATCATTCCAAATCTCAACAATGCTGCAGGTTCAAACACCACAGATGCGGTAATGATATACGACCTTAACAATATTGAAGAACGCAACCTTCAATGCCCACGAGGTTAACTAAGGTGAAAATTTTATCCCTTACTGCCCTCCAAACTCTCTCACCAATCCTCTTCAATAGGATGACGGGTCCACAAAACTATCATGTTAATGATTACCTATGATAGTCGATTTACTCCAAACTCTCCTACAAATCCTCTTTAATAGGATGGCGGGTCCACAAAACTATCACGTTAATGATTACATATAATAGTCGATTTACTCCAAACTCTCCCACTAATCCTCTTTAATAGGATGATGGGTCCATAAAACTATTATGTTAATGATTACCTCTAATAGTTGATTTCCTCCAAATTCCCCAATCAATCATCTTCAACAGGATGATGGGTCCATGAATTCTCCCACCAATCCTCTGCAATAGGATGATGGGTCCAAAATAGTATCATATTAATAATTACATCTGATAGTTAATTCTTCAACCTCCATTAAAAACACTCTGTCAAGTAGTGACCTACCATGCGACGAGCCCCTACTTTTCATTCGATCAGGACAGTGATCTACCATGCGACAATTCACTTTCTGATCCCTTCCAAATATTCTATCTCCTTAGAGTGATCAAAGATAATGGCCTACCATGTGATATGCCTCTATTCTAATCACAGTCTACTCCTATGTCACCGAATGCCTTGATTATTTCCATACCGTCATTCATGCAAATGACATTGTTCATTGATAGTGGCCTACTATGTGATAAGCCTTTATTCTAATCACAGTCGTTATACTCCAATGTCATTGAACAACTTGATTATTTTTGCACCGTCACTCCTGCAAGTGATGTTGTCCAAGATAGTGGTCTACCAGGCGATGTGCCCTTATCTATCCTCTCATTCCCTAATAGTGACCTACTAAGTGATGAGTCACTATTCAGATTTGAGATCATTATTTTACTTTTGATATCACCACACTCCTTTGGTCATTTCCGGAAATGACCATTCCTTGAAAAAAGGCCTACCATGTGATGAGCCTCATTTTCATATTTTTATAGGCATCAAAAATTGCCTATAGGTTACCGCACGTAGCTTAAGACGAATGAAAGGTGATGAACATTATTATCTGAGTTAAAGAGGATTATTTGATGCCGTAAAGAAGCAAACAAGCACATGAGGCAAGTCGGTGAAGCGTATGAGTCAAGGAAACATTGAAACGTGCGCAAAAGGACGGAAAATGACCAAAACCGGGAAGTCAAAAATTCCAATCACCTCGAAGTGACTCAGAAATCCTAAGTCACCTCAAGGTGACTCAGAAATTCCGAGTCACATTGAGGTGACTCGGAACACTACCGAGTCATATTGAGGTGACTCGCACAGTGAAGTTCCGAATGACGTGTTTTCAGATAATTTTTTTGAGATTCGTTCGATCTACTACCTCCCTAACTACCTTAGGATCATTCCTAAATGTGGTTAAGTCATTATTAACTAAAGATAAGATCAAATTATGAATTCTTATCCAAAAATATACCATCCGAAGCCTATAAATACACCCCTAGGGCCCCTATACACGGGGGATCAGAAATTGGGAGCTTTGAGGTGAGGTGCTGACCGTGTGAGAAGAGACCCATGAATTTTTAAGAGAGGCTAGCGAGATCTTGACGAAATTTAGCATAAAGAGGAAGATTTTAAGAGATCTGAAGCCCCATTTATCATTCCCTCGAGATCAGACCTTGTTTTGATCTTGAGAAGAGTAATAATTTTACTTGGTTGAGATTATATACTTTAGTTCTAAGTTTCCTCGATTGAAACAAAGAACACTAAGCCTTCGCGTGCATCAATCTGGATCTATGGATCGACGGTCCACGGATTAAAGCATCCCCGGCATAGGCAAATATCCCACACAAGTAGTGGATGATAAACATCCTCTGCGTGTGTTTCTAGGAGATTGTCCTTTTTATTTCTTTTGTGTAAGAAAAGTATTATAAAAATGCTCATTCTTTTAAACTTATTATAAATGATAAACGTTATAAATGTGTTCCACAATAAAATTAATTTTTGATGCAAACACGCTGGCGATCATAATAGGAGCCAACAGTCTTTCTATCAAGACTGTCGTGTCGTAACTGAAGATAAAGATTCAGGTTGATTTAGCGGTGAGTACGAGTTTGACAAAGTCAAGTTCGAGGAATATTTCTCCTCGTCTTTATCAAAATCCTCCTCTCCCTGCAAGTGTAGAAAGATCTCATCTTTGAAGGAGGCGTATTCACCGATGAAGGCTACAAGTGACTCCGCTCACCATAACTCCTCTCCAGTTAATGAGTTGTTCAACCAAAGTACGCCAACTCTGATGGAGAGAGCTCATCAGAGGTGACACCAAAGCTAAGCTCGTTAAATCACCAAGGCCTTAGAACAAGTTAATGGGGTTTGTTACTATGCGGACATGGAGTCCAGGAAGTGTCAAATAATCCAATCACTTCAACGGTAATTTGCTGTCACTTCCTCCAAACCATCGACACAAGAATAAGTTCTCATTAAAAAGACTCGTTCAACCTTGAAAGAGCGCATTCAGAAGCGCCGCGCATGTGCCACACGTATGCGTGCCCTTGTACGAAAGGCACAATACATGAAAAATAAGGAAATGGCCAAAAAATCACTAAAGTCCTGCAAAGTCTGGGTGCCAAAATTGAAGACTGCGTCAAAATCAAGTGAAATGAACGTGTTGACGTCAAATTGTCTCGGCCATGACCGATACATCCTAGGGTGTCTCACCCTAAAAGACACCCCCGTGATGGTTTCCTCACATCCACCGATGTCCGCTCTTATCTCGGTCTCTCCCGTACTTCCGGTGAAGCCCCACGACAAATTCAAAGTAATGATGGTGGTTTGACTCAGTTCTCTGCACAAGGATTGAGGCAAAGCTTCGTAAAAGAATGCAAAGCTTCAGTTATCAAAAACTCAGACTAGGGGTCATACAAACACTCCCGTCATCAAGCCAAATGCCGCTCAAAGGTGTCTCACTGCTTCCAATCAAATTGGGACACCTCAATGTAGTTGTTCATGCGACGTGCACAAAAGAGGCAAGGAGGCCTCCCCTTCCGGGAGAATTCCTGTCACTTCTTACCTGGGGGTGTGTGTCAAAGTCTAAAAGTCTGTTGAGATTCCACACTGGCAAGGGGGTGGTTCCAAACGTGCGACTCCTGAGAATGCCAATAAGGCCTTACACTCTCGGAAGAAGACATGTCCGTCAAAAGACAACGTCATACCTGGGGAATCGAACCAATGGTTGATAGGTTGCTCCTGTCATCATGCCAATGAGTTGCACCATTAGGCTGAGGGTGCGAACAAATCTTGGAAGAGGATTGTCCAAAAAACAAGTTCTCATTGTCCATACGAGAGACTTATTAGGGCAATATTATCAAAATATAGTTGCCCCAGGACCATTTCACAAAGGGTCTCGGAATTCAAGAAAGTTGTAACTGAAGCATCAAACTTCAGATTAAAACGCTTCCATAAGAGAAATTCGTCGTCCAGGATGATGAATTCCTTGAAGTTATCATTAACATGGCTGACAAAGAAAAGTCTATGATTGCTTCAAAGGACTCTAATCCCGACTTTTCTTCGGGAAGAAAAGTCGATCCAAGATTAGCCTAACGAATATTTTGGCTTCAATTGGGAGCCACCAGAATTCACGAAGGATTGTCTTCGGATGATGAACTTTTAGATACTTGCTCCACAATCACCTTCGATGATACCATGTCTAGCATGGGGGAAACCAGGGAGGCATTCACGATCACTTTTGGTTTCATAGATTAGACTCTTCAAGAAGCTCTAGCCAAACAACGAGAAAAGCTTAGAGCCAAAATGAAAATAGAGATGGAGTTGGCCATGCAACAAATGAGAGAGTTGCAGGCTCAAAGATTTTGACCACTAGAGTCCAGTCAGCTAGCTGAGTCTAGTTGTCACACTACACCTTTCACGCTCGTTCAAAACGGTGCAGACGACAATGATCTAGAAGTAGATAAAGTCATCAAGGCTGATGCACCCCTCGATCAATTGCACCCCTCAATGAAACTGAGAGTGGCCTATTTGCTTCTCCTCAATATCACTCGAAGAGAGATGTGGGCAAGGATAAGAAGATGAGAGAACTCAAGAGTAAGGTTAATGCCTTAATATCCGCTCAAGAAGTGAAGAAGACATGTATTCCGTGCCTGTATCCAAGGGAGTGGGATGCAATTCTGTACCCGTTAAAGTTCAATTTGATTAAGTTCACATTATTTAACAGGAGAGGCTCCCCAACCAAACACTTGGTTTACTTCAAATCCCATTTGGGTATAATATCTGAGAATGAACCATTGATGATTCGGTCCTTCGTAGGCAGCTTTCGCGGGGCCGCCTTCAATTGGTATTGACATCTCAAGCCAGGAATTGCTGGGACGACATGGATAATCTATTCTTCAGCCACTTCTTCGATGATGACACTGAAGTGTCGATTGAAACTCTTCTAGATGAGAAGCAAAAGGATGGGGAGACGGTTGATAATTTTGTCAAACGTTTCTGTAACAAGGCGATGAACTGCCAGAATTAGGTCACAGAGGAATTTATACTCCAGACATATCATAACAATCTTTCTCTGGACGTGTTAGAGGTCATGGGAGTTGTACCTTCAACCATGTGGAAAGAGTTAAAACTATACGGTGAACTGGCCGAACGCTTTCTCAAAAGAAAGAAGGCTGAGAGAAGCCAATCAACGATTAAGGCACCTGCAACTGATCTTAGATCCCAGCAGGAATATTTTTTCGAAGATGACAAAGTTCCAGCCATCTTTTAGTACCTCCTCGCCAATAATAAAATCAAGTTGTCACCAATTATAAATCAGGAGGAAGCAAATAAGACCTCAGATCTAAAGTATTGTGCGTATTGTTCGCGGGAAAAATCGTGTCTTTCTTCATTGATTCCATTGCACACTCTTGTAACAGTTTATCGATTACAAAGATCCGGTCTTTTTATAAGATCCGGTTACAATGAAAATCAAACAAAAAAGAAATAAAAATTACAACTTTTTCTCCTTTTGTGTCGAACAAATCACGAGCTCCTGTTTTACGGTCGCTCGCTTGCGTGGGTTATTTGCCTGCGCCGGGGGTTTATCCGTTGACCACCGCGAGATCTAGATCCGGTCGGATCTACGCAGTACGACGGGTATTATTTCGCTAAGGAAATAATAGCTGGGGGGATTAATTCACCAAGGAAATATTCGCCCTAATCTCGGGATCAAAGACCAAGCTTTGATCTGGAGGAAAACTACGTAGATCTGAGATCCGATCCTCTCGAACTCTTACCTTATTTGGCGTTGACGATCGCCGAGCACCGGATCTGGAAGTCCATTCTTCAAAGTCTTAAAGCTCCAATCATTTTAAATTTTGAGATCTGAATTTGGCAGAGCTTCGACTCTAATTTTTCCAACCCTTGAAAATGATGAACCACCTCTCCTATTTATAGGAGATCTGAACTGTGCCTGCGAAACATGTAGCCAACACACAGGGGGGGCCACCTCAGGGTGGCTCGGCTTGGGCCGAGCCACCTTGAGGTGGCTCGGTTTTTGCCGAGCCCCCTCCGGGTGTTTGGGTTCTGTCGTTTCGTCGTTTTTTGCTTTGTCCGTGATTCGGGTTTGTGGTTGACTTGGCCTGGAATTGATTTATTGACTTGATTCCTAATTTGGCAGTAAATCCACTTCTGAGTTCGAGTCCGAAGCTGATCTTGATTCGATTGCGATTCATCCGAGTCCATTCTTGGTTGGACGACTCATTGACTCCTCGAACCGTTGGATTGATTCCGCACGCGAATGCATTCTGTTGATCGCGTGCAATTTGTTGACCTCATCGCCTCGTCACTCGATGGTTCGTTGTTTTGTCGATTTCCTGTGTCGAGCTGTGTGAAGGGACCTATAGGTAATTTTATACGCCTACAGATACCCCCTCCAAAGTATTTCAGTCTCGTTCTTTTATAGAAGAGTCTGGAATACTTTGGATATGATTGTCCCAACCTTTAGTCAGTGTAACGGGACTTTGGAATGACTTCTGTTCTGGATTCCTTCAATTCCTTCAGGCTATTCGGTGCTTTGTCGAACGTCTGTAAGGATTCCGGTGCTGCATTTATTGTCTGACCGTTGTTGAAATTTTGAACTTGAATCCGATTCTTGATTTCTTAACTTTTTAGCTCGAGTTGGTTGCTTCAACATGGAACTGATCATCGATTGATGGCGTTGTCCGGCATTTGAGCTTCATCGCGACGCGTTGTCCGGCGTCCAGGCTTCATTGCGACGTATTGTTCGACGTCCGACACAGTTTATACTCGTACGTCTTCTGGAGTATACACAGTTTAAGCTCTTAAGGTATTGGAGCATGGCAAATACTTGAGTCACGAGACCAATCTATAGAATTGATGCGTCAATGACTCGTATTCATAGAATTTTTGGCAAATTCTCAGCCCTCAACGGATTTGATGAGCCTTTACTGACTACCGTTTGAGTCGGGCTAGCATGCGGATTGTCTTAATCCGTCCCACATGTAACGTTAAGCTAAAAGAGTTAACCCTTTTAGTGCTACGATATTGAATACGTAGACTTCATCTTTCTCCTGTGAAAAGACTAAACAGCAACGTGTATGAGACGTTGACTTAGGATTTTTGGCAAATCCTCAGCCTTTAATGGATTTGATGTGCTCTTACCGATTACTGTTTGAATCGGGCTTACATGCGGATTGTTTTAGTCCGTTCCGCATGTGACGTTATGCTGAAGGAATGAACTCCCTTAGACTTTGTGCTATGATGTTGAATACATAGACTTTACCGTTTGTTACGGGAATAGGTTATCCGGCGACGCATGTTAGGCGTTGACTTTAGGATCTTTGGCTAACCCTCAGCCTTTAACGGATTTGATTAGCCTTTACCGACTACCGTTTGAGTCGGGCTAGCATACGGATTGTTTAAATCCGTTCCGCATGTAACGTTATGCCAATGGAATAAACTCCCTTAGACTTTTTGCTACGACTTCGAATACGTAGACTTCGTTATTGTTACGGGAATAGGCTATCCGGCAACGCGTATTAGGCGTTGACTCATCCCTGCTTAGGATTCGGGATAAAAGTCCCCAGAATTACACTCTGGTGTCTTTTTCACTCGGTGAAAGACTAAACCGGCGACACGTGTTAGGTGTCGGCATATCCTTTCTTAGGATTCAGGATGAAATTCCCCATACGTGCAAGGCATGGATTTTGGTGTTATTAATAACAACCTGCCACAATGTTGAATATGCGGACGAGTGTTCTTTTTAACGGTTAAGAACTAACCGGCAGCGCGTGTTAAGCGCATACTTATCCTTACTTAGGTTTTAGGATAAAATACCCCAGAATCGAACTCTGGTGTCTTTTTCTGCGGAGAAAGACTAAACCGGCAGCGTGTGTTAGGCGCAGACTTATCCCTGCTTAGGATTCGGGATAAACTTCCTAGGATGAATCCTAAATTCTTGGAAAAAAGGATTGGTGTGGGGAAGGAAGAATCTTATATTCTATTCCCCAAACAAAGAAGGAAAGGAAATTCGAGGTGGGATCTCCACCCCCAGAATCCGAAAAGGTGAAACTAAGAGTGGGATCTCCACTCCGAGAATCGAAAAGATTCGGATAACCCTAACCGTTGGAAGGTTTGATTACCGAACTAAGGATGAATTTCTCGTTTACCGAGAGTGAATTGTGATTTTGGTCCTAACTGTAGGAAGGTTTGACCAAATGGGAGCTTGAAATGACCCTAACTGTAGGAAGGTTTGATCACTCGATTTGAAAGTGGACCTCTCGTTCATTGGAGGAATCGAGAGGGGATTTTGGTTGTGGTCCTAACTGTAGGAAGGTTTAACCAAGTGGGGGGTTTAAAACGATCCTAACTGTAAGAAGGTTTGATCGCTCGATTTGTGGGCCTCTCGTTCATTGAAGGAATCGAGAGGAGATTTTGGTTTTGGCCCTAACTGTAGGAAGGTTTAACCAAGTAAAAGTGAGAGTGAGAGTACAAATCACTGTAGGAATGTTGATTCGTACAAATCACTCAAAGGGGGTTCCTGATGTTAAGTGATAAGGACTTAACAAAAAGGGGCTTTGACAATTCGTCAATTATATCCGGACTCTAACAATGAAAGTGTTGAGTGCACGAACGGGAAAGAATTTTGGTGGTCCCACCGTCAATTAGTTTGATCGGTGGGGGATTCTGTGGTGGAGACTACGAGTCGTCAAACACCAATGAGAGTTTTGTGAGTGAAAATTGATCTAATGAAGTGATCGGATTTCATCTCAGCAAAAGAGTGTTCGGAAATTAGGAGTTTAATGTTTATCACTTTATTTATAATGATCGGGTTATCCCTAAGAAAATTACATGTAACCTTCTTTCAGGAACTTCCCGTTACATGAATTATCCACCCCCAGCTTTTCTTGTGAAACTGGGTTTATCATCGTATCGGTTGCATGATCGGGTTATCCTTAAGAATACCATGCATGGCACTCTCCAGGAACTTCCCGTGGAATAAAGGAAATAGTTTAGACTCATATACCTATTGGAGTATCAGGGAGCAGTTTAACCTCTTATACCAGTCGGAGGATTGAGAAGCAGTTTATACTATACTCTTCGGAGTCTCAGGAAGCAGTTTATACTCTTATACCGGTCGGAGTTTTGCTGTTCTCAACTGGCTTACTCCAGCGTTATGACATCGGCTTCAACCAAGGTTTGGATGCTATTCTTGAGTGTAAAGCACGCCTTGGTTGGGTGAAGGATCCTCCTGTGGTATGCGCAGTACTTCGGATCCGTAATATCGTCAGCTTCCTCCTGATTCGTGATCGGTGGGAGCTTGATCTTGTTATTGTCAAGGAGGGATTTGAAGATGGCTGGAACATCTTCGTCCTTGAAGGAGTACTCTTTTTGAGGCCTCTGATCCGAAGTCTTTTGCTGCCTCCGGGACTGCTGTTGCGATGTTTGATTAGCGTCGATAGTCGTTGCGGGTGTCTTGCCCTTACCACGGGAGGCGAAGTTCGAGTTTGGAGGATTTGTCGTCGATTGACTCCTCTCGGCCTTCTTCCTTCGGAGGAAGCGTTCGGCTTGTTCCCCTCGGAGCTTTAAGTCTTTCCAAGTATTGGACGGTGCTGTCCCCATTGCTTCCAACACGTCCAATGCGAGGTTGTTGTGGCAAGTCTGGAGAATGAACTCCTCGGTGATCGGGTCCCAGCAATTCAACGCTTTGTTCCGGAACCTTTTGACAAAAGTTTCGACCGGTTCCCCGTCCTTTTGTTTCTCGTCGAGCAACATTCTGATGGATATCTCGGTGTCGTCATCGAAGAAGTTAGCGAGGAATTTTGTCTCCATGTCGTCCTAGCTATTTACGCTTCCTGGCTTGAGGCGGCGATACCAATCGAAGGCGGCTCCGCGAAGAGTACCAACGAATGACCGCACCATCAGAGGCTCATTGCCGGAGATAACACCCAGGTGCGATTTGAAATAAATCAAATGCTGAGTGGGGGAACCCTTCCCATCGAACGGCGTGAAGTTGATTAGACTAAACTTCGCCGGATAGGGGATTGATTCCCACTCTCTTGGGTATGGACAAGGAATGCCCGTTTTCTTCACCTCTTGAGCAGAAATCAACGTATTGATCTTATTCTCGAGGTTTTTGATCTTCAGGTTTTCACCTGTACCTGTGTTGGCATCCTCGTTACCACCCCCTGCATTGACTGGAGGATCATTGGCATTGCAAGCTTCATCCGCATCCGTATGCTCAACTTCCTGAACAACTTGATTACGGCGGCTTGGTTCGCCTTGCTGGTTCCTCAATGCCTGGATTTGTTGGTCATGCATCTCTCTCATGGTCTGCATGGCCATCTGCATCTCGAGCCTGAAGCTCTCCTGTTGTTTGGCCATGGCTTCTTCGAGCATCTTGGCCACTTGTTCCGCGCTTATCATCAGCGACTCGCGGGGTTCTCCTTCGCTAGATACGGTGTTGTCAGACGCAACCGCAGAGCAAGCATCCGATTCTTCATCTTCTGAAGATAGTCTTGTTCGAACCCTACCATACGTTCCTCGTGCTGTGGCTCCAGACTACAGACGGGTTAGACGTCGGGATGCTTTTAGAATTGACTCGAGATCATCCCGTACCGATGTCCCCTTGTTGGTCATATTAGCGGTGACCCTTGGAAATTCTCCATCTTCAACCACCGCTCTTCTTCGTCGGAAACGTCTAGGCCTTGGCTTTGGTGTTTCAGTGCTGAGCCTTTCGAACACTGAGACTCTCTCGGGGACTGCTTTGATGCAGTTGCATTCAGACAGTACCGCCCGAATAAGCTTGGCACAGGGGCATTGAGTCTCTAGTCTTTGAGGACTCCTTTTCCTCGTTTTTCTCGTACCCTCAACACGATAGTACAGCTCGTCCGTTTGAAAGTCGGAGCAACCTATTGTGTGTTGGCACGATTTCCCAGGTATAACGTCATCGTCATCAGACGACAACGTTTCCTTCTGAGGATGAATCGCCTTCTTCGGGCTTTCGAGAGTCACGCGCCTTGAAACGCGCCTTTGCGAGCGTGAGTTCTCAGCGGGCTCTTGAACTTCAATGTGCAAGTTGGCGTGCGTAGCTGCTTTGAACTCCTTGTCATGCTGAGAATGACGGCGACCCCCAGCATGTTGAGCCGTTCGGGGCTTCTTTATTGGGCCCAAACGTTCTTGAACTAGAGCTTTGCATCGTCCATTGGGGATTGGACCGAGGCGTTCCAAAACTGACCTCCTTCTTCGGGATGGTCTTGCGGGATCTCCCGGAGCATCTATGGGGATTATCGGCGATTTGAGTTGGCTCGCCGGAGGTTGAACCTGCTTCGAAGGCTGTAACGATTGTGCCTTAACCTGAATCGCCACTTCAGATCTCGGCCTCCATACTTGGCGGGTTGGTGGTGGTTTCTTTGCCACCTCCTTCTGCAGCCTTCTACGAGCTTTTTCGGCTTGAACCCGTACCTGCGCTGATAGTGCGTGGCGCTTGCGAATGCGCTCCTCCAACGTTGATCGGTTCCGTTTGACGCGGATCCATTCGTTCGTCGGCGGCTTGGAGAAGTTGCCATTCATCGGTTGTTGAGGCTGTTTGCCTCTCTTGTTCTTCGGACTCGCGTTATGGCGGATTCCATCCGTGGATTCCATTGCCTTTGCGAATTCTCGGGCCAATCGTTGACGTTGCCTTTGGTGGGCTCTCTTTGAGAGAGTCACCACACCTTTGGTGACGGAGGAATTGGCAGGAATCGGCTTGACCTGGTTGGAAATTGGAGGGACCTCACCCAATGCAACTTCGACATCCAGCGGGGCGAGATCTTCGTTGATGTTTTCAACATCTTCGTACCAACGAGGCTTTCTCCTGGAGGAGAACTTCTTGGACTTGCGAGGGGAGGTAGATCCGAACGAGGATGACAGATACTCCTCGAACTTTTGTTGGTTGAATTCATACTCGACCTCCTCCTCGACCGGGATCGGGATCCGCGGCTGCGACGCAACGATCTCGGTAGCGAGATCGGTGGCTCCTACTGTGGTCGCCAGATTGTTCGCGGGAAAAATCATGTCTTTCTTCATTGATTCCATTGCACACTCTTGTAACAGTTTATCGATTACAAAGATCCGGTCTTTTTATAAGATCCGGTTACAATGAAAATCAAACAAAAAAGAAATAAAAATTACAACTTTTTCTCCTTTTGTGTCGAACAAATCACGAGCTCCTGTTTTGCGGTAGCTCGCTTGCGTGGGTTGTTTGCCTGCGCCGGGGGTTTATCCGTTGACCACCGCGAGATCTAGATCCGGTCGGATCTACGTAGTATGACGGGTATTATTTCGCTAAGGAAATAATAGCCGGGGGGATTAATTCACCAAGGAAATAATCGCCCTAATCTCAGGATCAAAGACCAAGCTTTGATCCGGAGGAAAACTACGTAGATCTGAGATCCGATCCTCTCGAACTCTTGCCTTATTTGGCGTTGACGATCACCGAGCACCGGATCTGGAAGTCCATTCTTCAAAGTCTTAAAGCTCCAATCTTTTTAAATTTTGAGATCTGAATTTGGCAGAGCTTCGACTCCAATTTTTCCAACCCTTGAAAATGATGAACCACCTCTCCTATTTATAGGAGATCTGAACTGTGCCTGCGGCACGTGTAGCCAACACACAGGGGGGGGGGGGGGGGGGCGCCCCCACCACGGGGTGGCTCGGCTCACGCCGAGCCACCTTGAGGTGGCTCGGTTTGTGCCGAGCCCCCTCCGAGTGTTTGGGTTCCGTCGTTTCATCGTTTTTTGCTTTGTCCGTGATTCCGGTTTGTGGTTGACTTAGTCTGGAATCGATTTGTTGACTTGATTCCTGATTTGGCAGTAAATCCACTTCTGAGTTCGAGTCCGATGCTGATCTTGATTCGATTGCGATTCATCCGAGTCCGTTCTTGGTTGGACGACTCATTGACTCCTCGAACCGTTGGATTGATTCCGCACGCGAATGCATTCTTTTGATCGCGTGCAATTTGTTGACCTCGTCGCCTCGTCACTCGATGGTTCGTTGTTTTGTCGATTCCCCGTGTCGAGCTATGTGAAGGGACCTATAGGCAATTTTATACGCCTACACGTATCATAGGAGGGTCCATCATCCAACCAAGACCTGTTTTACTCTGAAGAATATCATTCAAGCCTTGGTTGATATCAGCGTCATAACGACAAAACAAGCCACATGAGAATTGCGAGGATTCTGACTAGTATAAGTGTATAAACTGCTTCTCCCTTTCTTCCGATGGGTATACGGGGTTAAACTGCTTCTCTTATTTCAAACAATCAGAAGTTCCTCGAGAATATTACTCTTAATATTCTTAAGGATAACCCAATAATGTGACCGAATACAATTAGATTCAGGTTTGCCAAAAAACTCAGGGTGGAATACCTTCATACATTCCAATGGGAAGTTTCTAAAGAATACTACACATGGTATTCTTAAGGATAACCCAAAACCAATTGATTATTCAAGGTGAAAACCAATCATCGGAATAATTTATTTTTAATCATGATAAAAATGGTTAAGAACCTC
Source organism: Asparagus kiusianus (assembly GCA_022839385.1). Classification (NCBI taxonomy): domain Eukaryota; kingdom Viridiplantae; phylum Streptophyta; class Magnoliopsida; order Asparagales; family Asparagaceae; genus Asparagus; species Asparagus kiusianus. Next base: position 157,408 of record BQKN01063310.1, read on the forward strand.
CCATCGTAGCTATTTAATCATTTTCAAGATGATTAAAACCCCCCACTGTGGCTTTCAGAGCACTCTTTCGTTGAGATGAGATTCAACAACTGCATATGGTCAATCTTTCCTCATGAAATTCCTAGGGTGTAATTGTGGAGTGCTTAATGATTCATGGTCCTCCACCACAAAATTCATCACTGATCAAATTAATTGACGATGGGTCCATCAAATTTCTTTACGGTTAAATCTATTCAAACTCCCACTGTGTCTAAGCCTTTAACACTCCCACTGTTAAAGTCCTATCATGGCATCCAAGATTTTAATCTGCTGATCCTTGGATATTATCAAACCCCGTCGTGTTAAGTCCTAGACACTTAACACCAAAAATTCCCCACTGAGTAATTTGTACAAGTCAACACTCCTACTGTTATTTGTATCTCAAACTCCTAGTCGGTCAAACCTTTAAACAATTAGGGCCAAAACTAAAATCCCCTCCCGATTTCTTTCATGAATGAGAGGTCCACTCAAATTGAACGATCAAAATTTTAAACAGTTAGAATCGTCTCAAATTCACGCTTAGTCAAACCTTTAAACAGTTAGGGTCAAAGCTGGAATTTCATCTCGATAAATGAGAAATCTACCTTCAGATTGGGTAATCAAACCTTCCGACGGTTAGGGTTATCTAAATCTTTCAAATTCTCAAAGTGGAGACCCCACTCTTAGTTTCGTCTTTCAGATTCTCGGATGGTGATCTCACTTTGAGTTTTTTCTGACGCATGAGATAGAATATAAAATTCTTCCTCTCCGGCACCGGGTTCGTCTTCGTCCTTAGAGAAGGCATAAATTTTCAATACTAAAATTCATGCCTTACACGCATGAGGGACTTTATCTTAATTCCTAATTAGAGATAAGTCTGTATCTAACACATACTGCCGGGTGGTCCATTCCCACAAAAATGACCAAGTCTACATATTTAACATCGTAGCACCAGAAATCCATGCCTTTCATGCATGGGAGACTTTGTCTCGATCCATAATTAAAGATAAGTCTACGCCTAACACACGTTTCCTATTAGTTTTTCCGTAAAAATAACAAAGTCTATATATTCAATATTATAGCACCAAGTCTAAAAGAGTTTATTCTTTTAGTACAACATTATATGTAGAACAGACTTAGACAATCTACATGCTAGTCCTACTCAAACGATAATCGGTAAAGACTCATCAAATCTATTGATTACTGAGAGTTGGCTAAAAGTCCTATAATGAACAGCTTAGGATGACGGATTCTCTCTTCTAACTCAGAGAGGTTCTCTTCATAAAGCTTATACAAGCTTCATCTTCAATCAGCTTTTACAAGCTTCATCTTCAATCAGCTTTAATAGTCATTGATGCATTATCTTCATCAGTTGGTCTCATGACTCAAGCGCTTGGGGTAGCTTCAGAGATAGTAGTTGTATTAGTATCTACAGCTGGTCCTACAATTAAATCTCACATAAAGAACTCAACCTATCAAGCCTCCGATGTATTCTCAGCTTGCTCTTCCCACACTCCGATGAGTATACGAGTATAAACTACATCTCCTTGAACCTCCAATGGGTATATGAGGTTAAACTGATTCCCAAAACTCCAAAGAGTATACGAGTATAAAATAATTCTCCACGCTCTAATGTCTTAAGAGCTTAAACTGTGTAGACTCTAGTTAACGTATGAGTATAAACCGTGTTCAACGCCGGTCAACACACCATAATGAAAGTCGACGCCGGTCAACGCGTCGATAATTTCGCTAAAATAGGGCTTAGGAAAAATTCCAGGTCAAAGGATAATCCCTAGGAGTTCAATCGTGATTCAAATACAGACTCCCGATGAAGATGATCAGTTCTACGACATGAGTTAATTCCAATATCAATACACCAGTTTCAGTTTAAGATTTTGACAACAGTCAGACGATAAACATAGTACCAGAAGAATTTTAGCTATTTAAAAATACCGAATAGACTAAAAGCCAATAATGAATTGAAGGCTGGGCGTATCATATCCAAAGTATTACAACTTCCTCTATAAAAGAATGAGGTTACCGCACGTATCTCGAGATGAAAGTGTAAAACCCCGAAAATTTCTATAATGAATATATGTGAATTATTAGTAGTAAATAATTCCCTTATGATAAATAATCATGTATATATACATATATATATCAGATGAATGTAATTATCTGTGTTTGAGAACCCAACAAGTGTTTATAAGTGAGAAAATCGAGTGTTATGGCCAGCGTATGAAATACCCAGCAACAGGCATTTTAGTGCTGCACGGTCGACCGACGTGGTCGACCGTGGCGGTCGACCGACACGGTCGACCGCACAGCGGTCAGAGAGCTTCCAGGTTTTTATATTCTTTGCGGTTTGGTTTCGGGTCTTTTGGGTTTCGGGTCGGGTTAGGGAGTTAGTATATATACCAACTCAACCCAGGAGGGCCCCTTTTGACCTCAGGCTCAAAACCCTAGCCCCTTTCTCTCCCCTCTCAAAACCCTAGCTGGCATTGGTGATTTGGGGGAGTTCTTGAGGATTTTCAGTGGGATTCTGGAATTCCAGCGAAGGGAATCAACCTATTACAGATCTAGGGTATTCGTCAACACCAAGGCGAGTAATTTCTCACCCAACCCCCCACCCCTTTCATTTTCATGTCAAGAACTGAATTTTTATTGGTTTTATGGAGCCAAATTCGTATTTTTGAATAGCTAATAGTTTATCATGGCATAGAATATGGATTTGGGATTTTATATGTTTTAAAAACTCACCCATGTTCTGTTAAAGAAGATCTAGATCTGAGATTTGTCTAAACAAGAGTTAAATCATCTTTATAGTTATCAAAACGTTTTGGGTTTGTTTTCTCGTGGATTTAAAATCTTGGAAAAATAGAGTTCAAGCTTGGGATTTTGTTGCTTATCTTCAGTATGTTTTCCATTTTAGTAAAACTCATGTTATCGTAATATATTAATTTCTGTTTTAGATTTAGCAGCTGACAGAAAACCCAGATTGGGTTTCTGTCTGCTTGGCGGTCGACCGGCGCGGTCGACCGCTGAGCTCGTTTTTAGGCTCCGGTCGACCGTGACGTTCTGCCGGTCGACCGCGACATTTCATCGGTCGACCGCGACGTTCTGTCGGTCGACCGGTAAGTCACGGCAAGTGACCGCCAGGCCCGTATCGGAGTTCGGTTGACCGGATCGGTCGACCGCCGAACTCTCTGTTGCAAAATTTGCAGTTTTGTGTATTGAGTGTTTTTACTCGTGTTCGAGGGTTTGCCTGGATTACCTGACCTTGATTATTAGCCCCACTATGTGTCCATACAAGATATATGACCTGGGGTATAAATTTGGGACTTTTATGCTGATTTTAGTGGTGAGATTGATAAGTAGTTTTCACTACATGTATCATAGCGATATCTGAATATTTTCCACAGTCCTCGTATTGGACTATAATCCATAGAAGTTCTCGTGTTGGACTATAATCCCTCTCAGTCCTCGTGTTGGACAATTGCCGCTTATTCCATGAGATTGATTCTAGTGTTGGACTATAATCCCTCTCAGTCCTCGTGTTGGACAATTGCTGCTTATTCCATGAGATTGATCCTCATGTTGGACTATAATCCCTCTCAGTCCTCGTGTTGGACAATTGCCGCTTATTCCTTGAGATTAAAAACTAAAATATATGTTTCCTGTTTCGGATTTAGTTCTTAACCCTGCACGTGCCTATTATACAGCAGTTCACGACATGATAATTATGTAGATTTGGTATTAACACTTATGTAGATTTAGACATGACATTCATGCAAGTAATGACATGATATTCATGTTGGCTATGTCACAACACTGTAATTGTGCCCTGGTGTTTGTTGTTTTTCTTCTATTATTGTTACTGTATTAGAACCTTGGGTTTAGTATTTAGGAGTTTATAAATTTGAGATATAAGGTATATACATGAGGGTTTTCTTGTATGGATTATTTCGTTCGACGTACCTATTCTCGTGTTGTAAAATTCTAAATACTAAAATCCTCTTTTGTAAGATCAATGATTTTAGATCTATTATATATTATCTGTATTTTTCCTATACAACGAGCCCTTTTCCCTTGGGGTTGGTTGTGATGTTACTCGCTAGCGCTTTGACGCTCGTTGTCCCTCCCCCTTTCAGGTCACGAGCAAGGAGCACAGAGAGTCGCAGGTTGATAACGGACCACTTTAGTGTTCAGCTTTACTTTCTAGCTATGTATTATTTTCTTTGGGCTCCACTGTAGTGTGGTTAGACATTTGAGGATATTATTCTAGAATTTGTAAAGGCGGAGTGCCTTATCTATTCTTGTCAGATATTTGTATTTGAGACTTATGACTACTCTAGTTTATTTATTCAGACATTGACTATGTATTTCCATTTGTTGGATGATGAGATATTTATTTGATCACTATCATTTCATTAGCCCTTCGTGTATTATCTTTTACTTGCTTTTGTACCTACACCTGTTATTGATTCTACTAGATAGATGTTAATTGTGATGGTGAAACATGTTATTGCACGGTGTGGTGCATGGCAAGTTTGACATTCTTGGTTTCACCTTAGACTGCAGCCTTGTGTGAACCCAGGGGCGTCATAGAAAGAAAGGTGATGAATGTTATAATCCGAGTCAAAGAGGATTATCTGATACCATAAATAAGTAAACAAGCACACGAGGCGAGTCAACGAAGCATACAAGTCAAGGAAACATCGAAACGTGCGCAAAACGATAGAACATGACCAAAACCAGGAAGTCAAAAAATCCTAGTCTCCTCAAAGTGAATCAAAAATTCTGAGTCACCTCAAGGTGACTCGGAACACTGCCGAGTCACATTGAGGTGACTCGCATAGTGAAGTTCCCATTGACGTGTTTTCGGATTATTTTCTCGGGATTCGTTCGATCTACTTCCTCCTTAACTACCTTAGGATCATCCCTAAATATGGTTAAGCCATTATTAACTAAAGATAAGATTAAATCATGATTTTTTATCCAAAACCACACCATCTGAAACCTATAAATACACCCCTAGGGGCTCTATACACGGGGATCAGAAATTAGGAGCTTTGAGGTGAGGTGCTGACCTTGTGAGAATAGACCAACGAATTTCAGAGAGAGGCTAGCGAGATCTCAACGAACTTCAGCATAAAGAGGAAAATTTCGAGAGATCTGAAGCCCTTTTTTATCATTCCCTCGAGATCAGACCATGTTTTGATCTTGAGAAGAGTAATAATCTTACTTGGTTGAGATTATTTACTTTAGTTCTAAGTTTCGTCGATTGAAACAAAGAACACTAAGCCTTCGTGTGCATCAATCCGGATCTATCATTCGGCAATCCACGGATTAAAGCATCATCGGTATAGGCAGAGATCCCACGCAAGTCATGGATGATAAACGTCCTCTGTATGTGTTTCTAGGAGATTGTCTTTTTTATTTCTTTTATGTAAGAGAAGTCTTATAAAAATGCTCTTTCTTTTGAACTTATTGTAAACAATAAACGTTATAAATGAGTTCCGCAATGAAATCGATTTCCGACGCAAATAATTTTTAGGTTAAGCTATTACACTAAATAGCACAACCAAACTTGATTACGAATTAACCGTTGTAATCATATTCAATTCTTAAACCGATGCCTCGAATGGCTAAGGATAGAAGAGAAATTTTAGCATTAATCCTAAGATAAACTTCTCGACAACTTACCATGCTAAGGGAAAAGCATGACTAGTCCAACTCAAATGGTAGTTGTTAAAGATACATCAAGTTCGTTGATAGCTAAGGGTTTGCTAAAAATCTTAAGTTCAAAGAATTTCAGACCCCATACAACCTAATTTACGTCTGTAAACTTTGAAGGGGAGGGGGGGGGGGGGGGGTTATAAGCAAATAAAATTACCTTTATCCCTAACAAAAGAAGCTCAAAGGTTCGCCTGCGAGGTTGAACTTCGTCTGAAGTTCACATGCAAAGATTTAAGTTCGCCCGCGAAGAACGAACTTCGCTTGAAAGCTAAATATCGCCTGAAGTCACCTGAACACTGAACTTCGCCTGAACATTCAAGTCCACATGAACAAAGTCAAATTCGCCTGAATACTTGACTCTACAGGCAAAGCCAAGTTTGCCTGATAATGTAGCTCCACCTGAATCAATCATGCAGATTCAAGTTCGTCTGAATACTTGACTCCGCGGGCAAAGCCAAGTTTTCCTGATAACACGGCTTCGCCTAAATTAACCATGCATATTCAAGTTCGTCTGAATACTTGATTCCGTGGGCAAAGCCAGGTTCGCCTGATAACACGGCTTCGCCTGAATCAACAATGCAGAGTTAAGTTTGCATGAACTGATCAAGCTTATGCCTTTTATTTTTCACCTCTTATGGTGAAGTACCTATTACCTTTCAACATATTAGCCTTTTAAAAGTATGATAATAGTATGAAAAATAATTCATGTTTTTAGTAATTGTAATAATATTAATAGTATGATGATTTTAATAGTTTTTTAAATTAATAAATTACACTGTAATTTAATTACTATACAATTTAGTAAATTATTTGCTAATAGTGTAATAATCTAATTATGAAATTAAAATGAACTAATGTATCATAATTATGCTATGTATAATATTATTATATTTAAAAGATAAAAAAATATTTAATATATTCTAATTTTTTTAATAAACTATGAATGAATTATAGCAATTATCTAAACTATAATAATTAATCATACAGTTCTTTATCCATAGTTTTATCATAAAATTTATTCATTTAAACAAAATTATAATTGTTCAGAATATATATTGATATACAAGTCATTTCATTATCTTGTAGCCAACAAAAAGAATTTAAAAAATATAAAACAAAACATGTATGTTTTCGTGCAAAGCACGAGCACTATACTAGTTATGTATAAATTTATTGCATCTAGTATATATAAAAATATATCATATAAGTAAACTGTATAACTGCATTTAAATAAGCATAATGTAAGTATGTAACAAATACATATATAACTATATAATACATATTTATAAATAAGTAATATATACTTATGTGATTCTCTCTCTCTCAAATTATAACTTATAAGTATATACAATATAATTACATATAACATACGTATATATCATATATAGATATATAATAATATATATGTATATACTAATACATACTTATATAAATATAATAAAATTAATCTAATTTTTTAGTAAGTTTTTATAAAAAAAGGGAAAAAAAGAAGAAGAAAACAACGTGGTAGGTTCATTTCCCTTGAAGGAGGGAAGAACGTGGTAGCAAGTGCGCCGAATTTGTACAAACGTGCGCGGAAGCGTGGAGTGTTGCGACTCGGGGCGGGCATTTTTTGTCGTTGGTAAGCGAACAACATGCTTTCGAGTTTGGAGGGACGACGGGATAACAGTACGGCTGCTGCATGCCGTTGCTTTTGCCTCTTGTACTCTTGCTTCTTTTGTCATGTACCGCCGTTGAGTGTTATTTGTAATTTTGGGCTGAATGGACTTAAATACAGCGACTGAGGCAAAAACTTGATCTTGGACGGACAATAAGCACAAGTCCTCTTTGTGTGGAAAAGGACACTAATTTCAAT
>BQKN01063310.1:185019-216588 GCA_022839385.1 Asparagus kiusianus
ACAAATACTTGATGAAATGATATGACATCGAATTAACACATCTCATCCACCAAATAAACTGGAATACATAGTCAAAGTCTGAAATGAATAACAACAATCTGGACATCTTAACATGTCTCAAAGTACATAATATCTGATATAGGAAATAAGACACACAGCCTTTACAACTCTAGAACATAGCCTATTAAGTCTAAAAATGTCTCAAGTAGAGTACAAAATAAAATACATCTAATAAGAGGATAAATAGGCACTAGTAAGGGTCGGCTTTATCCTGCGACTCTCCGGGCTCCTGGCTTGTTACCTGAAAGGGGGAGGGACAACGAGCGTCAAAGCGCTAGTGAGCAACATCACAACCAATCCCAAGGGATAGGCCTTGTTGTATATAAAAATACAGTTAATACATAATAATATACAATCCTTTATTCTAAAAACAATGAGTTTTGGTATTTAGGAAATTACAACACGAGTGCAGGTACGTCGAGCGAAATAATCCAAACAAGGAAACCCTCATGTATATACCTGATATCTCAAATTGTAAATCCCTAAATACTAAACCTGAGGTTTAAAACAAGAAATAATAAACAAAACAAATACAAACCCATCTCTACCGATAAATGTAATCATGACAAGGCCAAAAATATAAGTGTCATGTCCGAAAACGATTAAGTGACCGACACATATACTATATAGATGAAATGTCCATCACATGGACTACATGAAGTAAACATCCAACTCATGAACTGAAAGTAACGAGTGTCCAACGCATGGATCGAATATAACCAATGTCCAACACTTGGACTGAATATAACCGTTGTCCAACGCATGGACTGGATATGACCATTGTCCAACGCATGGACCGGATGTGACCGTTATCCAACTCATGGACCGGATAGTAATGCGTATCCAACACGCGGACTAAATAGTAATGCATGTCCAACACGGGAACTGAGTAAAATGAATGTCCAGCACGAGGACTAAATGAAATGAGTGTCCAGCACGAGGACTAATCAGAGATGCATAAACATTGCAATTTAATACCCGATAAACAAGGCAACTTCTCATATTCGAAATAATAAACAGTACACTCGAGCATATGTACACAGTCTATATATATACTCAGCTGGTGATTTAACAGTGTATGTTGGAAAAATTGTAAAGAAGAGAATAAAGAAAATTTGAATTGATTCCTTTGATCTCGGTTACTGAAGAATGCTTCCAGATCCGATGATTGAAGAAGCTCTTGTTGCCGATCTCTGGATCCGAGAATGCTCCAAAGCTCCTGTAGCTCGCCTAGAAACTCCAACCGACCGAACCTAAGAAGCCAACCCTTAACTCAGTTGAGTTTACCCCTATTTATAGGGGATTAGGGGGGTGTAACCGCCCCTTAAATCTCTCCTAAGTGGGGTGTAACCGCCCCCAAATCGTGGGGAGCGGTTTTAGAACTGTTCAGCTCATGTTGAATGAGTCAAACGCCCACGTTGGCGTTCAGGACCCTAACTTCGCCTCTTAGAATTGAGACGCGAGGTTGGGTGTTGGCTGAACACCAATGAACGCGAGGGTCACTCGCGTTTTGGCTTGTTGAAACGCGGGTCCGACTCCAACGTTTTGACATTGTAACGCGGGATTCGACCCTAGCGTTTTGTCGTTGTAACGCGGGTTTCGACCCTAGCGTTTTGATATTGTAACGCGGGTTTCGACCCTAGCATTTTGACTGTTGACACACGGGGAGGACCTCCGCGTCTTGAAGAGATTAGCACCAAGTAATCTCTTTTTGTCATAGCATTGCAAAGATCGTTGTATTGTAATCTTCGTCTTGGCTCCTTTAGAATATGAGAGTTGTCAGATTGTAACTCCCGATGATGATTGTGAATGCTGTTGATTAGAGCTTTCATCAGTTGTTGTGAAGGTCGTTAGATTGTAACCTTCTGGAAGTCGTTAGATTGTAACTTCCATCATCGGTTTTTTGATGGGGGATAAGCTATCTATTGTGATTTTTAGACAGCCTACAGAACCCCCTCTAAAGTTTTCGAAAGTTCGCGGTTGACTGAGACGAATTTTCGGAATACTTTGGATCCTAACTCTGATCTTGGAGCTGTTGATTCCTTGTCGTAAAGGATTTGTTCTCTGCACTTGCTTAGGAGACATCTTGGTTGAAGGGATTTGCCATGTAGGACATGTGTGAAGGTATGTGCCATAACCCTGCTTCTGGAATGCGGGGGTGGGCCCTGCATTTTAAACTTGAGACGCGGGTCTCACCCTTGCATGTTGAATTTGGAACACGGGTGTGACCTCGGCGTTCGATTTTTGCATCGCGGGTCTGACATCGGCGTTTTGACTTGAAACGCGGCTGTGACCTTGGCGTTTTGACTTGAGACGCGTAGGTGACTTTCATGCACTTTTGACTAAATCTTTGAGACTTGTCTTTCGCTTATTTGTTGCAAGTCTCAACTCACGTCCATTAAGCTGATGGGCCTTTGAACATGCATAGGATTTTTGGCAAACCCTCAGCCATCAACGGATTTGATAAGCTTTTACCGACTACCGTTTGAGTCGGGCTAGTATGTGGATTGTCTAAGTCCGTTCTACATGTAACGTTGTGCTAAAAGAATGAACTCTCTTAGACTTGATGCTACGATTTTGAATACATAGACTTTGTCATTTTTACGGAAAAAGACTAACCGGCAACGCGTGTTAGGCGTAGACTTATCCCTACTTAGGATTTGGGATAAAGTTCCCCATGCGTGTAAGGCATGAATTTTGGTGTCTTTTTCGCGGCAAAAGACTAACCGGCAACGCGTGTTAGGCGTAGCCTTATCTCTAATTAGGGATCGAGATAAAGTCCCCCATGCGTGTAAGGCATGGATTCTGGTGTTTTTTTTTCGCGGCAAAAGACTAACCGGCAACGCGTGTTAGGCGTAGACTTATCTCTAATTAGGGATCGAGATAAAGTCCCCCATGCGTGTAAGGCATGGATTCTGGTGTTATTAATAACAACCCGCTACGATGTTGAATACGTAGACTTCACCATTATTACGGGAATAGGCTACCCGGCAGCATGTGTTAGATGCAGACTTATCTCTAATTAGGGATCGAGATAAACTCCCCCATGCGTGTGAGGCATGGATTTCGGCGTTATCAATAACAACATGCCATGATGTTGAATACGTGGGTTTTTGTCTTTTTTACGGTCAAAGACTCACCGGCAACGCGTAGTAGGCGTTGACTTATCCCTTCTTAGGATTCGGGATAAAATTCCCCATACATGCAAGGTATGGATTCAGAGATTTTTAATTTAATGATAATCACTGGCTACGATATTGACTACGTAGACTTTGTCACTGTTTCTTCCTGTGTTATTCGAAACACTGAAAGAAAATTAGAAGTGCCAGAGGTGTAGTATTAACTTGGCGTGAATTTTCACTTAGAGTGAAATTTAGAAATTTTCTTTATTATCACTGGGATAATTCCAGAAAATATTTAATCCACTGGGGATTTTATAATGAAAACTTGCTATTCTTATTGAAAAAGGATTAACAAGTTCATTGGGGGGAGTTTGACTGTTAGAGGTGTGATGTTAACCTAACAGTATTTTATAGGCCTATCACTCTATTGAAGAGAGTCGATAAGTTGATTTGGTCGTCAGAGGTATGATGTTAACTTGACTGGAATTTGAGGACCTATCGCTCTATTGAGGAGAGTCGATAAGTTGATTTGGTCGTCAGAGGTGTGATGTTAACTTGACTGGAATTTGAGGACCTATCGCTCTATTGAGGAGAGTCGATAAGTTGATTTTGTCAGAGGTATAATGTTAACGTGACAGGAATTATGTTGCGATCAGAGAAACTTTGTGGACTTATCATCCTATTGAAGAGGATTGATAAGTGAATTTGTCAGAGGTTTGGTGTTAACATGACAGGAATTTGTTGCGATCAAGGCAACTTTTTGGACTTATCATCCTATTGACGAGGATTGATAAGTGGATTTGTCAGAGGTATGATGTTAACGTGACAAGAAGATATTGCGATCAGGGCAACTTTGAGGACTTATCATCCTATTAACGAGGATTGATAAGTGGATTGTCAGAGGTTTGATGTTAACGTGACAGGATTTGTGTTACGATTGGAGCAACTTTGTGGACTTATCATCCTATTGATGAGGATTGATAAGTGGATTTGTCAGAGGTATGATGTTAACGTGACAAGAGAATATGTACATGTGATTTGCACAAGGTCTTGGGAATTAGTGTCTCGCTGGGGAGACTTGCTAGGTGAGTTTATCATCGGAAGCGATGAGTTTTGATACTTATGATCTGAATAAGATTTTGAAGACTTAGTATCTTGCTGGGGAATATTGCGATTCGAGCAATTTTGAGGACCTATCATCCTATTGACAAGGATTGATAAGTTGATTGTCAGAGGTGTATTATTAACGTGACAAATTAGAAGTGATGCAAGCTGCATTCATACTCTGTGGGGGTAATGATCATCAGAAGTGTAATGTTAACTTGACGATGTGAAAGACTCGTTACTCTCAATCCGGTGGATTCCAAGTAACCAACCCCCAGTCTTGATTAAGACTTGGCAGGGGAATAAAAGAGGTAGACAAGGCACATCACCTAGTGAGGCACTATCCATGAAGTCGGAATAGAGGCACATCACCAGGTAGGCCATTATCTGATGAGTTCGACTATCAGAGGTAACGTGTTAACGTGATAGTTTTGGTGGACCCGCCATCCTATTTGAAGAGGATTGGTGAGTTGATAGACTATCAGAGGTGTATTATTAACTTGATAGTTTTGACGGATTTCGTGGTTGACAGAGGTATTATATTAAACATAACAACTCAGAAAATTTATTATTCATAATCCAATGAACTACAAATAAACCAACCCCCAGTCTTGAACAAGTGTAAGGGGGGGGGGGAAAGGATTAGACATGGCACATCGCCTAATGGGCCACTATCTAACGAGTTTGACTATCAGAGGTAGTTATTAACGTGATAGTTATTGGACCTGACATCCTACTGAAGAGGATTAGCTTCAGTGGCCGTAGTATCTTCCAATTCTGACTGGGAAGAGTGAGCTTGGTCCGATTGCTCAGGAGAAGATTGGGCTTGGTCCGATTGCTCAGATTGATCCTGCTTACTTCGTTCTTCAGCTTTGATCCTGGCAATAATCTTTTGAGCCTGTTCGCCTTGAGAGATTAGTTGTCTCCAGGAATGGCATTCTGCAACTCCTATTCGGGCTAGGAGGTCGGTCTGCAAGTTGTGTCGACAGGTCTCTACTAAGGTAGACTGTGTCATTCCTGACGAACATCGTAGAGCCATGTTTCGAAACCTTTTGACAAAGGCTTTGACGGACTCCCTCTTCTTCTGTTTAGTGGTGAGAAGAGTATGGATGGAGACTTCTGTATCCTCTTCAAAGAATCTTGATAGAAAGAGTCTCTCTAAATCTGCCCACTTTTGGATACATCCGGCAGGCAGTTTCCTGAACCATTCAAAGGCAACTCCCTTGAGGGTGCCAATGAACAATCAAGCCAGTATGGCGTCATTTGATATCACATTCCCAGTCTGTGACTTGAAATGATAGATATGTTGGTTCGGTGATCCCGTGCCGTCAAAAGTTTGTAGCGTCGGGACCTCGAATTTTGGAGGATAAGGGGCCGCATCCCATTCGGCAGGATAGGGTCTGACAACTCCCTCATCTTGAAGCTCGCTTCTGTTAGCAATGACATTTAGGCGGGCTTCCAATTCCTCAATTTTAGTCGACTGAGGATTGTGCTCCTTCTTAGCTTCTCTTCCTTCATCAGAGGAAGATTCTAGGTTGTGGGCTTCTTGGTCAGAAGCCGTGTCATCAACCATTTTTTCCTTCCCTTTGCTTGTGTGAGGTCGGGACAAAGACGTTCTTTCCCTTCGGGAAGATTCTTGCCTGAGTGGCGAATCTGTCTTCTGAGATTTGGCCTTGTCTGCGACGAGTTGAGTCAACAGGGCCAGGAGTTCATTGATGGCCTCCTGCTGAGATTTGAGCATGGCCTCCTGTTCATCAACTCTCTTCGCGAGATCTTCATGATTTCCCGTCATATAAGCGGAGCTCTCATGTTCAACAAAAGAGCTTGATGATTAGGACTCTGCAATGGCTGAGTGTTCATCATCGGAATTGGTTCCTCTGGCTAACCTCCGATAGTTGACAGGGGGTATGGCTCCTGTTCGCGTCCGAGTGTGTTGGTAGACTCCTTCAAACTCATTCGCGATTTCTCTAACGGTCAGTGAACGACTTGTCTCAGAATCATCGGAACTAGGGCCTGAGGTTTTCCCTCTGCCGATCACATTGATAGTGACTCCAGGATACTCGGTCTCTGGGGACTTCCTCCTGTGAGAACGTCGTCGTTGGTCGAGCAAGGCAACGTTCATAAATTGGTCGAACACCAATTGTTTGGCCGCAAATGAGCAGCATTGACATCCTGAGAGGACCGTAGGAATCAGTCGTTCACATTAGAATGAACGAATGACTTGTTGCATCGGTCTTGCTCTCGATGTGAACTCTCTCAAATCTGTTATAAAGATCCGAGGAGAATTACTCACTGATTGTGAGGTTTGAATTGGAACCCCCAGTCCATGATTGGACAGGACTGGCTCTTGGTGAACATGGACCTGGTTGAGATTCCTTGAATCCATGAACTTTTTATATCCGCCCCTTAACCTAGTCGCCCTACGCAGAGTATTCGGGGGTCTCGCTTTTGACACTTGAACCACGAGGGTCGCGTTTAGCACTTGAAACGCGAAGTCCGCATTTTGGTTTGGCAACGCGAGGGTCATGTTTTGACTGGAAAACGCGAAGTTGAAGTTCGCGTTCAACGAAGCCTTGAGGTCCGCGTTTTGGCTGTAAAACGCGCCATTGAGGGTCACGTTCAGTCTGGTTCTCGCGAAGCTCATATTTGGGCTCATAAACACGAGACTTGCGTTCTAAAGTAGAAACCCGAGGGTCGCGTTTAGGCTCACGAACGCGAAGTTCGTGTTGGTTGGAGGATCGACTTTCTCGAAGTTGTGCTCGTCGCTGAGACCTTCTTCTTCGGCGGGCAGCGTTCTTCTTGGCCTGTTTTAAGGCTTTGGCAGCAACGTCATTGACGTTTATGGAGTTCGTCTCCTCCATAGGCCGTTTATGGCCTGTGGCACATCGTGTGGACGCGGATGTGGGATATTCAACTCGCTGTGCGAGTTCAGCAGAGGCCGAGCCCGCTCCTGAAGTAGAGGGGCTGTTTGACGATTTTTGGCCAAAGGAGAGGACTTTCTTCGGCATAGGAGCAACAGTTGGAGCTTTAGTCTCATTGGAGACTTTTTGGATCTTATGCATAGCCTTGGGGCTAAGGGATCCGGAGGAGATAGCCTCCTCAAACTTGGCTTGATCGAACTCGATAATCAGAGTTTCAACGATTTTTCCAGCGAGATGAACATCGGATTGCACCACCACTTCTTCGTCAGAGAAGCTTGTCCCCAGCAGAGTCGCCATCTTTTGTATGTTGGAAAAATTGTAAAGAAGAGAATAAAGAAAATTTGAATTGATTCCTTTGATCTCGGTTACTGAAGAATGCTTCCAGATCCGATGATTGAAGAAGCTCTTGTTGCCGATCTCTGGATCCGAGAATGCTCCAAAGCTCCTGTAGCTCGCCTAGAAACTCCAACCGACCGAACCTAAGAAGCCAACCCTTAACTCAGTTGAGTTTACCCCTATTTATAGGGGATTAGGGGGGTGTAACCGCCCCTTAAATCTCTCCTAAAAGGGGTGTAACCGCCCCCAAATCGTGGGGAGCGGTTTTAGAACTGTTCAGCTCATGTTGAATGAGTCAAACGCCCACGTTGGCGTTCAGGACCCTAACTTCGCCTCTTAGAATTGAGACGCGAGGTTGGGTGTTGGCTGAACACCAATGAACGCGAGGGTCACTCGCGTTTTGGCTTGTTGAAACGCGGGTCCGACTCTAACGTTTTGACATTGTAACGCGGGATTCGACCCTAGCGTTTTGACGTTGTAACACGGGTTTCGACCCTAGCGTTTTGATGTTGTAACGCGGGTTTCGACCCTAGCGTTTTGACTGTTGACACACGGGGAGGACCTCCGCGTCTTGAAGAGATTAGCACCAAGTAATCTCTTTTTGTCATAGCATTGCAAAGATCGTTGTATTGTAATCTTCGTCTTGGCTCCTTGAGAATATGAGAGTTGTCAGATTGTAACTCCCGATGATGATTGTGAATGCTGTTGATTAGAGCTTTCATCAGTTGTTGTGAAGGTCGTTAGATTGTAACCTTCTGGAAGTCGTCAGATTGTAACTTCCATCATCGGTTTTTTGATGGGGGATAAGCTATCTATTGTGATTTTTAGACAGCCTACAAACAGAAACGCAAATAAGACAAGGAAGACTTCGATGAGTCGTCTCGTGCTCAGTGGTGAGTTGACTCATGTCAAATAGGTCGACTCAAGATTTGTTTCGAGTCGACTTAGCAGAAACATATGATAACAGGAAATGACTTCGTGAGTCGACTCATGGTTAGTTATGAGTCGACTCATGACTTATGGGTCGATTTGTATACTGACGAGTCGACTCAGCAGAAGCAAAAAGGCAACACAACTAGACTTCGTGAGTCGACTCATGATAGTCATGGGTCGACTCAACCTGATGAGTCGTGAGTCGACTTACGGGCTGAAATCTGCATATATCACAATTGCAACTCATCCATCTCGATCCATACTTCCACTATACTGATCTACACCTCCCTAACTATCAATTCTAAACTATGAGGCAGTGAAAGAATTCATACATAGCATGAGAAATGATTACTTACATGTTAAACCTAACATTTAACCCCTAAACATGAAAGAGAGCATTTAATCAAAATAAAACTCATATTTTCATTTCTTTAAATAAATTCCCAGATCTGGGTTTTCCTCAAAAACTTATTGGTGGGAGTTTAAAAATCTAAAACATATGATCTTTAGCATTTACACTAATAAGAACATCGTTTTATATTTGAAAATATGTCTTAGGCTCAATAAAACTCATGAAAAACGTTTATAAATTCATAAAAAGCATGGGAGAGAGATTGGGCGAGATGTTACTCACCTCAGATGTAATGAAGAACGATTCCCTTCGCTAAAATCCAAAAGAAACTGCTGAAAAATTCTTTGAAACGTCCCAAAATCACCAAGAACACCTAGGGTTTGAGAGAGGAGATAGGGGCTAGGGTTTCTGGGGAGAACTGATAAAAATGAAGAGTTTTCGGATAGAGGAGTATATATAGGAACAGTAAAACCCAACCCGAAACCCAAACAAACCCGACCCAGAAAAACCAGAAAACCCTCGATGAGTCGACTCATGCTCAGTCGTGAGTCGACTCATGACTCATGGGTCGACTCATAAGATTATGAGTCGACTCAGCAGAGACTTATGACAAAGGGAGATGATATCATGAGTCGACTCATGACAATCATGGGTCGACTCATGAGCTGAAAACTGAGTTCTTCGACTCTGATGCTTATGATTTGCAAACTCAACCTCATAACTAATGCATATATACATTCTCATAAGCTCACAAATGCTAGATTTCATTCACAACCATGCCATGAAGGTATTTTTCCACATATTGAATATTGCGTTTCACTAATATTCACATATATGAGTTATCAAAATCAACGGGGGTCTTACATTAACTATCTAATTAACCATTTCCCTCATTTAGTTCTTATATAGACCATATGATTTATCCACGCATGATAAAAACTACTTCTGAACAGATCTTAAATTTCATATAAACATATTTATCTCATTTAGGTATCACCAACCTAGGGTTCCAACATGATAAATTAACAAGAAAGCTCAAATAAAGGTCCAACTAGGGTTTAAACATGTCCTATGCATGTTTTATATGTTCAAAACAAAATTAGAAACAACCCTAGTGATCATGATCATGTTTCTATCATAAACATCAAGAACATCATGTAGATCTAACATTTGTTTACCGTTAATATCAAAATTCTAATCTTTTTTACTTTAGATTAAGATCTAAACATGTACAACATCGATTTAAATTTCTTAGATCATTCATTAGTTAAGGGTGCAGGTTTGGATGCAAGTGATCTTGCCTAAAATATCATGTCGAGCCTCTGAACACATGTGCAAGATCCCTCCTCTCTCCAAAGCACGCGATCTCACCCTCCGCTCAATGATTTGCCCCGAATCTCCTCGAGGAATGCCAAGAATAAGGCCTAGGGGAGGAGAGGTGTTGGCTGGTTATTCAAGTGGAAAATCTCAGGAAAAGGGTCTAAACATGTTTATATACTTAGGGTTAAACCTAGGTTCGAATATAAACCAAAATCGACCCGAAACCCGTAAGAAAAACTGGAAATCAGCCCGATTAGTCGACTACTAAGATTCAAATCAGCCTGTTTGGGAAAAAGTCTTCCATATATTGGATGTAACTTTCACATCCGACCTCAGAATAAGGTGATCTAAGATTTGTTAGAAATATGATGAAGAGTTATACAACCTTTATTTTTTGAGTTTTCCCAAATTCTAAATGTATCAGTGTGAAAAACATATAAACTCGCAACTGGTCATTATTTTCCAGATTTCTTCTTCGTGCATATTTTGTGCATTTGCACTCATATATCCATACATATACATTGAATTGATCTCAAATCAATTCCTAACATACTCAAACATTAAAATATATTATTTATCACTATATAACATATTTATTATTATTTATCACATATTATTCAAATTATCGGGGTTTTATATTCTCCCCCCTTAAAAGAATACTCAAACATTAAAATATGTTATTTATCACTATATAACATATTTATTATTATGAAAACATATTATTAAAATTATCAGGGTTTTATATTCTTCCCCCCTTGAAATTATTTTGTTCCCGAAATTCCGCACGTATTATAGAAAAAATAATATATACTTAACAGTCTAGAATGTGAGTGCTTCCACTTAACCCTTGATATAGGTGTATCTTCTCTTCAGAAATTAGCGATCCTTATGAGAGCTTGAGGATAGATGATTCTCATGATAGCATGAGAATAGAGGTGTGAAACAACACAGTGGAATGCAGGTGGAAGCTTGAAACGAGACGACGAGCAGCAGATTCGAAGAATCTAGTTTTCAGCTCGTGAGTCGACTCATGCCTGTTATGAGTCGACTCATCAGGTTGAGTCGACCCACGAAACCCAGCCGTTTTGTCAAAAGTTTCTGACCAGTCGACTCATTAGTTTACGAGTCGACCATTATGTTATGAGTCGACTCATCTCAGTTACGAGTCGACTCATAACTAATTTTGGGGTTTGTTCAGCTTTCGGGCGAGTCGACTCATTACAGTCACGAGTTGTCTCATTGATGATTTCCTGGTTCGTTTGGGTTTCTGTTTGCATGAATTCCTGTGGGGTTTGGGCTTGGTTATTTACCACTTTGCTATCCACGTTGTTCCACATATAAAAGGGATTGTTTTAGGGTTTTAAAACAATCAGGAGAGATCAAAATTGTAATTTGAGAATTGGGAGAGATTTTTCTTCAATTCTAGTCTGATTGTGAGAGATTCTAAAATTATTTTTATTCTCATAATCTAGAGAATGTATTTTCCTTCACCACAACTGAATTATTCTTGTGATTCTTATTATTTTCTCCTCAACCCACCTTTGATAATTTTACGATCAAAGGTACTCGCATGACAACTCGTATCAAGTTGGTATCGGAATAATTAGATACGATGAAGGGGGTATCCTGTATATGATCCTTACTCGATCACAGTACAAGAAACTTGATGAGATCCTTATTTCCTTGGAATAAGTCCAGAAGATAAGAAATGAGAAGATGTCTAAAGCAGATAATTCAGCAAGACTTGATACCATGGAAAAACAGATCGAGACGATCTGTTCGACACTCAGTCAGCTCGTAGGTCTCAGTAACAAAAGGGACAAAAGAGAGGAATCTTCTTCGAAGGGTAAGAAAAAACTCGTCGAGTCCGACGAAGAGAGCGAGAAATCTGATTCAGATGGGGAGGCTGAGATTGTTAGGACTGCTAGACATCAAAGGGGTAAAAATAATTACCAGAATTTGAAGATAGACTTCAAGGTTGAGATTCCTATTTATGATGGGAGTATCAATATGGAGAAACTTGATGATTGGATCGAGCATATGGAGATGTACTTCACCCTTTATGGATATTCATCCAAGGAGAAGATAGTGTTCGTGACATTGAAGCTTTCAAGGCACGTGTTAACGTGGTGAAAATCCTATTGCAAATAGGAGAAGAAGGCGACATCGTGGAACAAATTCAAGGAGCTACTTAGGAAGCAGTTCTATCCGGTGGGGTTCCTTAAGGAGCATTGGTACAAGTAGTATGGCTTGCGCCAAAGGTTCAATCAGACTGTTCAAGAGTACACGTTGGAGTTCCAGTAGCAGGCGACGGTTCTAAACATCGTAACGGACGAGTACTCCATCTTCATGAAGTATATGGCAGGGCTGAATAATTACATCCATAAGGAGATGAAGCTGTTCTCAGTGGAGACGATCGCTGAGGCGAGCATGAAGGCCATTGCCATTGAGGGCAGACAGAAGAAGGGCAATGAGATGAAGGGAGACTCCAAACCAACGGGGAGCAAGTCAGGTGGCTCTCAACCTAAGGACGAGAAGAAGAAGGGTGACTCGGGGAAGGCAGGATTGACATGCAATTACTACAAGCAGATAGGGCACGTAGCTGATCGTTGTTGGGATAAGTACCCTCATCTGAAGCCGAAAAGGTTGAAGAAGAAGGAGGAGAAAAAGGCATACGTGATAGCACAAGGTCCGAAAGAGGTTCTTGGGATGACTGAACCCAATAGCAGTCTTAACCTTATGGCGGGGAAGTAGGACACTAAAGAAGATGACGACCCGAGGGATCGGCTCTTTGTTTTGAAGTTGCAGGTCAAGACCAGTTTGGTGGATGCTATTATAGATACAGGGAGCTAGAAGAATCTGATATCTGAAGCATTAGTATAGAAGCTAGGATTGAAGACGGTGAAGCATCTGAAGCCCTATCCATTAGGGTGGATTCAGAAAGAGACGGGATTGACTGTGGTGAACCAGTGTACGTTCAGATTTGTACTCCATGAGTCGTATATTGAAGAGGTCACATGTGACATGGTTCCGTTGAATATTTGCCAAGTTATTTTGGGCAATCCTTACTTATGGGATAGACACGCGGTATATGACCGGTAGGCCCAAAAGTATACATTCACTAAGGATGACGCACAATTCATTTTTCGTTCGGCATCTCTTCCGTAAGAGATGAGTTTGGTGACAGTGACTCAGGCTAAGAGGTTGGTGAATGCGGGCAGGAAGTTTGTTTTGTTATTCATTCGGTCTTATGAAGAGCAGCTAAGTAGGATATGCTTGTCCACCTTGAGCAAGCTTCAGGAGGAAGATCTTGATAGTTTGAAGGCAAAGTATGCAGACTTATTTTTAGAAATCACGGGACTACCACCACGGCGAGGTGTAGAGAATGAGATTATGTTGACCGGTGAGAGTTCCTTTCCAAACATAAGCCTATATCGCACATCAGTACAGGAGTCCAAAGAGATCAAGAAACAGGTTCAGGAGCTCTTGGAGACGGGAGTGATAGTGCCGAGTTGTTCATCTTACGGGTCGCCGGTGTTATTGGTACCCAAAAAGGATAGAGACTGGCGCATGTGCGTAGATTACCAGGCACTCAACAAGATAACGATCAAGAATCGTTACCCACTACCACGGATTGATGGTCTTATGGACCAATTAGAGGGAGCGAGGTTCTTCACGAAGTTGAATCTGAAGTCTGGCTATCATCAGGTAAAGATTTGGGAGGAAGACACTTGGAAGATGGCATTCAAGACCAAACATGGCCTGTTTGAGTAGTTGGTGATGCCGTTTGGGTTATACAATGCTTTGATGACTTTTATGAGTCTCATGAATGATTTGTTGCGACCTTTCATAGAGGATTTTGTAATTGTGTATTTTGATGATATTTTGGTGTACAGCAGAACCTGGGAGGGGCATCTTGTTCATATGGAGAAGGTGTTTAGAGTGTTGCAAGACGGACAGCTGAGGCTCAACGAGAAGAAGTACGAGTTTGAGAAGAACGAGTTGGGGTATCTCGGCTTCATCATGGGAAAGGGCCAGAGGAGGATAGATCCGGGTAAGGTGGTGGTGATCACGAAGTGGCCGATGTCGAAGACAGTGACTGAGGTGAGAAGCTTCATGGGGGCTTGTGTCACGCCCCGCTTCCCAAAATACCGGGAATCGGAACGTGAACAAGCCCGCGACGTATTAGATCAATGAGAATAAATAAAAACATTTCTCCTCAACCTAATACGCTAAGCGTCTGGAAATAATACAATGCAAAGGCACAGGTCCCCGATCACAATCAGCAAGAATATAATGAACAACACAGAATAAAATAATACATATCATAATGAATAATATCCGAGACATAATATTCGGGTCAAACGTGCCCTTATACAAAAACTATCTGAATGAAATACTGGAGAATATAATAATACACTGATCAAATGGAAATAAAAGGTAGTTCAAAAGAAAGCTGAGGACCAAAAACTAGGCTTCAGCTTCTTCTTCTGCTCCATCCGCTAGGCACTCTTGCTGAGAATCCTCTGACTCCTAGCGATCTCCCAACTGAACCTGTTCTTCATCTAAGTCTGACGTACACCAGAGAAAACAGGTGTACGTCAGGTGCATGACGCACGACAAGACCCCACAAAAGAAAATAGAACGAACGAGATCCAAGCAGAAAATGATACAATAACAGAAATGACAAAAGAACGTGCAACTGGAAATCTGACAAAATCAACATGCGAAAACACTACTAACATGATAAACATAAAGCATCCAAAATCGATCAGGTAACGATATCATGTAGCTAGCGATCAGTCTAATCATCCAAGCAACAAGATCATACAATAGATGGAATTAATACTTAAAAATCTACAACAAGAGACGTAATACGTCGAGCGAAATAATCCAAACAAGAAAACCCTCATGTATATACCATATGTCTCAAACTGTAGATAATTAAATATTAATCTTAATCTATGTATGAAAAGAAAACAACTAGCCATCCTATCACAACTCACTAGACCACGTCTCACTAGAGTTAAAGTTCACATTATCGGATATCTGGTTAACAACCACATCTCACTAGTACCTCAGACCCGCCCCAGTGCGAAACGATTCACTGGTGCGTGCCTGGAAATAATCAATAATCACAATATCACTGTTCCTCAGACCCACCCCAGTGCGAAACGATTCACTGGTGCGAGCCTGAAAAATAACCAACATCCACGATAACTCTGCTCCTCAGACCCACCCCAGTGCGAAACGATTCACTGGTGCGAGCCTGGAAAATAACCAACATCCACGATAACACTGCTCCTCAGACCCACCCCAGTGCGAAACGATTCACTGGTGCGAGCCTGATAATAAACATCAAACACATCCTATAACATGAACCAAGACTCTCCCATCCCAAGTCCAAGTCAACAACTCATATCTCACGGGTCACTATGGTCAAGTAATACACGCGATTCTCAACTATAACAGGGTATAAATGTAATGAATACTATGTAAAAGTATCATGAATCATGAACAGTAAACGTGAACAACTACTAATAACATTGCAAGATGGAACTACAACTATCAAATAAAAAAATACACATGAAATGTCGCAATTTCCAATCATCATGCTCATAAATTGATTAATTCCAAAAATAATCTTTTTCGAAATAGATTCTTTTTAAAAAATAATCCATTTTCCAAAAATTCCTTTAAAATTATCTAACTAACCCATTTTCCAAAATAAATTTTTTCAACTCATTTATTATTATAATAATTCAATTTAAACCGTTTTTCAGAATAAACTCTTTTAAAATTTATTTCTCATAATGATAATTCTATTAATCTAGAAAACATTAATTTATCATTTGAAAACATTTAATATCATCATCAACAGTCCCACACAGATAATAACAATACACAATTAAACTACACAAATATTCATAATAAATGTAAATAATCAAACTACGAAACAGGAAGAGCGTGATCTTGCATATACTTAATTAACAGTATATCAAAAATAGTAAAGGCAATACAAAGGATGTGAGATCTTGCACATAATAATTTTGATAATCTAAAAATTAAAATAAATAACAACGAGGTTGGGGATCTTGCCTACGAGGCCAAGGGTCTGATGACGAGCAGCGTTGCCGCTACGGATGCGGTACGACGGATCTGAACATTTGGGGTTGCCGGTCGAGCTCGGCTTTGAAGGCGGTGACGACGACGGTTCGACAGAAAGGCGGCGTGGATCTGGACAACGGGTGGCTACAGGGGCTGCGGGGTTACGGTGGAGCTTGGCCGACGGTGTAGGGAGGAAGCGTGGTGAAGGGGAGTCGCTGGACTGTGGAGAGGAGAGAGAACGAGAGAGACAGAAATACAGGGGCAGCGTGAAAATGAAAACGAAGAGAGAGAGAGAGAGAGAGGAAATATATATATATATATATATATGTATATATTTTATTAGGGTTAGGGTTAAATAAGTTAAAAAAAATTAATTAAAAAGAAATAACTAATGATATTTAAAAATCAAAATAAACACGGAATAATTATCTACAAGTAAAAACGTACATGTTGTGCTAATACAACAGTCGATACGAAACTGAAGAAATAATACTATAAATTGTACAATTAAACAAGAATAATTAATAAAACATACAATTTCTTATTTTTAAAATCAAATAATTACAGGATAATTATCTACGTGATAAAACGTACAAGTTGTACTAATACAACCGATAATATGCAACGGTAGAAATAGTATAAGAAATTATACAAATAATATGTAATTAATAATAATAATATCACATATTATTCAAAATGATACGTAATAGTATCAGTAACACAACTGATAGATTCCAGAAATATTTACTGCCCTAAATAAATTTATAAATATTTAAATCATTTAAATAAATATAAAACTTAGACTTTAAATCATAGAAACTTACAGAAATTCGAGAAAAATATAAATACTCTTTTAAAAATCATAATCAATTTTTTTTAAAATATTAGAAAATTATTTTAACTAGTATTAAAATTTTACGGTCCTTACATTCTACCCTCCTTAAAACAAATTCCGTCCTCGGAATTAAACCCAAGGACAGAGATATGGAAAGAGAGGCTCACCCAATGCATATAGAGAAGAATTTAAAATAAATTGCATATCCATAAGCAAAGGGGAATGTAAGACAAGAACAACACAATATGAGATACAAGTTGTGGCAACTAAGATATCACTATCGCATCTCAGACTCGCAACAAAATCCAAGCAAATACTATGATACAAACATATTTAACTGTGTGAACTTGTTACACAGTACTTGTAAATATATAAGAAATCTAATCAGTTTAAATTATAAGATAAGCAATAACATAGAATCAAAACAATAGGTACAATATAAATAAACAATCATATAGAGTGAATCATACAAATAATATACAAGCTTTCATAGAAACAAAACAGAAACATATTAAGTAAGAATAAAGTCAAGTAAGAACAACAAATCTAAAGCAAATACAAAGGTAAGTCCAATAACATAGAAACAGATAGAAACATAACAACATAATGAGAAAAGTCAAAAATCTAAATACATAACAGTTTAAACAAAACATAATAGAAGTGTACAATAATGGTCAATCAAAAACAAAAAGAAATTTAATTATGAAAACACAATCAATACAAGTTCAAACTAAGATATTAAAAACACAATGTAAGATATAAAATTAATAAAAATGAGTAAACGAGCGAAAAACAAACATCAACAGTATCATATAACAAAATAGAATGATATAATAATAAGTATAAATCAAAGATAATAGGAAAAGCGATCATAAGCAACTAGAATAATAATACATACAAAATAAACACAAATAAAAGAAAACATATTTAATTGATGGAATGATAAAAAGTAGTCTGAAACATAGAAAAGATACAAAGACAGTCAAGTATAAATAGCTAAACACAATTATTAAAATAATTATACAATCAAATAATCATGTAAAGCAATATACAAAATTTAGGAGATAAATAATTCATTACACAATATTGGAAATTACAAATTGTATACATAGAAATTTAAATGTGACAAATAATATAATTATATAAAAATACGCAGCACAATGTAAGTGGAATATTAGAAGATAATTAAACATAAACCAAAAAGATACGATATCCAAAACAATACAAGGCAGATAATCATGAAAGGTCAATGTGATATGACACAACAACATATAAAAAATGAATTATATGTAGTATATCACATCAAAAACAAAACAAATAATTATAGATGTATATCACAGCAATAATTATCGAAAACACACACTTTATATAAATATTATGACTAAATAAATGAAGCAGACTAACATGGACAAAGAACAAAATAGAAAGTAAGTATTAGAATGAATAAGAAACTGTATATAGAAGATAAGTAAACAAAACATAAACAGAACTAAGAAAGATAAAATGATTGATAAATTAAATCAAACAATGATGATATATGTAATTAGAAGTAAAGAATGAAAGGAAACATACTAAATGAAACTATTTTAGTAATAAAACAAGCTAGTAAGTTAATAATGCACTTATAATATAATACACAATAGCAGACAATGATAATGTAAAATGAATGAAATATACTAAAACACGAGAATAACGCAATATTACTAGAAAAACACCAGATATAAGACAAGAATGCAGAACAATCAGGCATAAGGACAATAAAGATTAAGGTATACAGAACATACATAATCAAAATTGAAAATAACATTAAGAAATAAACATAGATAGAGTCACATCGATAAATATAGACAAACAAACAGATGCAAATCATAATAATAATCAATAACATAATGAAACGATACACAATAATTACTAGCATACAAACAGTTATATAAAACAAATTAAATAATACCAAATCATAGTTAGATTCAAAGAAACACAAATAAAATCAAAGTATAAAAAGTAAAAGGGATAAACAAGATTCAACAACAATAATAATCACTATATAAAAATTAATTTAGACATAGTAGTATATTGTGAAATAGTCAAAAATCACATAAATACAATCAGCGTAATATACATAAATAAAATTTATAATACATAAAACATGAACTATGAAAGATAAAATAGATTTATAACAAATGAAAACATATGATATAATATTATATTTGATGCATAAAATAATATAATAAATAATACATAATTTAACACAATCAAATGATACACAAGTCAAATCAAAGAAAATATAGTATAAAAATGATAACACATAAAATAATGACCGGAACGATGACAGATGAGAGATACAAAGAGAGGGTAATCGTGAAGCGATGGGACAAGAACCGTTGTAAACTCCGGAGTCAAAGGTGATAAGATAGGGACGAATGAGATCTATCAAGAAAATAGAAGAATGACACAAGATTAGTCTTACGGATGAAATATGATATGCATCTAAATTGTCCATAATATTCTTACTAGTGAGGACTCGGGACCGTGATCGGAACCGTGACCTGCATGGGCCACCACTAAAACCTGTCACGCCCCGCTTCTCAAAATACCAGGAATCGGAACGTGAACAAGCCCGCGACGTATTAGATCAATGAGAATAAATAAAAACATTTCTCCTCAACCTAATACGCTAAGCGTCTGGAAATAATACAATGCAAAGGCACAGGTCCCCGATCACTATCAGCAAGAATATAATGAACAACACAGAATAAAATAATACATATCATAATGAATAATATCCGAGACATAATATTCGGGTCAAACGTGCCCTTATACAAAAACTATCTGAATGAAATACTGGAGAATATAATAATACACTGATCAAATGGAAATAAAAGGTAGTTCAAAAGAAAGCTGAGGACCAAAAACTAGGCTTCAGCTTCTTCTTCTGCTCCATCCGCTAGGCACTCTTGCTGAGAATCCTCTGACTCCTAGCGATCTCCCAACTGAACCTGTTCTTCATCTAAGTCTGACGTACACCAGAGAAAACAAGTGTACGTCAGGTGCATGACGCACGACAAGACCCCACAAAAGAAAATAGAACGAACGGGATCCAAGCAGAAAACGATACAATAACAGAAATGACAAAAGAACGTGCAACTGGAAATCTGACAAAATCAACATGCGAAAACACTACTAACATGATAAACATAAAGCATCCAAAATCGATCAGGTAACGATATCATGTAGCTAGCGATCAGTCTAATCATCCAAGCAACAAGATCATACAATAGATGTAATTAATACTTAAAAATCTACAACAAGAGACGTAATACGTCGAGCAAAATAATCAAAACAAGAAAACCCTCATGTATATACCATATGTCTCAAACTGTAGATAATTAAATATTAATCTCAATCTATGTATGAAAAGAAAACAACTAGCCATCCTATCACAACTCACTAGACCACGTCTCACTAGAGTTAAAGTTCACATTATCGGATATCTGGTTAACAACCACATCTCACTAGTACCTCAGACCCGCCCCAGTGCGAAACGATTCACTGGTGCGTGCCTGGAAATAATCAATAATCACAATATCACTGTTCCTCAGACCCACCCCAGTGCGAAACGATTCACTGGTGCGAGCCTGAAAAATAACCAACATCCACGATAACTCTGCTCCTCAGATGTAAAACCCCGAAAATTTCTATAGTATATATGTAGATATATATGTGAATTATTAATAGTAAATAATTCCTTGTGATGAATATCCATATAAATATAAGATATATATGTTTATCAGTGTTTGGGAACCCAGCAGGTGTTTACATATGAGAGAAATTGAGTGATATATGGCCAGCATATGAAATGCCATCAGCAGGCATTATTGTGCTGATCGGTCGACCAACGCGGTCGACCGGCGCGGTCGACCGATTAGTGATCAGAGGGTTTTTACAGGTTTTGGTTTCGGGTTTTAGTTTTTGGGCTAATGGGTTTCGGGTCGGGTTGGGGAGTTGGTATTTATACCAACTCAACCCAGGAGAGCCTCTCTTCACCTCAGACGTAAAACCCTAGCCCCCATCTCTCTAACCTCAAAACCCTAATTTTGGATATGGTGATTTTGGGGAGACCTGAAGGAGCTGCAGTGGGAGTTTGCAGATCAGGTGGAAGAAGATCCTCAGCAGGAATTTTGGCAGCATCTAAGGCGAGTATCATCTCGCCCAATCACTTACCCCTGTTCTTTATTGTTTATTTCGATTTTTCATGAGTTTTTGATAAGCCCAAAGAGGTATTTTCGTATAAAATCGAGTTCTTTACATTAGGGATTACAAGAATCAAGTTTCTAGTTTTCAAAAGCTCACCAATGTTCTGTTAACGAAGATTCAGATCTGAAAATTTTCCTAAATAAGAGTAAATTATTCTTACAGGCTATTAAAACGTTTTTGTTTTGTTCCCCAAGGATTTTGTATATCAAAAGGTAGATTTCGAATTTTGGATTGGTTGTGTAGCTTCAGTATGTTTTCCTTGGATCATTATCGCCCTTATTATCACAGATTAACAAGTTTTTGTTCTAGGTTTAGCAGCTGACAGAACCCAGGTTGGGTTCTGTCCGCTCAGCGGTCGACCGACCCGGTCGACCGCTGAGCTCGAGTCAGGGCTCCGGTCGACCGCGACATCGTTTCGGTCGACCGCGACATCGTTTCGGTCGACCGCGTAATCTTTTCGGTCGACCGTGATGTCTGGTCGGTCGACCGACGTGCCTGGCGGTCGACCGCCAAATTTTGTATCAGAGTTCGGTCGACCGGATCGGTCGACCGCCAACCTCTCTGTTGCAGATTCCTAGTTTTGGTGTATTTGAGTATTTTTATTCCTATTCGGGGGTTTGTTTGGATTATCTGACCTTGGTTATTAGCCCCACTATGTGTCCATGCATGATAGATGACCTGGGATATAAATTTGGGACATATACACTGATTTGGTTATGAATTTGATAAGTAGATCCTACTACATGTATCGTAGCGATCTTTTACTACTTCTACAGTCCTCGTGTTGGACTATAATCCATAAGAAGTCCTCGTGTTGGACTATAATCCCTCTTAGTCCTCGTGTTGGACAATTGCCACTTATTCCATGAGCTTGGAAAACTACGATAGTTAGTTCTTGTATCGGACATGGTTCTTAACCCTGCATGTGATTATTATACCACATTTCACAACATACTGATTATGTAGATTTGGTATGACACTTATGAAGGTTTTGACACAATATTCATGTAACTAATATTGTGATATTCACGTTGACTATGTTATAGCACTGTAACTATGCTCTGGTGTTTGTTGTGTTTCTTTTATCATTATTATTGTATTAGAACCTTGGGTTTGGTATTTAGAAACTTACAATCTGAGATGTAAGGTATATACATGAGGGTTTCCTTGTTTGGATTATTTCACTCGACGTACCTATTCTCGTGTTGTAAATTTTTAAATACTAAAATCCTCTTTTCGTAAGATCAATGATTTTAGATCTATTATATATTATCTGTATTTTCTTATACAACGAGCCCTTTTCCCTTGGGGTTGGTTGTGATGTTACTCGCTAGCGCTTTGACGCTCGTTGTCCCTCCCCTTTCAGGTAACGAGCCAGGAGCCCGGAGAGTCACAGGTTGATAGCGATGCATGTTAGTGTCAGCTGTCTACTTAGATATATTTTTCTTTTGAGCTCCACTGTAGACTTTTGGGTTTAGACATTTGAGGGTTTATTCTAGAAGTTGTAAAGGCTGTGTGCCTTATTTACTTTACTCAGACTTATTGTATTTGAGACTTGTTAAGAACTCCAACTTGTTCATTCCAGACTTTGACTATGTACTTCAGTTTATTTCGTTGGTGAGATGTGTTATGTTCTATCATTTCATCCAGTATTGTTGATTTACCTTTTTACTTGCTTTGTAACTACACCTGTTGTTGATTCCACTAGAGAGATAGTAGTTGTGATGGTGAAATGTGTTATTGCACGGTGTAGTGCATGGCAGGTTTGACATTTCTGGTTTTACCTCGGACTGTAGCCTAGTGTGAACCCAGGGGCGTCACAGTTGGTATCAGAGCTCTAGTTCCAGTATCCTTAGGATCATCCTGTGTCGAGTCGTGGAGCTAGGATAGAGTTTCTTAGGATTCATGTATAGAGTCCGAAAGGATTTCCTAGTGTGAGTGAGGACGATATATACGCATATCTCAAAATTCAAGAATATTTTTTTATGACAACTATTTTATATAGATTCAAAGTATTTGTGTGAATACTATATGTTGTGAAAATCTCAATTTGATACGCTATTTATAAAGGCCTATTTGACTCATGGAATTTTTATTCTTCTTACCATCAGGAGAGAGATGGCAGGACGAGGTAGGCCTCGTACCAGGAGAGCTAGCCAGGCAGAGTTACGGCAGACTCCACCTGAACAACAGTCAGCTCAGCTCGAGCAGGAGCAGGCACCACCAAAGCCACAGCAGGCTTCTCAGTATCTGGTGGACCTCATGGCCCCTCTTATTGCTCGGATGACAGCTATCGAGAAGATGGTGACGACTCACATAGCACCACGGACACCACCACCACCAGTAGCTCAGCAGCAGGGGATACCTACCATTCCTATTAGAGAGAGACCCCCAGAGGTCACACCTGCAGCTATTCCTTTAGCAGTTCCAGACAGAGCCACAGAGCAGGAGACTTGGCTCCGTATGGTGGAGAGGTACCAGAAGATGAGGGCATCGGAGTTCCAGGGGTCACCAGACCCTCTTACAGCCCATAAGTGGAAGGAGGATGTGAGCAACATTCTCGATATACTCGGTGTAGACTCAGTTCAGAAGCAGAGATTGGCATCTTACAGCCTGAAAGGAGATGCCGGGAGATGGTATCGACTCCAGTTTACTCCAGATCAGAGGATGACCCTCACATGGGAGGACTTTATCTACTTCTTCGATGGCCAGCATATTTCTTCCGCAGCACGGACTGGGAAGGAGCTCGAGTTATCCCGGTTGACTCAGGGGGACATGTCAATGGCTGATTTTGAGAGCTGATTCATGGAGCTTTTGCACTTCACGGGAATGTGGCAGACAGGAGAGCGTCAGGCTCAGATGTTTTTGGCTGGTCTTCGTCCTAATCTCCGACGATACCTCGTGTCAAGGAGATTTTATTCAGTCAGGGAGGTAGCTGAGGCTGCCACTTCTCAGGAGATTGAGACCTCTATGTTCCAGAAGGACAAGGAGGGGAAGGCCAAGACAGGGCAGAGCAGTGACAAGGGCAAGAACAAGAGAGGTTTTTTTGGTCATCAGCAGCAGCATCAGGGCCCTTATAAGAAGGGACCCCAGCAGGATCAGAGAGCGCATCAGCAGCGCAAGTTCCAGGGGTCTTGCTTTAACTGTCACAAGGTCGGGCACAAGGCATCAGAGTGCCGTAACGCACCAGCAGGAGCCCAGCAGGGCAAGGGTCCGAACCAGTAGCAGCAGCAGCGCCAGCAGGGTAGAGGTCAGGGCCAGCATAATAGGCTTGAGGCACCGCTAGCAGCTCAGAGGACTGAGGGACAGATTCGGGCAGTTCAGGATGTTCCTCAGGGACAGATTATCCCCTATTCTCCAGCACCATCAGCAGAGCAGTCTTCAGCCACAGGCAGGGTATATGCGGTGGTTCCTCGTGATCATGGAGCTAGCGGAGCTGTAGTGGAGGGTACGTTCTTTGTGAACTCTCTTCTCGCCCGTATTCTTTTCGATTCGGGAGCTTCACATTCATTCATCTCGCATGCATTTATGACTAGACTCCAGCTCGTAGCTCAGCCCCTAGACACCCCTCTATCTGTTTCCACCTCTTTAGGTGAGGTAACGCTTCTGGAGAGTGTTTGTAGGAGGTGTACCATCAGTCTAGACGAGTCGGAGTTCATAGTGGATTTGATAGTGTTGCATATGTCCGAGTTCGATGTCATCCTTGGTATGGATTGGTTGTCTTCCTACCATATTAGTATTGACTATTTTGTGAAGACAGTCAAGTTGCGAGCGTCCGATGGGTCCAAGATGATTGTAGCTACCTCTCAGGGCAACCGATTTGCGGAGTCATTTTTGGCGTACATCGAGGAGGTGATGCGACGGGATCAGGGAGCCGAGCTATTGGAGACTAGAGTTGTCTCAGATTATCAGGATGTCTTTTAGGACATATCTGGGTTACCTCCTGTGAGAGAGGTCGAGTTTTGTATTGAGTTGCAGCCAGGCACGGCCCCGATATCCCGCGCACCCTATCGCATGGCACCAGCTGAGATGAGAGAGCTGCAGACCCAGTTGGACGAGCTGTTAGCTCAGGGTTTTATTCGTCGGAGCCATTCTCTGTGAGGCGCGCCAGTCCTCTTTGTGAAGAAGAAGGACGGCAGTATGAGATTATGCATAGATTATAGAGAGTTGAATAAGGTCACTATCCGAATAGGTACCCACTACCTAGGATTGATGACTTATTTGACCAGCTGCAGGGAGCGTAGTACTTCTCGAAGATTGATCTTCATTCTGGCTATCATCAGCTGCGGGTTCGGGAGATGGATATTCCCAAGACCGTCTTTCTTACTCGATATGGATCATTCGAGTTCTTGGTCATGCCATTTGGTTTGACCAATGCACCCGCGGTATTCATGGATTTGATGAACCGGATTTTTCATCCCTTCTTAGATCAGTTTGTGATCGTCTTCATCGACGATATTCTCATTTACTCGAGATCGGAGGTAGATCACGAGGAGCATCTACGGATAGCGTTGAGGACCCTTCAGGAGCACCAGTTGTATGCTAAGTTCAGCAAGTGTGAGTTTTGGCTTTCAGAAGTCAGATTTCTTGGCCACGTTATTAGTAGAGAGGGTACAGCAGTAGACCCGGCTAAGGTCTCGGCAGTTCTTGATTGGGAGCCGTCGAAGATGGTTACCGAGATTCGCAGCTTTTTGGGTCTAGCTGGCTATTACAGGAAGTTTATTCAGGACTTCTCGAAGATTGCAACGCCGATTACACACCTTATGAAGAAGGGTGTACAGTTCACATGGAGCATGGAGTGCCAGAAGGCCTTTGACATTTTGAAGGCTAAGCTGACTACAGCGCCAGTTCTGACTATTCCGAGCAGCGACAGGACATTTGTGGTGTATACGGATGCATCATTGGCGGGCTTAGGAGGCGTATTGATGCAGACTCAGAGGGTAGTAGCCTATATCTCACGGCAGTTAAGGGTACATGAGCAGAACTATCTCACTCATGACTTGGAGGTAGCAGCAGTGGTGTTTGCACTGAAGTCATGGAGGTACTACTTGTATGGAGTGCAGTTTGAGTTATTCACAGACCATCAGAGTCTGAAGTACCTCTTTTCTCAGAAGGAACTCAATCAGAGGCAGAGGAGGTGGATTGAGTTTATCAAGGACTACGAGATCGCAATTCAATATCATCCAGGGAAGGCGAACGTCGTAGCAGATGCTTTGAGTAGGAAGCGCCGACATCGGGTTGCGGCTTTGAGGTGTTTATTGTATAGAGATCTTATCACTCTTAGCCAGTTTGACTTTAGACCCGAGATTGGAGGAACCAGTGCATTCTTGGGAGCTTTGTCAGTGCAGCCATCTTGGAGTGACAGGGTTGTCAGAGCACAGTTGGAGGACTCTTGGATTCAAACCCGTAAGGGGGAGATTTCCAAAGAACCTAAGACTGATTGGATCATTGGAGAGGATGGAGGTCTACGGATGAATGGTAGATTGGTTATGCCAGCTAGTGCAGAGCTGAAGAGGGAGTTATTTGATGAGGCGCACCGTACTCGGTACACAGTACATCCAGGGACTACCAAGATGTACAAGGACCTGAAGAGGCGATTCTGGTGGAGTGGTATGCGGAGAGAGATTGCAGATTATGTGGCTAGATGTTTCACCTGTCAGTAGGTGAAGGCAGAGCATCAGAGACTGGCGGGGACACTTCAGCCTTTACCCATTCCAGAGTGGAAGTGGGCAGACATCTCTATGGATTTTATTATGGGGTTGCCGAAGTCGAAGAAGGGGAATGATTTGGTTTGGGTAATAGTGGACCGATTGACGAAGTCAGCCCATTCATCCCGGTGAGGACCACTTATACAGCTGAGTCTTATGCGAGGATCTTCATTCGGGAGATAGTTCGACTTCACGGTGTACCAGACACGATCGTGTCGGATCGAGGATCGGTGTTCACTTCACATTTTTGGAGGAGTTTTCAGGACTCATTTGGCAGCACACTATCTTATAGCAGTGTATTCCACCCACAGACGGATGGCCAGACGGAGAGGGTGAATCAGGTGCTGGAGGACATGTTGCGGGAATGTGTCATTGACTTCCAAGGCAGTTGGGAGGATCATATTCCACTGGTAGAGTTCACTTATAACAATAGTTATCAAGCGACGATCGGTATGGCCCCGTATGAAGCATTGTATGGGAGACCTTGTAGATCACCGATATGTTGGGCCGAGCCGGAGGACAGCTTGATGCTTGGGCCAGAGCTAGTGAGGCAGACTACTGAGAAGGTAGCCTTGATCAGGGAGCGGATTTTAGCCGCTCAGAGCCGGCAGAAGAGCTATGCAGATAAGAGGCGAAGACCACTAGAGTTTCAGATTGGAGATTTGGTTATGCTTAAGGTATCGCCTATGAAAGGCGTGCAGCGATTCGGGAGGCGAGCGAAGCTTGCACCGAGATATATTGGCCCTTTTCAGATTCTAGAGCGCATTGGAGCCGTGTCATATAGACTAGACCTTCCCGTATCTATGTCTAGTATACACAACGTGTTCCATATTTCTATGCTCAAGAAGCATTTGCATGATGAGGAGCAGCAGCGAGTATTGGATGCACCGGAAATCGAACTTCAGGATGATTCGGCAACTATTGAGATTCCGGTATGTATTCTTGCCAGAGAGGACAAGAGGCTTAGGAACAAGGTAATTCCCTTGGTGAAAGTGCAGTGGAAACGAGGAGGCATTGAGGAGATTTCTTGGGAGCGCGAGGAGGACATACGTCGTGACTACCCACATTTGGTTGAGCAGGTAAATAAATTCTTATTTTGATTCCATGTCTTAACTTATGTGCATATCTTTGGTTATGTTTACATTTAACGCTATAATGAGAATACTTGCGCTTAATTTTTAATCTTTTGGAACACATGGTATATGTATGGGGGGTTCCTTGTTTGGATTTTTCGCCCAATGTACTAGTTCCACTAGATTAGGATTTGAGCGAGAATATTATCATTTTAGGTCGTTAAGCGTAAATATATCGATAAGGTTATATGAGAGCTCATATTTTAAAGTTCGTATGATTTTCGAATTTCGAGGACGAAATTCTTTTAAGGAGGGAAGAATGTAAAACCCCGAAAATTTCTATAGTATATATGTAGATATATATGTGAATTATTAATAGTAAATAATTCCCTTGTGATGAATATCCATATAAATATAAGATATATATGTTTATCAGTGTTTGGGAACCCAGCAGGTGTTTACATATGAGAGAAATTGAGTGATATATGGCCAGCATATAAAATGCCATCAGCAGGCATTTTTGTGCTGATCGGTCGACCGACGCGGTCGACCGGCGCGGCCGACCGATCAGCGATCAGAGGGTTTTTACAGGTTTTGGTTTCGTATTTTAGTTTTTGGGCTAATGGGTTTCGGGTCGGGTTGGGGAGTTGGTATTTATACCAACTCAACCCAGGAGAGCCTCTCTTCACCTCAGACGTAAAACCCTAGCCCCCATCTCTCTAACCTCAAAACCCTAATTTTGGATCTGGTGATTTTGGGGAGACCTGAAGGAGCTGCAGTGGGAGTTTGCAGATCAGGTGGAAGGAGATCCTCAGCAGGAATTTTGGCAGCATCTAAGGCGAGTATCATCTCGCCCAATCCCTCACCCCTGTTCTTTATTGTTTATTTCGATTTTTCATGAGTTTTTGATAAGCCCAAAGAGGTATTTTCGTATAAAATCGAGTTCTTTACATTAGGGATTACAAGAATCAAGTTTCTAGTTTTCAAAAGCTCACCAATGTTCTGTTAACGAAGATTCAGATCTGAAAATTTTCCTAAATAAGAGTAAATTATTCTTACAGGCTATTAAAACGTTTTTGTTTTGTTCCCCAAGGATTTTGTATATCAAAAGGTAGATTTCGAACTTTGGATTGGTTGTGTAGCTTCAGTATGTTTTCCTTGGATCATTATCGCCCTTATTATCACAGATTAACAAGTTTTTGTTCCAGGTTTAGCAGCTGACAGAACCCAGGTTGGGTTCTATCCGCTCGGCGGTCGACCGCTGAGCTCGAGTCAAGGCTCCGGTCGACCGCGACATCGTTTCGGTCGACCGCGGCATCGTTTCGGTCGACCGCGTAATCTTTTCGGTCGACCGCGACGTCTGGTCGGTCGACCGACGTGCCTGGCGGTCTACCGCCAAATTTTGTATCAGAGTTCGGTCGACCGGATCGGTCGACCGCCGACCTCTCTGTTGCAGATTCCCAGTTTTGGTATATTTGAGTATTTTTATTCCTATTCGGGGGTTTGTTTGGATTATCTGACCTTAGTTATTAGCCCTACTATGTGTCCATGCATGATAGATGACCTGGGATATAAATTTGGGACATATACACTGATTTGGTTATGATTTGGGAAATATTTACTTCCCTAAATAAATTTATAAATATTTAAATCATTTAAATAAATATAAAACTTAGACTTTAAATCAAAGAAACTTACAAAAATTCGAGAAAAATATAAATACTCTTTTAAAAATCATAATCAATTTTTTTAAAATATTAGAAAATTATTTTAACTAGTATTAAAATTTCACGGTCCTTACAGCTTGCCAGTATTTGCGCAAGTTCATTTGATATTTTTTTAACTTATGCGGTGATGCGACATAATTATGTACCAAAATTGCAAGTGTACAATTGATCAAGTTATAGTATAAAAGTTATCGATCTCACAAGGAAGGTGATTTTAAGAGATTATTAGAATTGGTTCTTATGTTTTGTACGTGACAATTAGAAATAAAGAATAAGTGTGATTATGGAGAGAGTTGTGATGAGTGATTTTTATGAATATACGCAAGAGATAATAAATTAAATTTTAGAGAAGAAAGAATCAAAGAATAAATAAAATCACAAGGCAAGAAAGAAGAATGAATAAAATCAAGAAATAAAACCAAGAATAAAAAGAAAATTTAAGAAAGTTAAGATGGAGGATTCAAAAGAGGTAAGAAATCTAGAATATAATCCACTAGCTAATTTCAATTACAAAATATAAACTATTCTCTTTTTATCATAATTCAACTTAGATTTATTAAACATAGACTATCAAACCATTTAAGGAAAGTATAACCTATCAAATTATCATCTAAGTCAAAATTACTATTCATGATAAGAACAACAACATGATAGTAATCCTAGAATTCATAAGCATAACCTATCAAACCATTTAAGATAAGTATAGATTATCAAATTCTTCTTCTACCGATTAGTTTTCTAGTTGATTATCCTAAACATGAACATTTTAAGTGAAAGAAAATAATTTGCATACTATAAAGAAAATTAGACTAGCATCATACAATTCTAAGATTCTTACAAGAATTAATTTTACATCTTAAGAAATAAAAATAAGAAGAAAAAGAACTAATTACAAAATTAAAAAGAAAATAAAAATCTAAACTATGAACAAGAAATAAATCTAACTACAAAGAATTAAAATCTAAACTACAAAATATATTATAAAAATTAAATACAAGAAAATAAATCTACTCTACAAATTAAAGTGCAAAAAAATAAAAAGTCAAGAAAATAAATCTAAACTACAAGCATGAATTTAAATCTAACTAATAAGCAATAACAAAGAAATTACTAAAAAGAAATAAAAGAGAAAAGAAATGCAAACCTTCAAATTGCTCTTCATCTCCATCCTCATCATTCAACAAAGAGAAGAAAGAACAAATTTAAAGAGGAGAAAAATTATTATTATTAATTACAACTAAAGTTATAATTTTTAGAAGGCATTCTTAATTAAGAGTAGCCCTCCTCTCTAAAAGGAGTTACAAAATATTTTATACCCTTAGCCCCTCACTCTCTACCCCTATTTATAATAATCATCTATGAATATGAGCAATTGGATTTGTCTTGAGCCCCAAACAAAGAAATCTCCACATTTAAATTTGCTTTTTGTTCTTCTCTAGCCTAACATCCATATGATTTTCAAAAGAAAATAAAAGTCCAAATATTGCTGCAGGTCCGACCCAATTAACATCCAACTCTCTAAATCAAGTCCGGTCTTGAGAGCTGCAATTGATTTTCAAAATCAACTCTGTACATTTGATTTTTGGAATCAACTCTGCAGCAAATCAAAGTCCGGCCCATTCATGTTGAAAGCCAATTCTGTCGCAGTCCAAAGTCTGGCCCATTCATGTTAAAATCCAAAAGCCTAAGTCCGGTCTTAGAATTCTGCAGCCGGTC
>BQKN01063310.1:216988-234969 GCA_022839385.1 Asparagus kiusianus
GAATATGTCACTAACTAAGAATTAGAAAATTTAAAATCTATCAATTTAATCAATTATTACTTAACTCTATTAATTTGGCATGTGACAATATTTTTATAAATTTTTTTAACAAAAAGAAAGAAAAATATAACTAAAAAGTTAAAATAAAGAGGAAATATGTATTTCTCACCCCACACCTAAATTTTACATTATCCTCAATGCAATTTTGTTGAAGCACAAAGTAAAGTAGATAAAATTGAAAAACTTATAGTTATTCGGTTGACAATGATGATAAGGATATGTAATTACTCTTAGTATGAGGATGAAGAAATCAAAGGAAAATTGTAAGTAATTATTATTATTATTATTTTGACCTATGTTACTTATTCAAATTTTTGTTATGTTTTTTTAAGGAATTTTTTTATTAATTTTTTTCAATTAATTTTTTTCAATTAATTTTTTTAAGAAACAAAAAATAATTAGTTTTTTTATAGATAATGAGGTTCATGAAGAACCAACACCTCTTTCTCTCCGAGCGTAAAAAATTCTAAAAATGGTTTTAGACGTTGACCATTTATTTTAAAAATGTTATCATTTTTAGGATTTTCTATCTTGACAGCTCTGTGTGAAAAAACCTGTTTGACAAAAAATGGACCTGTCCATCTTGATCTTAATTTTCCAGGAAAAAGATGTAATTTTGAATTGTACAATAAAACTTTCTGTCTTGGAGAGAAATTTTTTCGTAAAATTAATTTGTCATGAAACATCTTTATTTTCTCTGTGTAAATTTTTGAGTTTTTGTATGCATCATTCAGAATTTCTTCCAACTCATTTATTTGGAGTAACCTGTTCTTACCTTCTGAGTCTGAGTTAAAATTTAACTGTTTTATTGCCCATATTGCTCGACGTTCCAACTCTACTGGTAGATGACAAGCTTTCCCGAATACCAGTCTGTATGGTGACATCCCCAAATTGGCCTTAAAAGCTATTCTATATGCCCACAGAGCATCACACAATTTTATAGACCAATCTTTTCTGTTATGATTAACTGTTTTTTTTCTAAGATTTGTTTGATTTGCCTGTTTGTGACCTCTACTTGTCCACTGGTTTGGGGGGTGATAAGGAGTTGACAATTTGTGTGTGATTGAATATTTCCTCATCAAAGCCTCAAAAGAACGGTTATAAAAATGTGTACCGTTATCACTGATGATCGCTCGAGGTACTCCAAACTGGGCAAAAATGTCTCTTTCAAAAACTTAACAACGACCTTGTTATCATTAGTTTTGCAAGCTACCGCCTCAACCCATTTTGACATGTATTCAACAGCTACTAGAATGTAGACATTTCCAAAGGAATTTGGAAATGGTCCCATAAAATCAATACCCCACAGATCAAAAAGTTCAACGGATAAGATGGGTTGTAGGGGCATCATATTTCTTCTAGTGACATTCCCTAAAAGCTGGCAGCGGTTACAGGTTTTACAAAACTCGAATGAATCCTTAAAGAGTGGGCCAATACAGCCCAGATTGGAGAACTTTTTTAACTATTTTTCTTGGACCAAAT
The DNA here is from genome assembly GCA_022839385.1 of Asparagus kiusianus. Classification (NCBI taxonomy): domain Eukaryota; kingdom Viridiplantae; phylum Streptophyta; class Magnoliopsida; order Asparagales; family Asparagaceae; genus Asparagus; species Asparagus kiusianus. The sequence continues at coordinate 218,531 of BQKN01063310.1, forward strand.
TAGCCCCTACAGGCTTGCTCATGATAAAAGGATAGAACACTCCTAGTTTCTTCAGTGGGAACACACCTCCTAAAGATCTGATCAGGACAGTATTTGAATTGATATTGATCATCCCTGTAAAAGTATTTTATTTGGGAGAGAAAACGGGATCTATCCTATTTGGACCAATGAGAAGGGATCTGGTTCATGACTATGTAGTTCACAATGTCAACGAACCAGGGAACAGATTGGATTTCTAGGAGTTGTTCATTAGGGAAATGCTCATTGATTGGAACGGTTAATGTTTGTGCATTTGGGATTCGAGAGAGGTGATCTGCTACGGGGTTCTCTGTTTCTCTTATGTCAAGAATTTGAATGTCAAACTCTTGAATAAGGAGAATCCATCTAATGAGCCGTGCTTTAGCATCCTTGTTGGTCAAAAGATACTTTAGTGCGGCATGATCTGTGAAAACTTTGGTTAAGGAACCGATGAGGTAGGACCTGAATTTTTCTAAGGCAAAGACTACAGCTAAAAACTCTTTTTCTGTGACATAGTAATTTTGCTGGGCATCATTCAGTGTCCTACTGGCATAGTAGATCACATGCGGTTTTCTATCAAACCGTTGTCCTAAAACAGCTCCAATTGCAGAATCAAATGCATCACACATCAGTTCAAATGGTAAGGTCCAGTCCGGTGCATGAATGATAGGAGCTGTGGTTAGCTCCTTTTTCAGATATTCAAAAGCTTTGAGGTAGTCGGGAGAGAAGACAAATGATGTATCATTGGCTAAGAGATTGGTCAAGGGTCTAACAATTTTGCTGAAATCCTTGATAAAACATCGGTAAAAACCAGCATGACCAAGAAACGATCTGACATCTTTGACTGTTTTAGGAGGAGGGAGATTAGAAATGAGATCTACCTTAGCTTTGTCCACTTTGATTCCCCTATTGGAAACTACATGTCCTAAGACAATGCCTTGTTTGACCATGAAATGATATTTCTCCCAATTGAAAGTCAGATTTTTCTCCCTACACCTTTCTACGACCAGTTTAAGATGATGCAAACATTGGGAAAATGTGTCACCAAAAATGGAAAAATTATCCATGAAAATTTTGAGAAATCGCTCTACCATGTCGGAAAAAATACTGATCATGCAAAGTTAGAATGTGGCCAGTGCGTTACACAGTCCAAAGGGCATGCGTTGGTATGCTAATGTTCCATACGGGCAAGTGAAGGTGGTTTTCTCCTGATCTTCTGGAGCGATAGAGATTTGATTGTAACCTGAATATCCATCCAGGAAATAATAGAACTCATGTCCTGCTAAACACTCTAACATTTGGTCAATTAATGGAAGAGGGAAGTGTTCTTTCCGAGTGGCTAAGTTGAGTTTTCGGTAGTCAATACAAACTCGCCATCTAGTTTGGATTCGAGTGGGAATTAACTCATTAGCCTCATTTTGGATCACGGTGATCCCAGATTTCTTTGGAACAACTTGGACCGGACTCACCCATGAACTGTCAGAAATGGAATAAATGATCCCATGATCTAGACATTTTAGAATGTCTTTCCTAAAGGCTTCTTTCATCACTGGGTTTAACCTACGTTGAGGATCTCTAGTAGGTTTGGCGTCATCTATCAAATGGATTCAGTGTTGAACAATGGTTAGACTAATCCCTTTGATATCGGCCATGGTCCATCCAATGACTTCCCTAATCTCTCTTAAAACAGCTAACATGGCTCCCTTTTGACCGGTAGTCAACTCAGAAGAAATAATAACTGGTAAAGACTCGTTCTCCCCTAAGTAGGCATACTCTAGATTTTTGGGTAGAGGTTTGAACTCTAACTTAGGGGGTTCCTCCACAGATGGGCGAAGCGGGACTCGGGGTTCTATCTGTAAAGGTTCTCGTTGCCGGCCAACAGCAAAAACATGATTGACCAGTGGTTCTATCTCAAGTTCATCACCAGAAAGCTCCTCAATCATTAAATTAGATGCATTTGTATTAGACTCACACTCTCCCTCTTGTTGTTCACTGGATATTCCTTGAATGAAATTCATTTCCATGGGTTCATCAGATGGATCACTAGGTTGTCTTCCTAAGTTAAAAATATTGAGGTCAACAGTCATATTCCCAAAAGATAGTTTCATTTGACCGATTCTACAATTTATCAAAGTATTTGAGGTGGCTAAGAACGGTCTTCCTAGAATGACGGGGATTTGACTTTTAAGATTGGAAACAGGCTGCGTTTCCAAGATAATAAAATCAACAGGGAAAATGAACTCTCCAACTTTGATCGGAACATCCTCTACCTCTCCTTTGGGAATTTTTACAGATCTATCAGCTAACTGTAGAGTGCATCTTGTCGGTTTAAGTTCTCCTACACCTAGCTGTTGATAGACTAAATAAGGAAGGAGGTTGACGCTGGCTCCCAAGTCTAGAAGTGCCTTATGAATGTGAGTGTTACCTATGACGCATGGAATTGTGGGACAACCAGGGTCCTTGTATTTCAATGGCATGGGTTTCAAAAAATTTCACTGAGGTTGGCAGTTAAGAAGACTTTCTTGGGGATGTTGGTGGTTCTTTTCTTAGTGCATAAGTCCTTCAAGAACTTTGCATAAAAAGGAATTTGTTCGATTACATCTAAGAGAGGAATGTTGATCTTGACCTGTTTGAATGTTTCTAGGATTTTCTCAACCTACGGGGAGTTTTTCCTAGGTTTGAGTCTATCTAGAAAGGGGGGAACGGGCCTATACCTATCTAGATCAGGCTCAATCTCAAGTTCAGCGTTTTGGTCATCAGAAGGAATTGCTTCATCGGAAGGAGTGTGTTGGATGGGAGAAGGGGTTTGATCTGGTGGCATTCTAACTTGATTGTCTATTTGTTTCCTTGATCTCAGAGTGTGAATTGCATTCAATTGAGCTGGATTGTTAGAACTAGATCCAATGTCTTTAGGTTTGCAACAGGTTAACTTGGGAATTTTCCTTTTTCTCTCTCACTCACGGCAGTGGCTAGTTGCCCAAGTTGGGTTTCTAACCGGGCTATGGCTTGAGTGTTCGAGTTGAGCACTTGGCCAGTTATTTGCATGAAGGAATTTAGAGTGGTGGATGACTGAGTCAACATGTTGGTAGTTTGTGTAGAAGCTTTGATCATAGCTTCTAAATCCTTTTCTAAGATACTTCAACATTTGTCATGATCAGAATTTGATTGATTTGTAGGCTGGTGAGGATGAGGATGTTGGGTTGGAAAAACTGGGTTAACTTGTTGGAAATTTTTTGGTGCATTGAATGAGACAGTGTTTCCCTTAGGAAATTGTTAGTTTGACGCGGGAATGAAGTTTTGGTTTCCATGAGAATTTCCTTGGTTCCAAGCAAAGTTGGGATGATTTCTCTAACCTGGATTATAGGTTGGAGAAAATGGATCATTTCTAGGGTGCTGCAATGCAGCGTTCATCTGTTATAACACATGGTTGTTTCCTAGGAGAGGGTATTCCTCTGAAACGTGGGTAGAAGACTGACAGTTATGACATCCCGGGGCAGAAATATGATTGATTTGAGCTAGAGCTCATTCCTTAACTTCTAAGGCTTCTAACCTCTACAGAATCATCGCCATCTTAAATTCAGACGCAATGTTTGACTCCAGGGAAAGACCACTAGACTTAGATTGAGGAACAGATGAAACCCTGTCATCACAGTTTTCACTGCATTATTTTTTCGGGTAGATTCTCTAGGAATTCCCAAGCTTCATCTGCGTTTTTCCTCATAAAATCTCCCTGACACATTGATTCTAAAGATGTTTTTGAAGAATAGTCCAATCCTTCATATATGACTTGGCACAATCGCCATTTTTCTAGACCATGTTGAGGACATTGGATTAAAAGATCTTTAAATCGGTCAAAGTATTTTCAGAATAGCTCCCCTGGGACAATTTTAAAGTTTTGAATATTGTTCCTAAGCTTTACCGTTTTGTGATTAGGGAAAAATTTCTTGAGAAAAACGGTGACAAATTCCTCCCAAGTTGAGATGGAATTTATCGGTAAGCTGTACAGCCATTTTTTTAGCTTTGTCCTTAAGAGCAAATGGAATAAATCTAATCTTAATCAAATCTTTAGTTAATTCTCTCATTTTAATCATAATACACACTTCCTCAAATTCCGAGAAAAAAATATATGCATCTTGTGTTTTATTACCTAGGAATTTGGGAAGCATGTTTATGAAATACGGTCTAAGCTCGAAATTTGCTCCATTTACTTTGGGGAGCCTTATGCAAGATGGAGTAGCATTTCTGGTAGGGTAACACATATCCTGAAGAATGGGTTGATTTGCCATTTTTTGAATTGGTTCAACACGGATTAAACGATGATAATTATCCCAAACCCAAGTTTGCATACACTAAATTTTTTTTAAGGAAAGAAAGAAAATTAGTTTTTTATATGAAAAGTTAAAGAAAAAGAAAAATTCTAACTAAAACAAATTAAAGCAATCACTTTTCAATCGACTTTAATTCTAGGGTTTAGCCTAACTCAACAAGACCAGTTCCTAACCAAAAATTCCTACAATGAAAAGATCAAAGTTTTACCCAGGTAGTTAGACAGGTAAGGATAGTACTAGAGGATGATCAAAGATCAATTAAGTACATCTTTCCTTGCAGAGCGCTTTACGCAACCCTTAAACCTTGCCTTAGACACCAACTATTTTGAGAAAACTTAAATCGGTTCACTTAAGGATTTCTTGTTCCTTATTGAGCTCGAATCCTTAGGGGCCAACGTCTAATGAGTTTTAGAAGGCTTGGGTTTGTGAAGTGAGGAATTTGTGATTTGTGGGCTGAGGAAAAGGTGATAAAATCCCTTACCTTATCTTGATTCTGGGTTTTGCCCTTAAGAATATTTTAAGTGTGTGCCAAATTAAGTGCTACAATCACTTTGGTGAATTCCTACACTATATGATATGCAACCCTAGAAATTAAAACCGACTAAAAAGGATGATAAAAAGAAAATCTTTATATTTTTTAATTATGGTCAACAACAATCAAATGTGAAAAGGGGGAACATTGTTTGAGTTTATTATCTTGTTAGTTAATGTCCAAGTGAAAGATAGATTTTATTATGGTCAACAAAAATAAAATATTTTTGTTTTTGTTTTTTTTAAATCCTAATTGTCTCTAAATATGAAGCTAACTAAAAGGGTGGAATTAAAAACTAGAAAGAGGACTTACCCGAAAGCAATTCTCTAAGTTCTTGATCTTCAATCCAAGACATTCAAGCTCCAAGCGGTTCCTTCACAAGAAAACACACAAGTAAAAGAACCAAAATAATAAAATCCAATTTTAGCACCTTCCCTCACAATGGCGCCAAAAACTTGATGCGGCATAATTATGTATCAAAATTGCAAGTGCACAATTGATCAAGTTATAGTATAAAAGTTATCGATCCCATAAGGAAGGTAATTTTAAAAGATTATTAGAATTGGTTCTTATGTTTTGTGCATGACAATTAGAAATAAAGAATAAGTGTGATTATGGAGAGAGTTGTGATGCGTGATTTTTATGAATATATACAAGAGATAATAAATTAAATTTTAGAGAAGAAAGAATCAAAGAATAAATGAAATCACAAGGCAAGAAAGAAGAATGAATAAAATCAAGAAATAAAACCAAGAATAAAAAGAAAATTTAAGAAAGTTAAGATGGAGGATTCAAAAGAGGTAAGAAATTTAGAATATAATCCACTAGCTAATTTCAATTATAAAATACAAACTATTCTTTTTTTATCATAATTCAACTTAGATTTATTAATCATAGACTATCAAACAATTTAAGGAAAGTATAACCTATCAAATTATCATCTAAGTCAAAATTACTATTCATGATAAGAACAACAACAAGATAATAATCCTAGAATTCATAAGCATAATCTATCAAACTATTTAAGATAAGTGTAGATTATCAAATTCTTCTTCTATCGATTAGTTTTCTAGTTGATTATCGTAAATATGAACATTTTAAGTGAAAGAGAATAATTTGCATAGTATAAAGGAAATTAGACTAGCATCATACAATTCTAAGATTCTTACAAGAATTAATTTTACATCTTAAGAAATAAAAACAAGAAGAAAAAGAACTAATTACAAAATTAAAAAGAAAATAAAAATCTAAACTATGAACAAGAAATAAATCTAACTACAAAGAATTAAAATCTAAACTACAAAATATATTACAAAAATTAAATGCAAGAAAATAAATCTACTCTACAAATTAAAGTGCAAAAAAAAAATAAAAAGACAAGAAAATAAATCTACACTACAAGCATGAATTTAAATCTAACTAATAAGCAATAATAAAGAAATTACTAAAAAGAAATAAAAGAGAAAAGAAATGCAAACCTTCAAATTGCTCTTCATCTCCATCCTCATCATTCAACAAAGAGGAGAAAGAACAAATTTAAAGAGAAAAAAATTATTATTATTAATTGCAACTAAAGTTATAATTTTTGGAAGGCCTTCTCAATTAAGAGTAGCCCTCCTCTCTAAAAGGAGTTATAAAATTTTTTACACCCTTAACCCCTCACCCTCTATCCCTATTTATAGTAATCATCAATGAATATGAGCCATTGAATTTGTCTTGAGCCGCAAGCAAAGAAATCTCCACCTTTGAATTTGCTTTTTGTTCTTCTCTAGCCCAACATCCATATGATTTTTAAAAGAAAATAAAAGTCCAAATATTGCTGCAGGTCAGGCTTAATTAAAATCCAACTCTCTAAGTCAAGTCCGGTCATGAGAGCTCCAATTGATTTTCAAAATCAACTCTGTACATTTGATTTTCGGAATCAACTCTGCAGCAAATCAAAGTCCGGCCCATTCATGTTAAAAGCTAATTCTGCAACAGTCCAAAGTCCGGCCCATTCATGTTAAAATCCAATGCATGTGATTAAAATCCAAAAGCCTAAGTCCGGTCTTAGAATTCTGCAGCCGGTCCATGAAGAGTCCAAAAGCCCATTCAATTTTCTGCAGCAACCGGTCATGAAGATTAATTTGTTTGATGGGCTTTGGGCTTCCAAGCTCTTATATTTCACTTGAGAATAAAGAGGAATCTTGGCTGAGTTTCTTGGATGTTTTGGGACATTTGGGCTTTTGGCCTTCAAAATTCAAATATTTCACTTTGGCTTCTTAAATTTATCTTATTTCTTCATTTACTCAAGGGTCTTTGTTGAGAGATGGGATTTTTGGGATTTATTCTTCATTAACCTGCAATCAAAGATAAAAGCAATTATTAGTGGTATATTTATTCATATAAAATAGATAATGAGGGTATAAAATTATAATAAAATGTGATTATCATGCGGCACAGTTACATGGCCTCACAAAGGCTAAGGTTCAGTTCGAGTGGGGGGGGGGGACGCATAAGGAGGTTTTTCAGTTGCTAAAGAGGAAGATCTCGGAGGCACCAGTGTTGGCATTGCCGAATTTACAGCGGACTTTCGAGGTGGAGACCGACGCGTCTAGTTATGCGATGGGCGCGATGTTAATTCAGGATGGGAAGTCGGTGGAATATCATTCTGAGATGTTTTCGGGTGCCATTGCGAACTGTGACGCCCCTGGGTTCACACAAGGCTGCAGTCCAAGGTGAAACCAAGAATGTCAAACCTGCCATGCACCACACCGTGCAATAACATGTTTCACCATCACAATTAACATCTATCTAGTAGAATCAATAACAGGTGTAGGTACAAAAGCAAGTAAAAGATAATACTCGAATAACTGATGAAATCTAAATGATCAAATAGATATCTCATCATCCAACAAATGGGAATACATAAACAATGTCAGAATAGATAAACAGGGGTACCGAACAAGTCTCAAGTATAAACATCTGACCAAAAATGAAATAAGGCACACAACCTTTACAACTTCTATGAAATAGTCCTCAATGTCTAATCATCTACTACAGTGGAGCTCAAGATACAAAATACATAACAAAAATGTAAAAGCTGAACACTAAAGTGATCCGCTATCAACCTGCGACACTCCGTGCTCCTGGCTCGTGACCTGAAAGGGGGAGGGACAACGAGCGTCAAAGCGCTAGTGAGTAACATCACAACCAACCCCAAGGGAAAAGGGCTCGTTGTATATGAAAATACAGATAATATATAAATAGATCTAAACTAATGATCTTATGAAATAAGGGTTTTAGTACTTAAGGATTTACAACACGAGAATTCGGTACGTCGAGCGAAATAATCCAAACAAGGAAACCCTCATGTATATACCTTGCATCTCAAATTGTAAACTCCTAAATACCAAACCCGGGGTTCTAGCGCAATAACAATGATAAAAGAAACTTAACAATTACCAGAGCATAATTACGGTGCTGTAACGTAGTCAACGTAATATCACAATATCTACCACATAAATGTTGTGTCAAAACCTTCATAAGTGTCATGCCAAGTCTACATAACCTGTATGACGTGAAAAGTGGTACAATAATAACATGCAGGGTTAAGAACCATATCCGGTACAAAAATTAACTATCGTAGTTTTCCAAACTCGTGGAATGAGTGGCAATTGTCCAACACGAGGACTAAAAGGGATTATAGTCCAACACGAGGACTTCTTATGGATTATAGTCCAACACGAGGACTGTAGAAGTGGTACAAGATCACTACGATACTAGTAGTAAAATCAAATCATCAACATCATGACCAAAACAGTGTATATGTCTCAAATTTATACCCTCAGGTCATCTATCATGCAGGGGCACATAGTGGAACTAATAACCAGGTCAAATAATCCAGATAAACCCCCGAATGGGAGCAAAAATACCCAAAAGCATCAAAACTGGAAATCTGCAACAGAGAATCGTCGGTCGACCGATCCGGTCGACCGAACTCTGATACAAATCAGAACGGTCGCCCGCCAGAACCGTCGGTCGACCGATATTTGTCTCGGTCGATCGATTTTGAATCGCGGTCGACCGATAATCTACCGCGGTCGACCAAAATCCAGTCGCGGTCGGCCGGAGCCCTGACTCGAGCTCAGCGGTCGACCGTGTCGGTCGACCGCCGAGCGACAGAACCCAAATCCTGGGTTTTCTGTCAGCTATCAAACCTGTAACAAAATTTGATGATCTGACATAACAAGGGTTACACAACTAAACCAAAGTTCAAAATCTACCTTTTGATATACGCAAATCTTGGGGAACAAAACAAAAACGTTTTAAAGGCCTGTAGGAATAATTTACTCTTGTTTAGGAAAACTGTTCAGATCCAAATCTTCATTTTTACAGAACATTGGTGAGCTTTTGAAAACTAGAAACTTGATTCTTATAATCCCTAATATAAAGATCTCGATTTTATATGAAGATACCTCTTTGGCTTATCAAAAACTCATAAAACAAACAAAAATCGAAATAAACAGAAATGAACAGGGGTGAGGGATTGGGCGAGATGATACTCGCCTTGGTTGCTGCTAAATCTCCCGCTGAGGATCTCCTTCTACCTGAGCTGTAAACTCCCAAACAGCTCCTCTAGATTTTCCCCAAAATCACCAGGTCCAGATTAGGGTTTTGAGGAGGAAGAGGAAAAGGGGGCTAGGGTTTACGTCTGAGGTGGGGGAGAGCTCTCTTGGGTTGAGTTGGTATAAATACCAACTCCCCAACCCGACCCGAAACCCAATAGCCCAAACAACTAAAACCCGCACCCAAACCTGTAATAAAACTCTCTGATCGCTGATCGGTCGACCGCGTCGGTCGACCGCGTCGGTCGACCGATCAGCACAACAATGTCTGCCGATGGCATTTTACCTGCTGATCGCCAACTCACTCGATTTTCTCTCACTTGCAAACACCTGCTGGGTTCCCAAACACTGATAAACATATATATTTTATGGTTATATAGTTATTCATCACAAGGGAATTATCTACTACTAATAATTCACACATATATATACATATATACTACAGAAATTTTCGGGGTTTTACATTCTTCCCCCCTTAAAAGAATTTCGTCCTCGAAATTCGGAAATCATACGAACTTTGCAATATGAACTCTTATATAATCTTATGGGGATATTTACACTTAACGATCTAAAATGATAATATTCTCGCTCAAATCCTAATCTAGTGGAACTAGTACATCGGGTGAAAAATCCAAACAAGGAACCCCCCATACATATATCATGTGTTCCAAAAGGTTAAAAATTAAACGATAATATTCTCATTATAGTGTTACATGTAAACATAACCAAAGATATGCACATAATCAAAGACATAAAATCAAAACAAGAATTCATTTACCTGTTCAACCAAAAGTGGGTAGTCACGACGCATGTCCTCCTCGTGCTCCCAAGAAATCTCCTCAATGCCTCCTCGGTTCCACTGAACCTTTACCAAGGGAATTACCTTGTTCCTAAGCCTCTTGTCCTCTCTGGCAAGAATGCGAACCGGAATCTCAATAGTAGTCAAATCATCCCGAAGCTCAATCTCCGGTGTATCCAATACTCGCTGCTGCTCCTCATCATGCAAGTGCTTCTTGAGCATAGAAATATGGAACACGTTGTGTATACTAGACATAGATGCGGGAAGATCTAGTTTGTATGACACGGCTCCAATGCGCTCTAGAATCTGGAAAGGTCCAATATATCTTGGTGCAAGCTTTCCTCGCCTCCCGAATCGCTGCACGCCTTTCATAGGCGATACCTTAAGCATAACCAAATCTCCAATCTGGAACTCTAGGGGCCTTCGCCTCTTATCTGCATAACTCTTCTGCCGACTCTGAGCTGCTAAAATCCGCTCCCTGATCAAGGCTACCTTCTCAGTAGTCTGCCTCACTAGCTCTGGCCCAAGCATCAAGCTGTCCTCCGGCTCGGCCCAACATATCGGTGATCTACAAGGTCTCCCATACAATGCCTCATACAGGGCCATACCGATCGTCGCTTGATAACTATTGTTATAAGCGAACTCTACCAGTGGAATATGATCCTCCCAACTGACTTGGAAGTCAATGACACATGCCCGCAACATGTCCTCCAACACCTGATTCACCCTCTCCGTCTGGCCATCAGTCTGGGGGTGAAATACACTGCTATAGGATAGTGTGCTACCAAATGAGTCCTGAAAACTCCTCCAGAAATGAGAAGTGAACACCGATCCTCGATCTGACACGATCGTGTCCGGTACTCCATGAAGTCGAACTATCTCTCGAATAAAGATCCTCGCATAAGCCTCGGCTGTATAAGTGGTCCTCACTGGGATGAAGTGGGCTGACTTCGTCAATCGGTCCACTATCACCTACACAGAGTCATTCCCCTTCTTCGACTTCGGCAACCCCATAATAAAATCCATGGAAATATCTGCCCACTTCCACTCCGGAATAGGCAAAGGCTGAAGGGTCCCTGCTGGTCTCTGGTGCTCTGCCTTCACCTGCTGGCAGGTAAAACATCGAGCTACATAATCTGCAATCTCTCTCCGCATACCACTCCACCAGAATTGCCTCTTCAGGTCCTTGTACATCTTGGTAGTCCCTGGATGTACAGTGTACCGAGTACGGTGTGCCTCATCAAATAACTCCCTCTTCAGCTCTGCACTAGCTGGCATAACCAATCTACCCTTTATCCGTAGACCTCCATCCTCTCCAATGGTCCAATCAGTCTTAGGCTCTTTGGAAATCTCCCCCTTACGGGTTTGAATCCAAGAGTCCTCCAACTGTGCTCTGACAACCCTGTCACTCCAAGATGGCTGCACTGACATAGCTCCTAAGAATGCACTGGTTCCTCCAATCTCGGGTCTAAAATCAAACTGGCTAAGGGTGGCAAGGTCTCTGTACAATGAACACCTCAAAGCCGCAACCCGATGTCGACGCTTCCCACTCAAAGCATCTGCTACGACGTTCGCCTTCCCTGGATGATACTGAATCGCGAACTCATAGTCCTTGATAAACTCAATCCACCTCCTCTGCCTCTGATTGAGTTCCTTCTGAGAAAAGAGGTACTTCAGACTCTGATGGTCTGTGAACAGCTCAAACTGTACTCCATACAAGTAGTGTCTCCATGACTTCAGTGCAAATACTATTGCTGCTAACTCCAAGTCATGAGTCGGGTAGTTCCGCTCATGCACCCTCAACTGCCGTGAGATATAAGCTACTACTCTCTGAGTCTGCATCAATACTCCTCCTAAGCCCGCCAACGACGCATCAGTATACACCACGAATGTCCTGTCGCTGCTCGGAATAGTCAGAACTGGCGCTGTAGTCAGCTTAGCCTCCAAAATATCAAAGGCCTCCTGGCACTCCCTGCTCCATATGAACTGTACACCCTTCTTCGTAAGGTGTGTAATCGACGTCGTAATCTTCGAGAAGTCCTGAATGAACTTCCTGTAATAGCCAGCTAGACCCAAAAAGCTGCGGATCTCTGACACCGTCTTCGGTGGCTCCCAATCAAGAACTGCTGTGACCTTAGCTGGGTCCACTGCTATGCCCTCTCTACTGATGACATGCCTAAGAAATCTGACTTCTGAAAGCCAAAACTCGCACTTGCTGAACTTAGCATACAGCTGATGCTCCTGAAGAGTCCTCAACGCTATCCGTAGGTGCTCCTCATGATCTGCCTCCGATCTCGAGTAAATGAGGATATCGTCAATGAACACGATCACAAACTGGTCTAAGAAGGGACGGAAGACCCGGTTCATCAAATCCATGAATACCGCGGGTGCATTGGTCAACCCAAATGGCATGACCAAGAACTCGAAGGATCCATATCGAGTAAGGAAAGCGGTCTTGGGAATATCCATCTCCCGAACCCGCAACTGATGATAGCCAGAGCGAAGATCAATCTTCGAGAAATACTGCGCTCCCTGCAATTGGTCAAACAAATCATCAATCCTAGGTAGTGGGTACCTATTCCGGATAGTGACCTTGTTCAACTCTCTATAATCAATGCATATTCTCATACTACCGTCCTTCTTCTTCACGAAGAGGACCGGTGCGCCCCACGGAGAATGACTCCGGCGAATGAAACCCTGAGCTAGCAACTCGTCCAACTGGGTCTGAAGCTCCCTCATCTCAGCTGGTGCCATGCGATAGGGTGCGCGGGATATCGGGGCTGTGCCTGGCTGCAACTCGATGCAGAACTCAACCTCTCTCACAGGAGGTAACCCAGGTGTAGGCATCGAAAATTGCTGATAGGTCCCCACTCACAGCTCGGTGTTAACGATCGACGATTGGATGACGCTACCCAGTTCACAAGAGCTCAAATGATGCCGGTGAGCGACTAAAGCAAACCGACGGATTACGTGAGCCGACAGAATGTCAGAATCACGAGGGTACGGGTTGACCGAAAACCCCGCGATCACCGCAATTGGACCAACGTCCGCTGTGCCCCGATCACCCCACCGATAATCCAACCATCGGGGCTTACAGAGCTCTCCGTCAAGATTCCAACGCATCCGAAATCACTCAAATCCGAGTTCGGACGAAAAGTCAACGGCGAGTCAACGGCGGGACAACGGCAGGACAACGGCAGGACCTCGGACGGAACCGGGACACCTGTGGACACCTCGGCAGGCTCGAAACACCCGAGGGGTGTCTTGGCAAGACCAAGACACCCCAGGGGTGTCTCGGCCAGGCCGGGACACCCCCAAGGTGTCTCGGCCAAGCCGAGACACCCCAAGGTGTCTCGCCAGGGCCGAGAGACCCCTTGGGGTGTCTCCAAGGTGTCCCTCCCCCTCTTGTTTGCCTATAAATAGGTCCCTAGGGCCTCCTTTGTGAGGGGCTCCTGATTTTGCTCTCAATTCAAGGCTGAATTATCTTAGCCAAGGATTGTTCTGCAAGAGAGCGGCGAAGCCCTGCCGGAGTGAGGAGTCAGAGTCTGCAAGATAGCGGCGAAGCCCTGCCGGAGCAAGGAGTAAGGCGTTCTTCATCAGCTCCCTTCATTCACCCATCCTTTTCCTTGGTGTTGCCCTTCGCAGGCGACACTAAGAAGAGCTATTATCTCGTTTTAGCCGAGATATACGCTTATAACTTCTAGATCTCACGCGGATCGACGAAGTTCTGTTTCTATATCCCTCTGCGGATAGACGAAACTCTGCCGGATTTTCCCGGAAAGGATCTTGAAGAGTCGGCGGTCCACGGATATCGACGTCCCCGTCACAGGCCAACAACCCACGCAAGCGAGACCGTACCAAACCGGGATCTCGTGTTTATTTTCGTTAAAGTTGTAACCCTTTTGTTTTCATTTTATCCTGTTGTAACGCTCAAAGTTGTAACAGATCTCGAAAAAGAGAACATCAATGAAAACAGCAACTTTTACCGGAAACACCAGGTATGTCCTGAAAGACATCCTGATACTCTGAGATAACTCTAGTCTCCAATAACTCAGCTCCCTGATCCCGTCGTATCACCTCCTCGATGTATGCCAGAAATGACTCCGCAAGTCGGTTGCCCTGAGAGGCGGCTACAATCATCTCGGATCCGTCGGATGCTCGCAATTTGACTGTCTTCGCAAAGCAGTCAATACTAATATGGTAGGAAGACAACCAATCCATACCAAGGATGACATCAAACTCGGACATATGCAACACTATCAAGTCCACTATAAACTCCGACTCGTCTAGACTGACGGTACACCTCCTACATACGCTCTCCAGAAGCGATACCTCACCTAAAGGGGTGGAAACAGATAGAGGGGTGTCTAGGGGCTGAGCTACGAGCTGGAGTCTAGCCATAAATGCATGCGAGATGAATGAATGCGAAGCTCCTGAATCGAAAAGAATACGGGCGGGAAGATAGTTCACGAAGAACGTACCCTCCACTACAGCTCCGCTGGCTCCATGATCACGAGGCACCACTGCATATACCCTGCCCGTGGCTGAAGACTGCTCTGCAGATGGTGCTGGAGAATAGGGGATAATCTGTCCCTGGGAAACATCCTGAACTGCCCGAATCTGTCCCTCAGTCCTCTGAGCTGCCGGTGGTGCATCGAGCCTGTTCTGCTGGCCCTGACCTCTGCCCTGCTGGCGCTGCTGCTGCTGGTTCGGACCCTTGCCCTGCTGGGCTCCTGCTGGTGCGCTACGGCACTCCGATGCCTTATGTCTGACCTTGTGATAGTTAAAACAAGACCCCTGGAACCTGCGCTGCTGATGAGCTCTCTGATCCTGCTGGGGTCCCTTTTTATGAGGGCCCTGATGCTGCTGCTGATGACCAGAAAAACCTCTCTTGTTCTTGCCCTTGTCACTGCCCTGTCCTGTCTTGGCCTTCCCCTCCTTGTCCTTCTGGAACATGGAGGTCTCAATCTCCTGGGAAGTGGCAGCCTCAGCTACCTCCCTGACTGAATAAAATCTCCTCGACACGAGGTATCGTCGGAGATTAGGACGAAGCCCAGCCAAAAACATCTGAGCCTGACGCTCTCCTGTCTGCCACATGCCCGTGAAGTGCAATAGCTCCATGAACCTGCTCTCAAAATCTGCCACAGTCATATCTCCCTGAGTCAACCGAGATAACTCGAGCTCCTTCCCGGTCCGTGCTGCGGAAGAAATATACTGGCCATCGAAGAAGTAGGTAAAATCCTCCCATGTGAGGGTCATCCTCTGCTCTGGAGTGAACTGGAGTCGATACCATCGCCCAGCATCTCCCTTCAGGCTGTAAGATGCCAATCTCTGTTTCTGAATAGAGTCTACACCGAGTATCTCGAGAATGTTGCTCACATCCTCCTTCCACTTATGGGCTGCAAGAGGGTCTGGTGACCCTTGGAACTCCGGTGCCCTCATCTTCTGGTACCTCTCCACCATGCGGAGCCAAGCCTCCTGCTCTGTGGCTCTGTCTGGAACTGCTAAAGGAATAACTGTAGGTACTGCCACTGGGGGTCTCTCTCTAACAGGAATGACAGGTATCCCCTGCTGCTGAGCTACTGGTGGTGGTGGTGGCGGTGTCGGTGGTGCCATATGAGTCGTCACCATCGCCTCGATAGCTGTCATCCGAGCAATAAGAGGGGCCATGAGGTCCACCAGATACTGAGGAGCCTGCTGCGGCTCTGGTGGTGCCTGCTCCTGCTCGTGCTGAGCTAACTGCTGTTCGGGTGGAGTCTACCGTGACTCTGCCTGGCTAGCTCTCCTGGTACGGGGCCTACCTCGTCCTGCCATCTCTCTCCTGATGGTAAGAAGAATAAAAATTCCATGAGTCAAATAAGCCTTTATAAATAGCGTATCAAATTGAAATTTTCACAACATATAGTATTCACACAAATACTTTGAATCTATATAAAATAGTTGTCATAAAAAAAATATTCTCAATTTTTGAGATATACGCATATATCGTCCTCACTCATGCTAGGAAATCCTTTCGGACTCTATACATGAATCCTAAGAAACTCTATCCTAGCTCCACGACTCGACACAGGATGATCCTAAGGATACTGGAACTAGAGCTCTGATACCAACTGTGACGCCCCTGGGTTCACACAAGGCTGCAGTCCAAGGTGA
Organism: Asparagus kiusianus; assembly: GCA_022839385.1. NCBI lineage: Eukaryota > Viridiplantae > Streptophyta > Magnoliopsida > Asparagales > Asparagaceae > Asparagus > Asparagus kiusianus. Next base: position 234,968 of record BQKN01063310.1, read on the forward strand.
AA
>BQKN01063312.1:505-28695 GCA_022839385.1 Asparagus kiusianus
ACCCAGATTTATGCGACGTAATTTGTTCACTGAAGCTTGCTCGTATCATTTTCTTGTACTTGCATAGGGCTGAGCATGGTTCGGTCCAAACCAAAAAAACCGATCGAACCGACCCGAACCGATCCGAAAAAATCTGTTTTATGAGTAGGGCGGTTCGGGTCGGTTTGAAAACTTTTCAACCCGAACCGACTGAATATAGTGCAATACTACCCATTCTGATCTCAAACCCTACCCGACCCGTCTCCAAAGAGTCAAAGACTCAAACCCTAAACTCATTTTCTGAATCATTATGAGTTGAAAACAATATCATTATATTAATGTTTAATGCTTCATAATCTCCTACTTTGTTGATATCTTTTTTTTTCTTTAACACAGCTTGTTGTTTGATAAGAAGTTTGGTAAAGTTAGAACCGAACCGCACCGAACCGACTTGCAACAGTTCGGTTCGGTTTTGAATTATAGGCGGTTCAGTTCGGTTATTCAAATTTTGATAAAAACCGAACCGAATCGACCGTTGCACACCCCTATACTTGCATTCCTCCGTATCGAGAAATAGAGGAGTGTGTAGCGTACGGATCAGAACTTGCCCTACAACGCGGGAGGATCGATCTAAACCAATGGGCATGTAAATGACTAATTAAATTGCACCTTTTGAGTGCAAACATAGTGTAAATGACTAATAGTGCCCAAACTAAAGAGTAAATTAAGACGAGAATTGCAATATTCTTGAAATCATGCAATGTATGATGATTTGAGTTGATCTCGACAAAATAATGATGATGATGACAATAAATAAATAAAATTAAGCTCTGCAAGTGATGAATGCAAGTGCATAAAACATATAGCTTATGTTATGCACATTTTACATATAAAAAGCGGACTGGCCATTAAAAGTAGAGAAATTTTTTTAATTGTACATCTCTTTAGTTTTACTTTTTTGAATTGTGACTTTATTAGATATATTCTTATAATTTCACCGTATCTTTTATTGATACTTGACGCAGCGCGGAGGTGGGAGTCTCGGAATCCACAAAGAACACTCTTCGAATCCACAAAGAACACTCTTCGAATCCACGAAGGAAATATCGAAAAGAGAAATTTTATTGATCAAAAGTTATGTCTCTAGGATTTACAAGACTCTGCTTAAATAGAAAAAAAACAAGACTCCTACTATGACTCAAGTTTTATCAAAAATAGAAATAACAAAACTCTTCCTAAAAAGACTCCTTAAGATTAAGAAAGTTAATCGGTCAAATCTGAGAGCAAACCGGATTCGTTTCCTAATCAAAACAGGCTCTTAAAACATTACTAAAAATAATAAAAACTGACAAAAAATACAGATATCTCTCAAACCGTAAGGAATTTAGCGAAACGGACGGGAGCAAACCGAACCCTTTGTCGAGATAGTTGATTTTCATATATAATTCGTCTATTTTCGACTTAAGATTTAGAAGTTATGACCTGTTTTTCGTAACAAGTTATTTTCCTTGATCAGGCTTGCGTTTGGGCTTGTGACTGTCACACTTTGACATAAACATGTCCGTCGTGTGTTCTACATCAATATTTTATGAGTTCTTTTGTTTGTTCAACAACATATTTTAAAATAAATTAAGCCCTACCTATATATTAAAGATTGTTCGTAAATATGTAAAGTCTTCTCTTGAATAACAATAATAATACATAAAAGTTTTATAAGCCCATAAAGACTGGGGCAGGGCCTCCGCGAAAAAAATATAATAATTATAAGATACCGAAAACGGACCCAGTCTGCTTATTACAAGAACAAAACCCCGTGCATTTAAGCAAAAACCCCAAAAATCAACCAAACAATCTCCAAAGCACGGGGTTTTTTTTTTTGAAATTTTATTATTGATTTCGTTCTAAGATTTCAGTAATCTGGGTACAATTAATTTCTTGGTAATTTGCGCTGAAATTGTTCTACGACTGTGGTCCGTTACATTTTTGGATGAAAGGGGGATTATTATTATTTTTGGTTTTGAGGAGACGAGTCAAGTTTTTGATGGGTACGAGAGACAATATTGCGAAATCTCTGAATCTCTTTCAAAAAAGTGCACCTCCGCTGGGATTCTAGATGGTGGTAATATTGCGCTTCTCATGAATTTTGAAAAATATTGCTTGTTTCTTGCATAAAATGAACTATATGTGCTGAATATCATGATCCTATTTTCCTAATTTACGGATTTTTGTGTGAACTTTGGTCGATGAGATGCTGATAATTGACAGCGAATGCCCTCTGTGATGATTGGCCATGGGAAATTTAATTAATTTTAGAATTTAGAAAGGGCAAAATGCTAGTGTATAGTTAAAGCGATACAGAAATATGCATTATGCATTGGAGAGGCTTAAAACATATTACCTAGTTACCCACCACGGGCGAACCAGACTGTTGTGAGGCTCCAATATGACTCCCACAGCCTTGCGTTTGATTTCGGGCTGGGTTATCAAATAATAGATCTTCATGAAGAATGTATAAAGCATCGGCATTTGCTGTTTGGAAACCATTTCTCATGCAGTAGTTGTATTTTCTGCAAAGATGAGTGATTTGGATGACAGTTTATACTCTTAGTAATCACTTGACATAGCTAATGTGAACTTAAACAAAACTAATGAACTTAAACAAAGCTAATGCGCAGCGGTGAGGCCATAAGCATCTAAGAGATCAAGGGTAACAATAAGTAACGGCATCCTCAGTTTAGCCATCTTTCTACTATTGGAACCTGTTACTACATTTGAACGTGCCTTGAAAAACAATGTTATTTTGACTATTTTTTTCCAGTTATTTTTTACTATTTTTTTTCCAGTTATTAATTAAGCTGGTCCCCAAGCTTTACCACTAATATGTCTCTTTTGTTAATTTTTTATCAAATATGTAGTTTTCCCGGATAAAATATTATGTTGTGCTTCTATATATCCTAAAGAATATTCTCCAAAAAGTAGACAGAGAACCTCATTGCTGTGGATTGTCTATTAAGTGCTTTGTACTTTATATACACTTAGGGTCCGTTTGGTTTCAAAAAAATGCTTGTGAAAGCCTGACAAATTGTCAGCTTTCAGCCAAAAACACCATTTTAAGGGGCGTTTTTGGTTGAAAGCTGACAAAAACAGTAGCTTTTGTACTGTTTTTGTCAGGCTTTCATCAAACTTCTTTTGAAACCAAACGCGCCCTTAGGGTCGCTTGCACGTAACCCTCCTGTTCTTTTCAAGCATTACATGATTGAGCAAGAAGATAGTGTCTCTGCTTTTTTTTACCGCATGTTCTGCTTAGAAAGAAGCTGAAGATTTGAGAGCCGAACTTCTATATAAATATGGTACAAGAAAAATCAAATTACCTATGTGTGGTTCTTTAGATATTACCCTGCTATATATATGTAGTTCTTCAGATATACTCTATAAAATTGTTGTGAGCGGAAATTTCGGCAGAGTTTCTGGTGCACAATAAGAGAGAAAGACCAATAAGAATTCCTTTCTCACCAAGGAAACAAGAATCTGAAGCGAATATCTCAACAAATTAAGTGAGATATCGGCTCTTCCTCTCATCAGTTCTAAGATTGACTTGTCGAGGGACCCTAATAAACTATTACAATGGCCACAAACACAAATCACACAAGTTTTACGTGGTTCGGCAAATTGCCTACGTCCACGGGGCAAGGAGGGGGGAGATCTACTATTAGAGGGAGAGATACAACTAGGGTTTACAATCTCACAACCTAAACCCTCTCACAAACTCTCAGATCACTCATACAAATACTCTTTCAAAAGGGCACAAAAGGATTACACAGAAAACTCCTCTCAAAGTCGACGACTTTTCCCTTGCTACAGCCGAAGCCGAAATATTTCTGCGCCTGTCTTTTTCCGCCCCCTGCTCTGCACTTGCACTTCTGCCCCAGCCGCAAACTTCACAAACCTCCTGCGCCCAAAAACCTATGAAGAAATCACATTGTTATTTATATATATAAACGTCAATCGTGGCACGCTGAGTGAAGTCGGGTGGCCCAACGTCATTCACGTGGACCTGCTCTTGTGAACATGCTCTTGTAAATCACGTGGACCCCACCCACGCCATTCACAATAATTGTTCAGATATATCTCTATTTGTAGTTCGTCAGCTATGTTGAACTTGTGCTCTAAATCGTCTGATGATGTTGCAGGCTTCTGCTGATCAAAGGAGCAGACTGTTAGCTTCAACTGAAAGATCGAACAAATCTAGTGACCGCATAACTGAGAGCAGAAGAGCCATGTTGGAGACTGAAGAGCTCGGCGTCTCAATTCGGCAGGACTTGCATCAACACCGACAGTCACTTCTGCACGCCAAAAAACACGGTACCTATTATTGTCTTAATTGCTCTTATTGTTCACTACATTTTCACAACATGAATATCAAGATTATTGTTCTTTTTTTTTTTTGGTAGTTGTTAGAAAACCTTTGGAATTTAGTTGGATAGTTCATTAGACGAAGAATATAAACCAAAATAATGGTGCGCATAGAGGAATGCTTTTAACATCGGCTCGTATACGGAGATGGCCAGTGACAGCTTTTTATTTTTATTTTTGTTTAATAATTAAAGCTAACTGAGACGGTGAAAGTCTCCATTAGCACTTGATGAATCAACATTCGTGATGTGCTAGATGTCATGATTTCCTTCCTCAAAACCTTAATTCATCATAAATATACTCGAGAGCAGAAAAGTTTGATCAGCTTTTTTTTCCCCACTGAACTTTATGTGGATAACATGCATGCTTCCTCGACCCTTTGTTCCTTCCCTCAAGCTGTTACATAATTTGTAGCTAACTCTAGTAATCTAAACTGGTATCTGGAAGGATCTGGGGTGTCGAATTTTTTATATATTGAAGATACAGTGTATATATTTCTGGATGCTTGGATTCATCAAATTATTCTTGGAGTACTGTTTATCTTGGTAATTGATATAGGAAAATATACAATAATAAGAGAGAGCGTAAGTAGGTAAACCGTTTACTAATTAATTAAGGTTGCTTATTTTGCTTCTAACAAAAGTTTATCCACTGTTTAAAAACGTACACGATCTACGAAACCTGTTGGCATCTGTTGTTTGTGTTAGGCGCTTAATGCAGCCACAACACCGAAAGTGGTCACAGTCACAAATGTTGAAAAGAGGAAGAAAGAGGCGTGTGGGCAACGGCAAAGTTTGTAGAGGAAAAGAAAACAAAAAATGACGGGCCCCACGTTATAGTAAAATATTAATATTTTATTATGCATAGTGTTTTTTCAAACCCTATAAATATGCTCCAAATCCTTAAGGAAAAACTCATCCCAGAAATAACTTCTCTCGTAGAAGAGTAGGAGAGAAAAAAATAGAGAGAGTATCTCCTTGTTAAGAGATATTGTAACTCCAGACTTTTCTCCTCATAGTAAATTCTTCTATCCTTGCCCGTGGACGTAGGCAATCAAGTGCCGAACCACGTAAATCAGTGCGTCTATCATTTTATCTCTACTTTTGCTCTACTATTGCTGCGACCATGCTCTATTGGGCCCCGGGTTTGTCCCAACAGTTAGGATCACCATGAATTAATTGTTCAAGGGAAAATTGTTTCTAACCCCCTGTTTTCAAAAGGTCATGCACCCGTGAAAAAGGTTGAACCGCACAAAAGCGCTTGCACATCATCGTCAAGATGAAAGATCCCTGAGTCCGGGTCTCTCAAAGTGCGAGTACGAGGGTTTCCAAAGGTTGCGACTTCTGTACGTGTCTTGCCTCCATATTTGTGGTTTGTTTCTTACATTTTCGTTTTCCCAACTTCGACATTTAAATGTTACTTTTTAGATGCTGAAGATGACACGAGTGTGGGTAATTAATTATTTGCTAAAAGCAACAAATAATAAATGAATATAACATTAATAGCCTAAAATCACAAATAAAAAAGAAATATAATATTTAATAGCTTAGTATTACAAATAACAAATCGGAGTAACATGTATAAACGTAAATTCCAGTTATTAAATGTCACAAATGGCAAATCAGTGTAACATATATTAGCTAAAAACAATTTCCCCTTACTCCATATCATTTCTCATCTATCCATGTACGTACGTAGGGGGGGTTATTTTGGGCCAGTTCGGTCCATGGGCCACCAAACCCCAACCAACGGTGGACCGAATCCGTCCGTAGGCCAACCCGGCCTAGCCAGGTAGTGAGCCGAACTGGCGAACTTGTTACGTTCGGGTTCGGCTTCCAGGTCTAGTTCTAGACGTAGAACTAGAGAACTGGTGCCAGCCTGATTAGGCACGAGCTAGTGTTTGGTCAGCACATGACAATATGATTGGTAGCATCACATGTGGAGATGTGTGTTTTGTTTGAAAGAATCTTTGAAGAATTAACCTCTATGAACTTTTAACGGTTGATGTTTTTCTCATTTTTCATGTTTCTTTGTTTATATTGTAATATTATTTTTAAATAAAAGGATAATTATTTACTTCATGTGGACAAAATATTTGATCTCCACAATGACGCGGGCGCCTCACTATGAACGGTGTTAAGTGCCCCAAAATTAGCCTATCATCTCGTACGTGTCAACGTCAGACGAGGTGCGGTGATGACTTTCTTGTCTGATTGAAGCTTAAAGCGGCGATGGATGTGGTCATCAAAGCTTAGCTGCTGAAGAAATTGGGTAAAAAGTAAATTGTGGTTTTTTTTAAAGAACCGGTTAAAAGTTTAACATTAGGGAGAGCAATTTTTGTCCACACACATAAATTTTAACACCGTTTGTAAGATTCTAACGGTGGGCATGTTGAGGTATACACCTGGGCTAAATAGTGCTTATATACCTAATTGTTTCATCTACTTTTTAATTATATATCTCTATTTGTATTTGATAGCAAACAAAATAGCTTAAAAATTTATATACTCTTATTTTTTTCCCGGCACTTAAACGCCTTAAAGTTTCTACAATTGGCACTTAGATACCATGAAGTTTTTAAACGCCTCAATTATGTTAACTTGATGGTATTTAAGTGCAAATTTTAAAATTTTAGGGTCTTTTAAGTGTCAATTTTGAAAACTTTAAGATATTTAAGTGAAAGTTTTATAACTTCAGGCTATATAAGTGCTACTAAAAAAATGGGGCTATATAAGTGCAAATTTAGAAAACTTTAGAGTTTTTTTTGCTATCAAATATAAATTGGGGGTATGTAAGTGAAAAGTAGGTGAAACAATAGGGTATTTAGCCATATACTTGCTATAAACTACAATCTAAGGTATATAAGTGCTAAAGAGATGAAACTATATGGCATTTATGTGGTATTTAGCCTTATAATTTTGAGCCTTAAATGTTTGACTTGAATATCACTGATTTCTTTATGAGGTGTTTTGAGTAACGCAAAAAGTACGATTATCTTAGCAATATCTACCTACCTCTAATAAAAACCCAAATTCCCAATATAAAATCTAACTTCCCACTATAATGTCATGAACACTTTCATCAGCAACAATTAACTTATTTAAATTTTGTTGCTTGGATGTTATCACATATGCAAACCTCATCTTTCTTGTATCTATTCCTTTATACAAATAGGAGGAATAGAGATTTACTGTTCATGCTACAGTAAATGCTACAGTAGCATTATTACTGTAGCTATTAATTAATTACAAATATTACTGTAGCACACACGGGTATACTATAACATTTAAATGATACTGTAACAGATCGGGATATTGTAGCACTCCCAAAATTTCAAATTATGCCATATTAAAAAAGCGGGATTACTGTAGCAAAAAAAAATATCATGCTTTGCACGGACCACAAACTAGTTAACAATAATGACTCGATTTTGCTAGGCTCAGTTCATTATATTCCCTTTTTTTATAGATATGGCTAGCGTTGTTTTTCGTTTGTCGAGAAACCTTTTTTTTGGGAATCGTAAAATTATGTTAGGACCAAGTGGCCGATTCTTTCCTAAGGGGCTGTTCGTTTCGCAAATTTTTTTGGGAAATCAAAGAATAGGAAACCTATTTCCTATAATAATTATTTTGAGGTTGTTTGGTTGGTTTAAAAAAGAAGGAAATCAAAGAATAGGAGATGAGATGAGATGAGTTGTCACCTTATTATTGGATGATGTGAGTGGTTTTTTTAAAAAAATTGTTTTGAGGTTGTTTGGTTGGTTAAAAAAAATAAGGAAATGAATTGGAGGTATATTATTGGATGATGTTTTGAGGTTGTTTGTGTTTGGTTCGTTTTTAAAAATAAGAAAATAGATGAGATGAGATGAGTTGGAGGTATATTATTGGGTGATGTGACATATACTTAAGGAAATCAATTTCTTGTTTTTTTTTGAGGAAATGGATGGAAGTGAAGGTTTAATGAGATGAGATGAGTTGTCACAATATTATTGGATGGTGTGTGTGATTTTTAAAAATGGGATAAGATGAGTTGTGATGAGTTGGATGATGTGACATATTTCTTGTGTTTGGTTTATTTTTAAAGGTAAGAAAGTAGATGAAATGAGATGAGTTGGAAGATAAAAATAATATTTTATTAGATGTTGTGGGTGAGTTTTAGGGATGGAAATGGATAAAAATATTATTTTATTGATTTCCTTGTACCGATTTCTTTTTCTTGGTTTTTAGGAAACCAACCAAACGGGCCCTAAGATATTATTGAACTGACAACTTTCCACTTAAAATATTAGTTTACTTATTATCACCCTTATAATATGTGAATGTTTATGAGTATGAAGTTAAATATTTAACAGTTCTATGACATGATAATGTTCATCTTTGCACTTTCTTCTTAGGCTTTTATTTGTATGACATGATAATATTCTATGACATGATAATGTTTATCTGATAATGTTTATGAGTATGAAGTTAAAAATTAATTTTGAAATTGTAAAAAATAAATAAGTGAGAAAAAACTGTCACGTCATCAATTATTAAAAATTTGAAACTGTGAGCTCGTAGAAGTGTTAACATTGGACACGTATTCTTAGCATAAGGGCAATAATGATTGAACAGAGACTTTAGAGATAGTTAAGAGTTAAGGAAAGAGCATCTCCAACAGCTTCCCTATTTCCCACTTTTGAAGAATTTAGTTAGGTTTTTGGTCCAAAAGATTCCCCATCTCATTCCCCAAAATAGGGATGGAGGAGAAAAAATGGGAAAGCTTCCCCAAATCTGCAGCATTCTCCAAATTTTGGGAGGAAAAAATGGATTTTTCAAAATGAGGAAGTTGTAGGAGTTGGTGTAAAAATAATTTGGAGAATATGACTTTTGCTTCCTCATTTTGGAGAAAATTTTGGAGAAACTGTTGAAGATGCCCTAATACTTTAAGGAGACTTGGTCATTTCGTCCAAAATTTTTTCTAGGAAAAGGAGTATCGTATCGACTGGATATTTGAGGGGTGAGCGAATGAAGATAGATAAGTTCAAAATTTAAAAACTTTAAGGTATTTAAATGTAAGTTGTAAAAAATTATATAGGAATGCTACTACAAAGGTTCTGTTTGGCAAAACTAACTGAAAGATGCGAGATTATAGCTGAAAGCTGTTAAGCTAGCTGAAAGCTGTGAAATTATAGCTGAAAGCTGTTAAGCTAGCTGAAAGCTGTGAAATTATAGCTGAAAGCTGATAGCTATGTAACTAGCTGATTGACTAGAGCTGTTTGGCAAAAGTAGCTGTACAACTAACTTAAATTTGTTAAATGACTAAAAGGGACATGCAATATTATTGATATAAAATTAGAATTATTAGGGGCAAAAACGGAAGAAAAAAATTGACAGCTCCTTCCCAAAGACAAACGCTACTTGAGGTAGCTTTCCAAGAGCTACTTGCAAAAGACACAATCTCCAAAATAATTTCTTCCTATTTTTTATCACCAAACAGCTCTACTAGCTTATTGACCAAGTCAATAAGACACAATTTCTTAGATAAGACACAATCTGTTGTTGCCAAACAGTGCCAAACAAGTTGTGAGGATACGTAAGGGAGACTTTAAAAACTTCAGGGTATATCATTCAATCAACAAAAAGAGAAAAAAGAAAAAAGACATCATGCTATATAAGTGTTACCATAAACAGCCGAGGGTATATAAGTACAATATGTTTGAAACTATGGTACACCTAAGACTCCTAAGTGCAATTAAGCCTAACCGAGTATTAAATTCTACCTTCACAACGGAGTCAATGGGCTCCTCCTCAAACGTAGCTCATCATTCGCCACGTTTACGAAGCCCCTCTAAGATTTTTACTGCTCGATTTTCTACCGTCTCTCCCACTCTCAGAAATGGAAGGTATCAAATTTAGCGATTTATACATACTTCCTCGACTTTGATTGAGTGAGTGAACCCTAGAATTCATCTTTTATCATCCTTTTTTTTCTTTGGCAGGACTATTCAATTATTTTGGAGTTTTGCAGATATAATTTCCCATTCTAAGGTACCGTGAATCCCCCTTTCTTTTTTTAAACCCTCTTTGGACATTATTTGAATCATAATTAACGATTGTTGGTTAGCGGGTTGATTTATGTTTGTTCACAAGTTTCTTCCAACTTTTTTGCCGGTGGCGTCCTCTTCGGCCCAAAGGCCTGAGTTGTTTAGGTGATTGTGGTGTTGTTTTGGGCTTAAAAGATATAATCAATCTTGCCCTAACCTTCTAAATTCCGCTCAGAATTATTAATTCCAATATCCCTTTCTTTGCATTTCCTTTTTTGTGTTTGCATTTCTTTACATGGGAAACAATGAGTGATCAAGGTTGTAACCGTTTTAACCTAGATTTTTGTGTTACTCTTTTTAGATTTTTCAGGCCTTTTACTAGCGAACCTTTGGATTGCCAGAATTAGGTGACTAGCTTTTAGTGAGCGTCAGGACATTTGAAATATAGTTGTATGCCATTTTGGTTCAAGATTCTATATTCTATAATAATTATAAAAAGTGCAAAAAGAAATTTGGCGGAAACAATCGTAATCCATTTGAGGAGAAGTGTGGGCTCTTCATCAATTCTGCCACATTTCTTCAGATGTCTTTGAGATGGCATTTTATAGGCCCGTTTATCTAATTTATCCTATTTATTGCCGAACTCGTAAAGACCTAGTGACAACTTGTTGAGTGTGCTTATGGTGAATGCTGGGAATTGCCCGTCGTTTTAAATATGTAGCATTGGTGGAATCACGGAACTAAGCTAACATCTGAATTGATGAGAATCAAGGTTGCAGACTGAGACATTCCATATTTACATATATGTGTATTTTACAAGTTTTAGCTTGTGTACACCATGTCATAGCGTAAGCCACCATATTCTCATTTTTTAGAGATTATGGTAATCAAATAAGTACCTTGACCTGCACAACGCATTTGGTTCTCTTTTGTGCATTTATAGCTCAATCTCCGGCTTAACTTGTTCTAAGTGTGCCGGTCAGGATTTTATAACCATAGAAGTTTCAGGCACAGGTCCCAAGTCTGGACCGATCCTTAATTTTATAACTATGGAAGATTAAGGTGCTGGACCAAAGCCTGGTCTAACCCATCCTTATAATGTTTGGTTGAAAATACTTTGTCAAGATATTTTCACTTCACATGAAGGTAGCTCGATGCCCCTTCTTGCGAAGTATGGAAAAACAAAACTGGGGAACATTTTTGGTCACTTAAATAATGAAACATGTTTCACTAAAAGAACAGGAGCATGTTTCCTTGCATTAAAAGGACAAGCATAGGCTTACAAGAGCTTAGTTAAGAGCTGTGAAGAAGGATTTTGATAATAATTAACTCATTGGAGGAGAGCTCTCGATACAACTGAATTGAAGTGTAGGATTCATGTAGCTGACACAAGAACATAGGGATAAAGGCTTTGTTGTTGTTGTATCCTTGCGATTCTGAGTATGCTTGAACTATTAAATCAAGGCCTAAATTGTATTTCCTAAGCTATGCAGCAATAAGTTCAATTGAAGGGGTCCAGATCGTACTGATTATACTCAGTATTGCTAATTTTTACAATGTAAAATCATCTTCGGATAGATGATAAATTTGCAACTGTATTTGAGAAAAGTTTTTAAAAAAGAATGATTTAATCAGTAATATTTCGTTTAACTGCGAAACCAAGTACAAAGAATTCCCTAAGGTTGTGTAACATACCAAGCATATCTGTTCATATTACTTCTGGATATGATGTTGCACGGTATCTTTTGGTGTCAGAAGATGAAGAATCTAATTATTTCGAAATCGAAATGGGAAAGACGGAATCCATAAGCTACTTATGCACCATCTAATTGTCTGACAATAGGATGATTGGAAAATTTAATCAAGTTTAAAGTGACAATTATACTCATGTGAGAGTTATCCACCTTCTGATTTTTTCACATGGTATGCTCGTTTAATAATATTCACTACACAAAAAAATATCTGCCTTGCATAAGTGTCTGGTACGTTCTGCTCAGTAATCTGAAAAAGGCATTCTCTTCAACAAGTGAGTCCATATGCCATTTTGAGATTGTTAGTGTTGGAGATATTTTTTTAACGCATTACTTAATAGATAATGACGTTACAAAGGTTACAATTAGAGTCTAAAGATGAAGCGCCTAATTGTTTTGAACTCAAAACTGTAAAGAGTGGGATTCATAAGGTGTTTATGTACCCTGTAATTCTCGTACAACGATGTGATTGGAAGAATTAACTAGGTGTAAAGTGGCAATTATATGCATGTGTTATCGACCTTTTGATTAGTGGCACATGGTATGCTCTTTTAATAATATACACTTCACAAACGTATCTAGCTAGCATCAGTGTGTGATACGTTCCGCTCTGGAACTGTAAGTGCACTCTATCTTTAACAAGTGAGGACCGTATGTCATTTTGAAGTTTTTTATATTGGAGATATTTTCTATGAATCCTTACTTTCCTACCATTCTAATTCATTTTTTATCTTGCTCTTTTCAACTTTACCAAAAATTATCGGGATTACCGTATCTTCCTTGAAATTATGCTTGCATGGTCATCTGCTGATTCTCAACCTAAGGACTTCTTTCAACCTATTGGACACTTTATAAACCCGTTAGTGCCTATCCCATCTCATTATATTTTATCCGATCGCCTTTCCTCTGAAGAATCATGGACAATGAGTCTTTGCCTTACAAGTCAAATCACTACCCACCACCACTACTTCAGTCTTAGCCATCCTTGGTTAAGTTTTGGGGTTTGAAATGATTGTTGGGGCTTAAGTTGATTTCCTTTTGGCTGTAGAAGATTCTAGTTGGATCCATGCAAGCAAGGGAAGCAAACAATCGTCACCTTCCTCCACTTTCTTCACTTCAATTCCATGAACTGCTTCTTATGGATTTTCAGAACACTATGATGTCATGCTGATTAGTTAATAAGGAAAATTTTAATTTCAGTTCTTTTGTTTATTTTTGTTAGTTTCAGGGTGGAGACAGAGCCGTCGTATGCAGAGAACTTCAATCCAGATAATTAGGTAGTTTGCTAGGTACTGTTTGATATTTATATCAAGCTTATAACCTTATATCCATGTATTTTTGTTTAGTGACACCTTATATCTATGTAGCATACGGTGAAAAATAAGAATTAATTAGTTACATTTTGGCACCCTAAAGTATTGTGTAATTACACCGGTGACCTTGAAATCTAGGTATCTACACAAGTAACCCTCAGATCGCTGATTGTAATTACATAAGTGACCCTAGAATCCGTCGGTGAGTTAACACTATTTATCTTTAGCTGATTTGGACTTCTTTTTGTCTGCTAATTAGGATTAGAGTTAGGGTTACGACTGCGATTAGGTTATGGTTAATATTATAAGTTTATAACAACAATTGCTAACTACTAGATTTTAGATTAGGGTTATAACAATGTGAGTAATCTTTGCGATAACTCTATTCCTGACCCAACCCTCATGGCTACTCCAAACCCTACCCAAAACCCCAACTCTAACTCTAATGCTTAATGACATCAAACAAGAACCCCAAATCAGCAAAAAATTAAAAAAAAATGTTAACTTTTCAACAGAATCTAGGCTACTCGTGTAATTACAATCAACAATCTCAGGTTCACCTATAGATATGCAAATTTCAAGGTCACCCACATAATTACACTACACCTCAGGGTAAATGTAATTAACCCGAAAAATAATTTTTTTAGTTTTCCAGGAGAGGTTTCTTGTATAGTTGACCTGATCACCTAATTTGATATTGACGACTGATACAAACTGAACTATTCAATGTCTTATCTAGCTCTTTAGCCATTACCGGATTTTACACTCGCATTTTGCTAGTTCATGTTACTACTCTGTACTTCACTTATTCTTCTCACTTTCAACCCACAACCTTTATATGATTTTTACAGTTCCTTAAGAACTATGCTATCTTACGTGTGAGATGTAATTGAACGAGCTATGCAAAAGACATAAATATGAACTCTCCCCCCTCCCCTCTTCCGTGCTTTCATTCTTGTCCTCCAATGATCCTTCCTTACTCCCTCTCACCCATACCCTGCAACTTTCCCTCTCTGCCAACACCCAATATGCTCACAGAATCATTGTCATTTCTAGATTTCATACTTCGCTCGTGATAAAACTGGGTAAATTTAGTTGGAGTATGTAATAAGCTGGGAATTGTAAATATTAGTTTTTTTTTTCTGACTGATAGAATTCTGTGCTTCTGTTACGTGGTTGTGCGTTCTACACATATTGGCTCTTCCTTTCTGCATGATTTCTATTTTTTATATACTATTTTGAATTGTTTTCTTGGTGCATTGTCTTGTCAGTTTACACCTTTTCAAGTTTCTTTGTTTATCAAGCTACCCTTTATCCTTGTGCAAATTACCTTGCAGTCTAAAACATCTTCTATATCTAGAGCTCTTTTGGATATCCTATTAAGCAAGATATTGATGGAATTTAGTAAAGTTTCTTTGGGAGACATAAAGTGTGTCAATCTTTGGGTGGAATTCGTCATCTTCTTCCACTAGTGCGATAAATTTCTTAGTTGTGTCTGTGGTTAGAATGCTCACTTCTTTGGAGGGAAATTCTAATTAATCCTACATAGCTCATGAGAATCAATTGGAGATGCTATTTTATGTCGAGGAGTAAGATAACCGTTTGCTTTTATTCTCCTCTAGCTCATTTGATTTGGCACCAATCTTTTATATGTGATAAAGATCTTTTGTGTGATAGCTTCTTGTCTCACTGGCTACATCAGAAGAATGTATTAGAAACTTGAAATAAATTCCTGAATTTGGCCAGTGATCATCCAGTGTTGCCAGACTGAACTCTGCTGGTTATTCAGTATCAACAAACTTAAACTCTCCATTATTCATGATTAGTAACAATATATAGCCCAAAATATGATTATATCAGTAACATGAATTTACGCTGTTCAATCTGTCATGCCAACTTAAGAATAGTTTGAAGGGCAATTTGGGAAACACATAGCACCCTAATTTCCTTCCGATGCTTACACAAAGATTAATATACACACAACTTTCATCACTAAAGTTACTACTATGGATTTAATATATGCTTCCGTTTTCCTTTTCATGCACTGTGGCATCTTTTTCATTCGTGTTGAGTTATTTATATTTCAGCTTGTTGCAGCATCATGAGAATGCTTGAATTCTAGCATTCCGAGGTTCAGCTCCCGTATTTTTTCTTTCAGGGGACACAATTTTCCTTATTCCTTGTTGCATAACTTACTTTAGAAAATATATTACTATATCCCGCGTCTTGTTTTTTTTTTAAAAATAAACCGAGGAAACTAGAATATCTGAGAAGAAACTTTTTATCTGTTTGAGCAGTCTAGATCTATAAGTTAACTGGTACTCTTCATTTCTGTTACTTGCAATCCAAATCTTTCAAAAGATAATTTATAGAAAATTCCATTTTTCTTGTCACCTTTTGGTGGGTGAAGTAAAAACTAGAGAATTCATATTTTATACTTAGCAGTACTCTTTTGATTCATAGAGAAATAAGGGAGGGATATCGAGATTTTGATAGTAAGTAGGGCACTGGATAGGTTTCTGAACAAAAAATTGTTTTACTTTAGGGTTTAGACTCGTCAATTGTCTTCCATTACAAAATGACTGTTGCTTTCTTTCCCTTAGAAAGAAAGTCTGTTGTTTTCTTTAGTTTGCCTCTTACTTTCTCTTGAAAGATGAATTTTCGTATAGTTTTTCTTGATAAACTATTTTATGAAATATTGCAGTAAATGTTATGCATGAGCTACTGTAAGTGGCTGAGCATATGCCTATTATTTGCAAAGGGGGCAAAAGATTTCGAAAGTTATCCAATTTGATCCTGTAAACAATATATTATTTGCTTCTAGCTTAGTGAATGTTGAAATTATTTTTGTTGATACCACCAGCTCTTTCTTTTATTCTTTGTGGAATACAAATAGTGATTCTTTTCCTCCAGCATAGTGGAAGTTCACATTGTTTTCCTTATAATGTTTCTTATTCCAACTGGACAAACACTATTCAAATAATAATATTATTTTGTCCTATTTTATCTGTAAACCTATCATACATGGGTACTTCTGATCGGAAGCTGCATTGGACACGTACTTGTATCCATACCGGAATTTCTTGGACTCTTCATGAATATTTGCATACGTTTTTTCAGGCATATACTCAATTATATAATACACGTTTTAATTTAAGACAATCCTCATCCACTTCTTGGACATATACTCTACACTTCATATCTATTTTTTATATATTGATTTTATGTAAATGAAAAAAAATATTTATATATACATAACATTAATACATATGTCTAACTGCATTCCGGTATCTTATCTATTACAAATTTGCCTTGTCCCGTACCTGTACTAGTACCCGTGGCCGTATTCATATATACATGGAACTTAGCTTTAAACAAATAACTAATATTAAAAATGATTGCTCCTTTTAGTCTTTAGAGGCCTACTGTTCATAATCTAGAGTTGTTTTCGGGAAACATTGAAAAACCGCGATCAAAATAATGATACAGAAGTTTCCTTAAATTTATTTCTTGTTAGGCTTTCTACTGTCATGTTTTATACAGTCTTCTTCACTATATTTTCCTCATGATTTCTATTAGATGAGCCTCTTTCCTCCTGGTGGACCCCTAGAAGAGCTGTATATGCTCACAGGGCTCAAATGCTTAGCTGATATGCTCACAACAATGCTTGCACGGCACCCATGATTGTTGCGCCTCATTATGAACAGTATTAAGTGCCCTTGAGTTGCAAATTGGCTCGAAAGTATATCTAGAGTGCATTCATTTATTCTTTTCAAGGAATTCTAGTGACAGTCGTGCTTGAGCAGCTGCTGCTGTTGCGGACACTTGTCCCAAAAATAGATCCCCATTTGGAAATCTATACCCAACCTATACCTAACACTAGCACTAACCAATCACAACACTCGAGTCTAGTGGCAGTCGCTTTTCGTGAGTCTTGGCTTTTTCATTCTTTACAGAGTGCCACAATTAGACATGTTCCTGTATTATAATGACAAAAGTATATCCCTATTCACAACGTCATTATCTAGTGTAGGGGACAGGTTTAGGCTAAGAAGGGTCAATTAATGAAAGAGAGCTCATACCCTGTATGAGCTCAAAAGGTAAAGTATAGTTAATACATGGGAGAAGTTCCTTCAGTTAGATGATTATGGAAAGATGTTGAACTTGAATGATAGCTGTATTGCTTTAGATAGGATGTTGATGTAAATATACTATTAGACATATTAGGCATTCAAACATGACTTTTAAAGCCATTTGCCCACCATTATTTAGCGTTTTAAGTTGGGTATTAAGCTACACATGAAGTCCAAATCTTTGATCAGCTTTCAATGCCTAATTAAAGGACCTTATAAGCTACACGGCTACCGTTCAAGTTACTTTATTTGGATACCTAATTAGTGGTAGCTATATAGTTTCAAAGGTCAAAATTCACTTTTAAAAAGTGGGGGATTTATGCCCAAAATAATTGGCCTTTTGAAGAATATATAGAGATTGAGCTTGTTACCTCAATACTAGTAGCTATGAATGAATAGGTCTCTAGATTTCAACTTGAATTCCTCTTTCCAGGTATAAATCTCCACCTAATCTCTCATCCAAAATCTCTCATTGCAGGCAGCAAAGACGCCATGGAATCCACATATGAGAAGCACCAAAACAATGAGGAAGACCAAAAGATCAATAGAAGTCTCAAGAATCTCCTCATTATCATTAACTGCACTCTCATGATCCTGGGCAATTCTGGCGGACCTTTAATCTCCCGCCTCTACTTTCGTCATGGAGGTCACCGCCAATGGCTTTCAAGCTTCCTTGAAACCACTGGCTTCCCTATTATCATCCTCCCACTCTCTTTCTCCTACTTTCACCGTCGTCGTCGTGATCCAAACACGAAACTGATATTCATCACCCTTCCAATTTTCTTTGCTTCTGCTTTCCTTGGTCTTATGACCGGTCTTGATGATTTTCTTTATGCCTATGGCCTTTCTTTCCTTCCTGTATCAACCTCAGCCTTGTTAATCTCAACTCAGCTAGCATTCACTGCTTTCTTTGCTTTTCTTGTTGTAAAACAAAGGTTTACACCATTTTCATTGAATTCTGTAGCATTGTTGACAGTCGGGGCAGTGATAATAGGGTTACATGCCAGTTCGGATCGGCCAGAGGGAGTATCGAAGAGAGAATACTATGTGGGATTTTTCTTGACATTAGGGGCAGCTGCATTATATGGGTTAGTACTGCCACTTGTGGAACTTACTTATCGTAAAGCAAAGCAAGCAATTACGTATACGTTGGTGATGGAGATGCAGTTTGTGATGGGGTTCTTTGCTACTGCTTTTTGTGCAGTGGGGATGATTGTGAATAAGGACTTTCAGGTGAGGAACTCTCTCTCTCTTGTTTATCTTTACTTTCGGTTTTCTTATAGATGAAAAAAGCTCATGGATATAGTCTAGAGTTGAAATAACATAGAATCTTGGAACTTATTCCAATTCAGTAATTTTGACATGGTCCTTGATTCACTTGAGAAGTATTCTAACCTATTTAGTGTTTTTAAAAATAAAAATAAAAATTTTGCTTTTTAACTAAAGGCAAGATGTATATTGATATTTTAAACATTTGTTTTCACTTGTTAGGTAAATTGGGTTATGGAGTTAAATTCTAGCTTGATCTCTTCTTTATAAAAGGGGCAACATGAGAGGAGGAGGAGGGGGGCGGGGGTTAATTTTAAGTCGATTGGAGGGTTTTAAGAAGTTTTCCCTTATATTTCCCAGTAGGGGTTATTATCGCGGAACACTATTTTTGACACTGGTTACTTTTTTCTGTATTTTGTGATGATTGTAAGTGAGTGATCTGTTAGTCACTGAGAGTCAATTATGATACGGTTGCTCAGTAAGTGATCACTTTAAAATCTTGTATTAGCCATGTTATCAGTCTTTTTAACTCACCTTTTGGCTATGAATCCCAACAAAAAGGCCTTTAATCATTCTTGTTAGCGCAAACTATCTCCTGTTTGGTTGGTTGTAAATTCTAATTAATTTGAATTTCATTAAGGTTTACTTCGGTATTAGTCCCTTTAGTCATCAGTATTTGATATTAGTTCCTCAAATCATCGTAATTGCAATTAGGCCCCCAAATCACCTAAGTGTGTTGAAATAGGTCTCCCTAAGTTAGCAGCAGTTAGAATGGAGAGGAAAAATTCAGTTAATTTAACTTGGGTTTTTTTGCATATAAACCCCTCAAATCTTCCATATATGCAACTTTACCCCTCAAATCTTTGTATTTACATATGTACCCCTCAATTTTCTCACATTGGATTTTTTCTGCCCCTCCTATCTAATAATTTTTGTTTTTAAACAGTGCAATGTTATAAAAATTCAATAATTTCAGTTAATGTTGCAACAATTTCCCATTTAAAAACTCAACTTTCAGTAGAAGGGGTAGAAAAGCTCTATGTGAGAGAACCGAGGGGTAAGTTTGCAAATATCAAGATCTAAGGGGTAAATTGGCAAATATGGAAGATTTGAGGGGTATCTATGCTAAAACACCTTTTAATTTTTATGATGGTTTTGGCAGTTATACCCTCAAATGCTGTAGACCCAAACCCCACAGGCCATTAGTTTATACCCACTAACACTCCAGACCTATTTCATCCAGACCCAAGATACCTCTTATCTTCTCCTGCACGAATCCGTCGCCAAACTCATTTGATTCCTCTTCCATTCTCCATCTCCAACCTAGAATCTCTTCCCTAAAGCATCTTAATCTCTCTAATGGAGTTCACAAAGGATGATTTTACGTTTGATTTAGGGTGAGAGAGGGAGACAAAGAAAGGGGTAAAATTTCACTAGATGCAAAGCAGGCTAGGAGTTTTTTATTACCTCCACCATAATAACCACCATTTTCATCCCTTCTCAAGCTGTTAGTATCACTATGATTATCACCACTACGAAACTAGTATAAGAATACGGCGAATTGAACTTGAATTATGAGCAAATGGGGCAGCGGTGGAGGTGGGGACAGGAAGGAGTATGGATGATGGGACAGTGGTGGCAGTAGTGGTGGAGGGGTAATGGTGGAGGCGGTAGTAGTGGTGTGGCCATGACAATGGCAGAGGAGGTAATATTGTAAAGCCTGAGAGGGCTTTGGTGGGAATTTAATTTGCATGGGTAATATAGTAATTACACATCCATGGTTAACTAAGACCCAACCACCGTTAAGGTATTTAGATGGCTTATATAACAGAGGACCTATTTCAACAGATTTAGAGGATTTGGGGGACCTAATAGCAATTATGATGATTTGAGGACTAATATAAAAATACTGATGATTTGGGCGACTAATATCGAAATAACCCTTTCATTAGGGTCAGGTGGTATTCCTTGGGTCATTGATAGGTCAATGTTGGCTAGCATGGTTAATTTTGATTCTCCAGTGATGAGAAGTTTCTGAATTTTGCCTCAGCTTATACCGCTTTGATTCTCATTTTACTAGATACGAGTATTTAAGGGTCCCAAAATACCCTTCCTTACACTGCTCATAATGAAGGTTATTTTGGGGATTAGAACTAAGTCTAATTCATGTTCAATTAACCCTTTGATATTTTTGTATGTTTGATTCAATCAAGTGTCCGTATGTATTGATACTTCTTTGTTATATAATTAGAATATTAGAATGAGTTTCATTTTTGGCATACTTAAATCAGCACAATAATATCATAAATTAATGTTGGTTGTTATGCATTTAATTGGATCACATAAGAGAGCCATGATCTTAATATATATTGTTTCTTGTTCCACAGCTGATTGGGATATTGAATTGTGAACGGTTATTGCACATACTATTATAATTACATATAAGCATCTACTGTGCAAGTGGTGCGGCGGCAGCTTATTAGTGTTTATATTGCCAATCACAAAATTTCTAAGTCCTCTTCAAATTCAGCCAGATCTGAATCAGCTCATATGCAGCTAAGATTTGTTTTGGAGTCTTCGATTTTATGAACTTCGTCGCTGGTGTTTCGTGACGTAGAAACTTCTCATGCAACCAATTTTAATTAGGGAACCAGCCTTGGCTTTGCTGCTGTTCAATTTTGTTGTAGACCAAACGTAATCAGATTATTTTGTATTTCTGTGCTTGTGCTCAGACGGCTATATTGAGAATTTCTGATACCAGAACAAATCCAACTGCAGGCAATTCCTAGAGAAGCCAGCCATTATGACATAGGGGAGACCAACTACTACACGGTCCTCGTTTTCTCAGCAATCTTCTGGCAATTCTTCTTCCTCGGCACTGTTGGCGTAATTTTCTGCACCAATACACTTCTGGCTGGAGTCATCATCGCGGTGTTTATCCCAGTGACCGAGACGTTGGGTGTCATAATCTTTCATGAAAAGTTCAGTAGCGAAAAGGGGGTAGCGGTCGTCCTCTCGCTTTGGGGACTGGCTTCCTACTCCTATGGTGAGTACCTGGAAGGCAAAAAGAAGAAGAAGGAGGAGGATGTGAGGCCCGCTGAGCAGTCTGTTTGATTGTTGTTTTGTTAGGGGAATGGGCTTTGGTTGACGCCATTTGTGCGATAGTGTAAAATGGACTTGTGGGCTTCCCCTTTGTTAAATATAGGAGGGAGTTGTATCGGTTGATAACGATAATAGGTTTGACAGTTGTATCGGTCGATAATGATAAAAGGTTTGAAAAATCTTGTGCTCTACTCCAATTTGTCGAAGGGAGCCCATCGTTGTACCAAAATTCTAAGTTTGTGGCGTCGGTGACGATGGAAATCTGGTTGGCAAAATTTGAAACTGGATTTCTCTACTGCCATGTTAAAACATTCCTGTAACTCTACTACAATTTCGAAATTATGATGAGGGTTAAGGAATGTAATTCTATATTCTAACATGAATAATATTTTAAATGAGAAGAATTCTGGTACACATGAAGTATTCTGATGGAGTGTGAAATTCTGATGGTGTTCACACTCTTAAAAATCAAGAGAAGCCAGACGTAGGTACAGATTTTCTTTTTCTTTTTATCGTCTCTTGGGCGAGAGAAAATTACGAACCTTGGGAACATGACAATAATTGTGAATGCATAATAGTCGTGCATATTAGATATTAGATAGTAATTTGTCATTGAATTTGCTATTTACATAAGGATTTTTCTAACGGAGAATTCATTTCTCTCTATCTCTCATCTATTAACGAGTGCCCAGAGTATGCGCCTGTTAGAAAAGTAATTTACATAATAAGATTAGCTTAAAGACAAGGAACAAGCTGTCAACAAGTGCATTAGAGCATCTCCAACAACTTCCCTATTTCCCACTTTTGGAGAATTTAGTTAGGTTTTTGGTCCAACAGATTCCCCGTCTTATTTCCCAAAATAGGGAGAAAAAATAGGGAAGCTTTCCCAAATCTGCAGCATTCTCCAAATTTTTGGAGGAAAAAAAGGATTCTTCAAAATGGAGAATCTGTTGGAGTTGGTGTAAAAATAATTTGAAGAATATGACTTTTGATTCCCTATTTTGGAGAAGCTGTTGGAGATGCCCTTAGCTTCCGGTTTTGCTCTGGTAGCTATTCGTTGACTACATTATTGCGTGTATTGATGCCTTCCTATCCATTGATTAATGAAAATGATGTTAATTAAGTCACATTCGTCTTTATTTGAATAAAGAGCAAGAGCCAATGGATTTCAGGGATTACATCTCAAAAACTTTTAATTAAATCATCATCGATCAGCCGTCACAAAGGAATATGCAATTAAATCAGAAATGTCAAGGAATACTTTCGCTTACTCTGTAAGGTTAAATGCTAATAATGGTTTTCCGCATGTTTTAAAAATCGAATATTGTATAAATACTTTCTATTGCTGCATTCTGTGCGTTATTAAAACTGCTCTAATCTTTTACAGATGAGAATTGGGAAGACTCATATTCTAACTCATAAAAAGGGTAAATTTCACATAACGGTCGCTGAAAAAGTTAGCTCAACAGGGTTTTGTTACGTTTAGATAGTGAACCAGTACCGTTGAAAGATTATAAAAGTACGTTTGCATTTAGATATATAATTGTGAATTAGCCATGTGAAGCCCCGGGTGAAGAAAAACTACTCACGGGAGAAGTCAATTGATTTGACCCCGTGATACAGCAAGCGAGTAAAGAAAGCAGGCTAGACGTATGCCGTTTAATAAACAATAATTGATAACAAAAATTAAATAAAAGTAAAAAAGAAAATTAAATAAAAAGTGAGGCAATCAGATCCCATTTTTAGAATATAAAAATATGTAATCATCAATCCTTACCATAACTTCGAAATTTTTGATGTAATAACTAGACGGATTTTAAGAGTGTATCATAGTCACCAAGATTCGATTCCCACTACCCATAACTTTAATGCGGGTTTTATTAAAATTGATGTCATTGCATCAACCTGTTTGGAGCATAGATGTTTAGGTAATTTAAATCGTCATGCACACCTCTTTTTAGTAAAGTGACTTTGTTTCTTAAATGTAGTTTGAAAAGGGGTGCTGAATAATGTATTTGGACCATCTTATTTTCCTTTATTTTAATCTCACATTGCTCACGATTTATTTTAATCTCACATTGCTCACGATACTAGATCTTCTCTTCTTCTCTTGTGTATAGACATTTCGATACGAGTAGTAAATTTATCAAGTTCTCACAAATCTCTCAAATCTTTCTATACTTATCAATTTGAGCATATTTGTCAAAGGTATTTGTGACTGCACCAAAACTCACCGTCGCGGTGATGATTTAAATTTGCTTTATAACTCCGTAACTAGTATAAAACTCAAATTTAAGTTTCTTTGTTATCATATTAAAGATTCCCTTAACTACACTAGAGCGAGAGTAGATAGTTATAATTTTACATAACAATTATTTTCATTGTTCATTACTACAAATTCTTGCAGATTACATGTAGCTTAATTACAAATAATCAATCATGAATCCATTCAGTTAAAACACTGGTATTTAGAGGAAGAGCCAAATTGTCATCGAACAAAGCTTGCTTGACATGAAGAGCCCAAATCAACCATTATGAGATAACTAGCCTCTATATTTCAAGGCTAATTTGCACTTAAGTGCCTCATAGTTTCACCAACGTTGCATTTAAGTGACCTCTATTTTAAAGCCAAGCAAATAATGAAATGTCCTAAAATATTTAAATATTATAATAAGTACTCAAAAGCTTAAAAAACCCAATTTCTCCAGGAACAACACATTAAAATATAACTTTTAGAAAATTTATGGTATTTAAATGAGGTCATTTACAAAGTCAAGGTGTTTATATACATCATTGGGTAAACAAGAGGGCATCGAAGCACAATATTTTAAAACTTTATGACATTTAGAATAATATTTAAATAGTTTAGAGCATTGATTTACTCGGTTTTAAAATATAGATCACTTAAGTGCAACATGGTTAGATGGATTATGAATTGTGTTACTACTACAAAATTCTCTCTTTCTCTCAATGGGTCACTACATGGTTATTTTCAAGGAGCAAGAGGATTGAGACAGGGAGATCCTTTATCACCATACCTGTTTGTTATTGGGATGGAATATCTGTCCAGGCGATTGAAGAAACTCAGAACTGACACTTTGTTCAAATATCATCCAAAATGTTCTGGAATGGGAATAACACATTTGGTCTTTGCAGATGATCTATTGCTGTTTTGCAGAGCTGATATGAACTCCATTCATAAATTGCATGATTGTCTTCAAGATTTCGGCAGGGTATCTGGATTAGAGGCTAATCCAAATAAATGTGCAGTTTACTTGGGGGGGATTGAAGATACTATCAAAGAACAAATCTGCTCTCTACTGAATTACTCAGAAGGCTCCATGCCAGTCAGGTACTTAGGGCTGCCCTTGATTGCTAAAAAACTCACTCACCTAGATTGCACACCTTTGCTGAACAAAATTTCAGATCAGTTCCAAGGATGGCAGAGCAGAAGAAATCTATCTTATGCTGGAAGAATCCAGCTGATCAAATCTGTCATTATAGGGATTCAAAACTACTGGACAAGCAACTATGTGCTACCCATCAAGGTTCTACAAAAAATTGATAGAATGTGCTCTGATTTCTTATGGAACAGCAAGATGCACTTAGTTTCCTGGTATGATATTTGCAAAGACAAGAAAATGGGAGGTCTGGGAATATATAATGCAAAGGATTGGAATTATGCAGCGGCAATCAAACTGTTATGGATGATTCACACCAAAAAAGATATATTGTGGATTAAATGGGCGCATGAAAACTACATACACCATTTGGGCATATGGCAGGTTCAACCGAAAGTGACAGACTCTTGGATGTGGAGGCAACTACTCAAAATTAGAGATATGGCTCTTAACAAATTTGGAGATAGAAATAATTTACAAAGAGCTATAGAAGACTGTCATATAAATGGGAAACTGCAGATATCAGCTATATATAATGCACTGACCTCCTCAGCAACATATGTTGATTGGTCGGATACAATTTGGGGGGATTTGCACTATCCTAAGCACTCAGTTATACTATGGCTAAACACCCTCTCCAGGCTGCTGACAAAAGACAGACTATGCAAGATGGGGATACTTAATGAAAATCAATACATCTTATGCCCAACTCAACAAGAAACAAGTAAGCATCTGTTTTTTGAATGTCAGTATTTAGCTCTCATTTGGAATGAAATAATGGATTGGCTAGATTACTCATGGAGATCATGCTGCTGGGATAGAGTTATAAACTGGTATTGTACAAATCTGAAAGGGAAGGGATTCATGAAGAAGATGAAGAGAATGTCACTGTCGGCTGCTGTATATTGGATTTGGAAGGAAAGGAACTTAAGAATTTTTCAAAGAAAAATGCATACACCAGCTCAGTTGGTGAGAGAGATAAAGATTTCAATCTTTTCTAAGGTGTTAAATGAAGATGTTCCTGAACATATAAAAGAAAAAATAGGTAAAATGTAAAAACAGTTAGTGTTTTCTTTTGTTTTGTTTCTTACCAGAGATGAACTGGTAATGAATTGATGTGTATACATTTTCAAAAATTGGGAGATGAATAAAATTTATTTCATTGACCAAAAAAAAAAAAGTGCAACATTGGTGGAGTTGTGGTGTATTTAAGTGCGGTTTAGTCATATTTGAACCAAAAAACTTCCAAGTCTCTGTACGTGATTGAAGTAGTTGGACATATTAGAATATAAAACTATAACATCTATCATAATTGAAGTGTTCGTAATCTGTGTATAGTGAACTAATTTATGTATAATTGTTCGTTTACAATGAATTATGTGTTCATTGTCGTCTGATATCAGAAGGATATAGCGTAGTTTTTGGCAACTTAAGTATGAAGGCATATATTCTTGCGGCAGTTGATAGTGTAGTCGCATCATTCTTTTGTTGCAACACGATTAGATCGGAGCAGTAATTGTATATTTGAAAGAGAGATACACTGCGCACAGCCGCGGAGCCAGGACCCATTAACTAGTGGGGGCAAAAAATTATTAATAAAATATAACATCAGAAGTTATTGCTTCAAAGAACTCTTGACATTATCTTGGTAGTTATGATCTTTCTAAAATTTATCTATGACCTATTTAAAAATATACAACTAAATGATATTTTGTATAATTGGAAATAATAATAACTACTATAAATTGAGATTAATAATGCTAAAATAGAAAATAAAAAGTTTCCACTTCAAAGAGCGTTTTGATTGATTATGGCCATTGTCAGGCCATATTTTTTTCCCCATTACACAACTAAACTTTACCCACTATATCACAATTCACAAGTTCTGCTCTTAAGCAAAAATAATTCTAACAAAATCTTATGCAAAGTATTTAGAACATATAAAGATTAAAGATTGTACCTATTTCCCCCCTAAAATCCAAAATCATTCTATCTCTCTAGTAGTCGCACTTTTCGTTTTGATTTTCTCTTGAATGGATTTATCCATAATGACAGAGGGATCAGTTAGAGATAATTAGGATTAATTAATGAGTATTTGGATTTCACTGAATAAGCCTTATCAAACTAATTGCATTTAGTTAAAAATCCATTATATTTAACAATATGGGCATCTATTTAAAATACATGTATTATAGTTAAAAGTATATATACTTTACTTAATTAAAAGTGGGCTATAATAAAACTAAATTGTAAATACCATGATAGTCATGTGTCTGAGAGGCCAAGTGGGGGCAAATACGTACGCTAGAGTCTTAATATTAGATTTGTTACGTAGGAGGGGTATATAGCCAAAAAAAAAAAAAAAAAAAACTTCTTGAGTTGGGGCGCGTTTGCCCACACTTGCTTGAATAATGTGGCCCCGCCACCGACTGCACACCTTCTTCGTTACATTCTTACTTTTTATTACATTGCGTTGTGGTCTGCAGATAGAGACTTCGACCGTGCGCCAGGAAGGCGCGCAGCATGTCCTGTTCGCTAGTGGTTCTTGGTTTGATTGAGATCCGGACCAACTTCTTCCGTGGTCGGTCCTAAGAAATCTCCATCATCCTTCGTTTATCATTCCAAGGATCGACTAGTTGAAGCCAACGGGTCGTATTCACGTATCTGGGGCTTTTCGAATGCTAGTCCCTTAAATCAGTAGTATTTCCCGAAATCGTTGATATTATTACTAACTATTATGCGATCACTCAAGTTCTTATTGTGAACGCGTCAATTGAAGAGATAAAAGCCTGACATTTGAGAAC
>BQKN01063312.1:38695-49841 GCA_022839385.1 Asparagus kiusianus
GGGAAAACGAGCTCGCGCGGGAATAACTCCCGCGCTCGTGCTCGCGTGCACGCGCAAGCAAGCAGGGGGGGCGGCACTTTCACATGGGTGCCCCCCCCCCGCTCACATTTCTCCACCTCGTACATCATTTGATAAACCTCAAATTTTGGACGAACACCAGAAGAACCCCACGAACTCCACCAGAGAGAGCCAGGCCAGAACCAGGCCAAACCAGCTGCGTCACTATACCACGACTACCTACGTACCCTCCACCGGGATCAAGCTAACCGTAGTTCTGCAATTATTCTCCAGCATAGTCTCCACCTCACCTCTATCATCGGCCCGCAGGGCCATGCCCTCTCGGGCAAATCAACACGAGCTGATATGAAGCAAGTCCAAGCAATGCTGGAACTTGCTGCCTGTGACCATCTTGGTTAACATGTCCGCGGGATTCTCATTCGTATGCACCTTCATGAGAGAAATATCACCATCCTCTATGACATCCCGCACAAAATGATATCTGACGTCGATATGCTTGGTACGAGCATGATGAACTTGATTTTTCACCAAGTGAATCGCACTTTGACTGTCGCACCACAAGTTCACGCTTTCCTGCTCAATCCCCAAATCGTCTAGAAGACCCCACAGCCACAATGTTTCCTTCACTCCCTCCGCCATAGCCATGTACTCGGCCTCTGTTGTAGAAAGTGCCACTGTAGCCTGTAACATCGATCGCCAACTAACTGGAGCTCCATGTATCCTGAATACATAACCAGTAGTAGATCGTCGTCTATCTAGATCGCCCGCATAATCTGAGTCCACATACCCGTCGACCTGACATGTATTTCCACCAAAACACAGACCCGTATCCGCGGTACCTTTCAAGTACCTCAGGACCCATTTCACCGTTTCCCAGTGCGCCTTTCCCGGATTCGCCATGAATCTGCTGACCACACTAACCGCCTGTGAAATATCAGGGCGTGTACACACCATTGCGTACATCAAACTGCCAACTGCACTAGCATAGGGAACACGCTCCATGTGTGCCTTATCTTCCGCTGTAGTGGGAGATTGTTTACCTGAAATCCTGAAGTGTTGAGCCAATGGAGTTACCACCGACTTAGCACTTTGCATCCCGAACCTCGCGATCACCCGCTCTATGTAGCCCTTCTGACTCAAGAACAATCACTGATTCGCCCGCTCTCTTCTAATCTCCATACCCAGTATTTTCTTTGCAGTGCTCATGTCCTTCATCTCGAACTCATTGCTAAGTTAAGATTTCAGCTTATCTATCTCTACCTTGTTCTTCGATGCAATAAGCATGTCATCCACATACAACATGAGATAGATATAATCACCTCCACGAAGCTTCCGAATGTAAACACAATAATCATAGTCACTTCGGGAAAACCCATGCTTCAGCATGAAGGAGTCAAATCGCTTGTACCACTGCCGAGGAGATTGCTTCAATCCATAGAGTGACTTCCTCAAGCGACATACATGATGCTCCTTATCCTTAACCTTGTAACCCTCAGGTTGATGTATATATATCTCTTCATCCAAGTCTCCGTGTAAGAAGGCAGTCTTGACATCGAGTTGTTCCAGCTCAAGATCACCATGAGCAACAATACTCAATAGCACCCGAATAGAAGTGTGTTTCACCACCGGAGAAAATATCTCATTGTAATCCACACCCTCTCTTTGTGCAAATCCCTTAGCCACTAGCCTGGCCTTGTACCTTATACCACCGAGCTCTGAAGGATCTTCCTTTCTCTTATACATCCACTTTCAACCAATAGCTTTTCTTCCTACGGGCAATGGGACCACCTCCCATGTTTGGTTCTTCCGGAGAGATTCCATCTCCTCCTCCATCGCAGCCAACCAACTCTCACTATTCTTGTCTCGAATAGCTTCCTTGAAGGAGACCGGCTCATCTTCCTCCATCGAGAGTGCGTATTCAACCAAATTAACACACCCATAGTGCTTCAGGGGTTGATCAGCCCCCAGCTTCTGTACCTGCTTGTATACTCGCCTTGGCCTAGTAGAAGCCAAGCTATCCTCGAGTTGCTGTTGTTGTAGTACCTGTGTATTCTCCTGCTGAACCTCCTCCTGCTCAAGCTCATCATCTACCTGATTTCCCACTTGAACATGACTAGAACCTGGTTGGTCTTTAGGTTCTATCTTAATAACCTGGGACTCGAGAGTCCTAACAGTATCAACACCATCATCTTTGGGCACCCTAGCAATCATGAACTTCTCATCAAAGGTAACGTCCCTACTGATCACGAACTTCGAATCTTCTGTATACCAAAGGCGGTAGCCTTTTACGCCCTTTGCATACCCTAAGAAAATTGCCTTCTTGGCCCTCGCGTCAAGCTTTCCCTTGTTGACGTGATAGTAGGCGGTACAACCAAAAATTCAGAGCCTCTCATAATCTGCATGCTCCCCTGACCACACCCGATAGGGTGTATCACCGTCCAATGTCGAATGTGGAGATCGATTCACAATATAGCAAGCTGTAGCAATCGACTCTGCCCACCATTCTTTGCCCAAACCAGCATATGATCGCATACTCACTGCTTTCTCCCGCAGTGTTCGGTTCAGTCTTTCCGCGACCCATTTTGCTGTGGTGTAGACCTGACTGTCCAGTGTCTGGCAATCTCTTCCCGATCACAGAACTCCTTGAAAGCACCGTCTGTATACTCTGTACCGTTGTCAGATCTCAGCGTTTTTAATTTCTTTCCTGTCCTGTTCTTAACCATCGCCTTCTACTTCTTGAATGTCTCAAATACCTCATTCTTATGCTTCAGGAAATAAACCCAAGCATACCTCGAATGATCATCTATGAATGAGACAAAATATTTAGAACCACCCTTGGAAGTTGTCGAAGCCGGACCCCAAACATCCGTGTGCACATAATCTAGTATCCCTCTGCTCTTGTGATTGCTTCTTAGGAATTGAACCCTGTGCGCCTTTCCATACACACAATCCTCGTAAAAATCCATGTAAGGTTTCTTCAGATTCTTTAGCAAACCCTCTTTACCGAGCAGATCCAGACCCTTCTCTGACATGTGCCCGAGCCACCTATGCCATAACCGTGTGTGCTCACATGGGTCTCCACCACTTCCTTCAGCTCCAACTGCTGCATCTCCCGTCACCGTCGTACCCGAGAGAGTATATAGATTACCGTGACTAACACCCTTCATCACTGTTAAGGAACCCCGAACAACCCTCTTCACTCCGTTCTCTGTTACAATCTTGCAACCCCCGGAGTCCAAAGCTCCGACTGAGATGAGATTCTTTCGCAAGCCGGGAATGTGTCGTACGTCCGTCAGGGTTCGAACCACTCCATCATGCATCTTGATTTTGATATCACCTAGCCCCACCGTTTTACAAGCATGGTTGTTCCCCATCAATACGGTTCCACCATCAATGCTCCTGTATGTAGTAAACCACTTCCTGTTTGGACACATGTGGTAAGAGCAACCAGAATCAAGAATCCACTTCCCGGAGGTATCCTCGCCATCCGTGACGACATAACATTCCTTATCGCTCCCATCCTCTGAAGCGTAGCTCGCCTCTTCCTTGCCTTCTCGTCTTTCAGTCTTGTTGTTATTCTTTTTCCCACCTACTCTCTTGTTAGGACAATCGACCTTGAAATGCCCAACTTCACCGCATTTGAAACACGCTCGTCCCGCAAGAGGTCTCGATTTAGATCTAGACTTTCCTCCCTTGCCTTTTCCTCGCTTATTGCCTCTTCCTCTGGCAAACAGTCCCTGCGCTTGTTCTTTGTTACCACCAGTGGCCATATCACTAGTTGTAATTTTTCGAAGATCATCCGCTAGAAGCGTCGTTCTAGTCTCATCCATCGACAAACTGTCACCCACAAGCATCAGTGTTTGAACCAGATTCTCATAGGACTTCGGCAGAGATAGAAGTAGTAGAAGCGCCTGATCCTCGTCTTCCACTGTCACCTCAATGTCCTTCAAGTCTGATAAGATCCTATCAAACTTGTTAATGTATTCCCGGATTGACGAGCCCTCCTCCATCTTGCAAGTATACAATTTGGATTTTAAATAGATCCGGTTCGTTAGATTCTTCGTCATGAAGGTGCTTTCTAACTTCAACCACACGCCCGTAGCCGTTTCCTCCCCGTCCACCAAGAAAGCTACATCCCTTTCAAGGCAAAGGATAATCGACGTCCGTGCTTCCAGATCCAGCTCCTCCCAATCCTCATCAGACATAGTTTTGTGCTTCTCTCTTCCAGCCAAAGCCTTGTGCAACTTTTGCGAAATCAGCGAATTTTTCATCTGCATCCTCCAATAGGAAAAATTATTTTTCCCATTGAATTTTTCAATCTCGTATTTTCCAATTTTATTTGTTTTACTTGTAGAAGCCATTTTCCACTTGTATTATGTCAATCCGCTTCTCTCAGAAATTTTTAACAATTACTTGTGTTTTACCACACAATATTCAACCACCACCTCAGATCAGAAATTTTACCACCTCCAGTCTGAATAAGGGCTCTGATACCAATTGTTAGGCGCAGGGTCATGCCCTCACGTCGCGGAAGCGATATGTCCTGAGAGAGAGCCCTGGCTATTGTTGTCACAAAAGCACAAGTCAACCTCTATATTCTTGTTTCTCAAAGGAAACATGAATAGAATGTGAAATTCTTATTTCTTAAAGGAAACAAGAATCGAAAGTGATATATTTCATCAAAGTGAAATATACACTCTTCCTCTCATCAGTTCTAGGACTGAAATATCGAGGGAACCTACAAGCTATGGCAACTCACAGATAATACAAATACAAACACGGGATTTTTACGTGGTTCGGCAAACTATCCTACGTCCACGGGAGGGGGTTTCACTATGGAGGAAAAATACCAAACTTATACAAGTTCTCTCTTCCTCTCTTTCTTTTCTCTCAAAAACTCCACTTGAGATTTTTCCCACTTAAAACTCCTCCCCCCTTCTCTATTTATAGGAAAGCCAAAGGGGGGACTGAAAAAAAAACTCACGGGCAGAACGTGCTCGAAGGAAAAACTCGCGGCGGGAAAACGAGCTCGCGCGGGAATAACTCCCGCGCTCGTGCTCGCGTGCGCGCGCAAGCAAGCAGGGGGGCGGCGCTTTCACGTGGGTGGGCCCCCCCCCCCCCCCCCTCACAGTAGTTGACTTGTAGGAGAGACGAGGGAGGAGAAGGAAGCTTGATAAAGAAGAGAGGATGATGGGTAATGGAAAGAAGAGGATGGAAATAGAATGGAGGAGAATGGTGGAGGCGATATAGAGAAGAGGAGGAGAAGAAGGTGTTTTTAGTATAAGAAGAAGAAGAGGGAGATGAGGAAGAAGATAAATGGTAATATAAGGATGGGAGATAAATATAGTTAAAGAGGGTTTTTTTTAACATGAAAAGTTGGGTCAATGGGCCTAAATATATGCCTCAAAATCATGAGTACTGGGTCACAAAGGGGTTCTAATTTCGGGGCCTAGACACAATTTTTCCATCTATTTCCTTTCAAGCAACAAATATTAGCGTAATCATGTTTCAATAGTCGCATCCTTAAAGCCTGGTATCACGTACAAGAAGCCAAGGACAATTCCATGTTACTCATCGCATGCATTTGATTCCATACTTCAACTAGCGCGCTATTCATACCTACGGATGTTATTCAACTAGCGCACTATTCATACCTGTGTATGTTATCTATGTAGACAATGACATTTCTCGGATCTTTCCTGCTGCTTCTTTTTTAATATTATTATTGTTTTGTTTGGGCAACAACTTTTTTCTTTTTTGCGAAAACTGTAAAATAGATCATCTAATTATATGATTATAACAAGGGAAATGCATTATATTTATGAACTCCACTTCCTATGTAACTCTTCATATATTGTATCCACCGAATCATTGTCGGATAATAGAGTAGCTTTTCAGTGATCCTTGAGTAAAATTAGTATACTAGTCCACAAATTTTTCTTTTTTTTATTGTCCGAGCTAAGATGAATTTGGGTCCTCTTCACCGTATAAAATAAGTAAATATACCACTATTTTGACCAAATAATCATCTGTTACTTAATGATGATTGTCATTACGTGCACCCTAGATGTAAATAAACATTGGCGACGGATTTCCCCGTCGCCAATAAACATTGGCGACGGAAGGAATCCGTCGCCAAAGAAATCTGTCGCCAATAGTCGTCCGTCGCCAATAAGTATTGGCGACAGATTTCCCAATAAGTATTGGCGACGGGGAAATCCGTCGCCAATACTTATTTGCGACGGATTTATTGGCGACGGGTCTATTTCCGTCACCAATATGTATTGGTGACGGATTTTGAGGCATTGGTGACGGATTTCCCCGTCGCTAATGCCCTGTTTTCTACTAGTGTTTATATTTCTTGCATTTAACTAAGGGCAATTGATACTGATTAAGCTCATAACAATTTACTTACATAAGTAGCTTATATAAGTAACTTGTATAAGATGCTGAAAATAGCCATTTGATAAATCAAAAGCTGCTTCAAAAAGCAGTTAATGTGTTTTCTAAAATTGTACTTGATTATTATTAATGATGCACATAGATATTAATTTTATATTTATTAATAATAAAAGGCCTTGTTAAAAGCTTAAAGGTTATATATGGCATGAACTGGAGGTTAAAAAAACAAAAGCTACTTTTAAAACCATCCCCGGATTATTTCTAAAAGTACACCCTAAAAGCAACAGTAGTTTTAATAAGCATACTAATTTTTTTCCAAACATTATTATTACACGCTTCTTTAAAAAAAATAGAAGCTACCTAAAAATATCAACACAAAACGGGTCCTAAATAGATGGTAAATAGGAATGAGCGCGATAAATATTATATTTGGAACGAAAATTCATAATTTAACAGATGACAACCATCCTTTAACTAATCCACCGTCGAAATTGAATTAAATCTCGGCCCAATTTTTGAATCATAATCGTTGACAGCCATTCTTTAAGTAATTAATAAACAGGTAAAATTAAATTAGTATCGATCTATCCATTATGTTTTGAAAGTACAGAGAATCTAAAATCTCGTGTCACTGAGCTATTGAGTCCATTTAGAGTCTATTTTTCAAAATGGAGTTTACCACCCACTAAGTAATGACTATAGTAATAATTGCAGGCAATTTCAAGAGAAGCAAAGAACTACGGACTAGGAGAGACCAAGTACTACTTGGTGATCGTCTGGTCCGCGCTCTTCTGGCAGTGTTTTTTTCTCGGTGCGGTCGGAGTTATCTTCTGCGTCAACACATTGCTGGCCGGGATACTCATCGCAGTGTTCATCCCGATGGTCGAGGTTTTGGGCGTCATACTCTTCCATGAGAAGTTCAGCAGTGAAAAAGGTGTTGCTCTTGCTTTGTCCCTCTGGGGTTTGGCTTCCTACTCCTACGGAGAGTATCTAGAAAACAACAACAAGAAGAAGAAAATGGAGGATGCAGTTCTTTCAAATCAAAGCACAAATACATAACAAACATTGCATGGTACACAATAAATTTATTAGCAATATTTGAGTATGTATTTCATATCAAATTATATATATATACAAACGACGACGGGTTCATCCTAAATTTGGTGTGTTGGGATTTTTAGAATATGTAGATCAAGTTCAACGGAGCGGATCATCCATAATGTAGCTTAATCATGTGATTTTAGGTCGCGTCCTTAGATGATTATCTAAGGCGTCACCTTAGGAACACTTTTCATATATATATATATATATATATATATATAGAAAAACAAATCTACATATATATATATGCATGATACTTATTAGCAATATTTGAGTATGTATTTCATATCAAATTTGATATATGCGTGTGTGTAATATGGAGGAACTTGGTACCAAGCTAAATTTCTTAGCTATTGGATTCATGAATATGAATCCTCACGATATGTAATGGAATGTAATGGAGGGAAAAAATTTGAATCCTCACGATGAATCCAATAGCAAAGAAATGATTCCCCTCTATTTCTTTTACTAAACATCCAAACATAACTCTATATTTTTCTCATCTCTTTTTCCCCTTACCCTAGTCCTATTTTTCTATATTTTTTTCATCTGTTTCTAATTCTTTCCCTCCCTCACCTATTTTCCCTACCTTTCTTTACCTTCACCTCAATTAGTAACATCCCAAACATAGAGGTAGAGTTTGGCAATACAAGAGCACTTTGAACTATTCATGGCTTCACCCCCCTCCCCCTCCTGAGCAAATGATCATGGGCCTTTGCAATCCCATAAAATTAGATTCTATCGTAGCCATGTTTGTCGTAAAATAAATCTCAAAATTTGTATGGATTGATTGTGTGTTACAATCGAAATCGACTTTTACACATGTAGGCGTCTAAAAATTCCCATAGATTCCCACACGTAGCTCGAGACAAAGAGAAGACGATGAACGTCATCATCCAAGTCAAGAAGGATTATCCGAGTGGCCCGCGCACTTGTCAGTCGGTTCCAAGTGCCTGCCACGCTTGTCGGTCAGCTCCAAGTGTCCGCTGCGCTTGTCGGTCAGTTCCAAGTGTCCGCTGCGCTTGTCGGTCAGTTTCAAATGCCTGTCGCACTTGTCGGTCAGCTCCAAGTAGCCGCCGTGGTTGTCGATCAGCTCCAAGTACCGTAAAGAAGCTAACAAGCGCATGAAACAAGTTAGCGAAATGTACAAGTCAACAAGATGACCAAATACGTAAAACGACAGAAAGTACAAGTCTTGGAAAGTCGCAAAGTGCCAAAGAGTTTAGTCGAGGCGGCTAACCCGTGCCAGCGCGGGTCAGCACAAGCTGTCCCATGCCCAGTCTGAGACGACAGCGCCTGCCGCGTGCCTCAAGTACCCAAAACGTGTTTCCGGATAGATTTTCAGGATTTCTTCGTTTCTAAGTATTCCAACTGTTTAGATATCATATCTAAATGTGGATAGGCCATTGTCAACTGAAGATATAGCCAAATCCTTTGTTCTTATCCAAATACCTTGCATCCGAAGCCCTATAAATATAAACCTAGGGTCTCCTTACAGAAGAGGCAAATTATTATCAAGACGAGGAGGTACTATCGTGTTGGAGAGCAAGGGAGCACGAATTTCAGAGGAGGCTAGCTGATCTCGGCGAAGTTCTTCAGCATAAAGAGGGAGAGTTCAAGAGATCTGAAGCCATGCCCCCCATTCCTTGAGATTAGGCTTGGTCATAATCTCGAGAAGAGTACTGATTTCTCTTGGTCGATATCAGTACTTTAGCAAATACTTCTTTGGTGAAGTAGGAGATCTGATTAATTATTCTGTCAACCGGATCTGATCCGTAGGCGGTCCACGGAAAAGATCTCATGCAAATAGAGACTAATAAATAGGACCTGTATGTTGT
The DNA here is from genome assembly GCA_022839385.1 of Asparagus kiusianus. Lineage (NCBI taxonomy): Eukaryota > Viridiplantae > Streptophyta > Magnoliopsida > Asparagales > Asparagaceae > Asparagus > Asparagus kiusianus. The sequence goes on from BQKN01063312.1 coordinate 48,055, forward strand.
TTGAAAGATATTATAATCAATTATTTTCATTGTCTAAAAGTCTTATAAAAAGACTAATTTTTTGTTGAGTTTATTATAACGCTTGAAGTTTTAATAGATTCAATCACAATAAAGAAAATAATTTCTGACCCAAACAACATAGAAGCAGAGAGAATTGAATTGATCTTTCTTTGTTTAACGTGGGTTCTTTGGGGGCAATAAGATGCCTCCCTCGATGCTCGTGTCAAGTTTGCTTCCATTTGACGATTCAAACGAGGTTGTGAAAAAACTTCAGCGCGTGGTAGAAGTTTGGTTGGATGAGTTCAAAGGCCAAACAAGTGCTTGATTGCTTGTAGGCGGAGTATGCTGAGATCTCAAAGTCCGGTTCTCTTCTCCTAAGAATTCGAACAATACTGCCAATAAGCTTCATCGTGTGGTAGAAGATTTATCAGAGTTTCAATACCCGAGCTAAGGTTCGTGAAAGCCGAATGCACAAAGGAGATTTAATGCTCTCTCCAATGCCCCTCCTTTTCTATAGCCGAATATGGCTATTTATAGCTGAGAAAGATCATAACTACCCCCCTTAATACATGAGAAGTGGGCGTAATCACTCCCACAATTCAAGTAAGTAGTTTTTAATCGCTCAGGCGAGCTTGGCGAGCTTATAGGCGAAGTTGGCAAGTCTAGCGAGCTTGGAGGCAAAGTTGGCGAGCATGGCGAGCTTGCAGGCTTGGCAATCATGGCGAGCTTGCAGGAGAAGTTGGCGAGCCTGGCGAACTTGCAGGCGAGCTAGGTGAACAGGTGAGGTTGACAAGTGAATCCCTTAAGCATTCAGGCGAGCTTAAACCCTGTTAGCGAGCTTGGATCATGCGGGCGAACCTCTTGTAGGCAAGCTTGACTCGTGCGAGCGAAACACTCAGACGAGCTTAGCTAACTTGCGAGCTGGCGAACTAAGCATTCAGGTGAGCTTAGATAACTTGGCAAATTCCAGTGCTTAGGCGAACTTCGCTTTGCTTGTGAAGTTAAGTATTTAGGCGAGCTTGACTTGGCCTATTTGATGCAGGCAAACAAGTAGAACGAGATTTGTTCCTACGAGCTTGGATGTTCAGGCGAAGTTCTACAAGCGAACTCTTAAAATTTAGGATAAAGGCAATTTTATTTGCCTATAAAACCCTCTTTAAAGTTTTCATACCCAAATAAGGTTGCATGGGGTCTGGAATACTTTGAATAAAAAATGAGCATCGTTCATTGGTTTAGGCAAAGTAAAGCACCTTACTGACGAACTCAATCACTTTGGTTAAGTTGAGCTCTTCAGATGTAGCTCATGATCGCCACCTAGGATTTTTAGCAAATCCTCAGCTATCAATGTACTTGATTTATCTTTACCAACTGTCGTTGGAGTTGGACTAGCCATGCTTTTACCTTTAGCATTGTCACGCCCCGCTTCCCAAACTACCAGAGAATCGGGACGCGAGCAAGCCCGCGACGTATTAGATTGAGAAGAAATATACACTGTTATATTTTTTTTCTTTTCTTTTCTTCTCAACCTAATACGCTAAGCGTCTGGAAATAATATAATGCAAAGGCACAGGTCCCCGATCACAGTAGCGAGAATATAATAAACAACACAGATAGAAAATACACATATCACAACTGAAATATCATCCGAGACACAAAGTTTGGGTCAATCAAGCCCTTATTACAAACAGTTCAACTAAGATAGGAAAATACATAGTCCGACAAAATAAGAAGGAAGTACTGCTAAATAACTAAGTCCCTCGAAAGACGAAAGGATAAGATACTGCATA
>BQKN01063313.1:0-40390 GCA_022839385.1 Asparagus kiusianus
CCATTATTGATACTAATTGCTTGTCAAGTGATCCTACGCATGATGTGTTTATCAAGCAATATAGTATTACAGAAGGAGGATGGATGGATTTCCACCTTAATGATGGTATTCATGGAGGTGGAGACAAGTTGATGAAGAAGCCTTAAAATGCTCAAAGATCGATTCATGCAAATATCTATTTAAGAAGAGCTTTCAAGCATATATTCAAGAAGAGCTTCATCAACGATAAATCTTAGCAAATATTGATACTCCAGCATTGTATATAATTGTAAGCAATGTTTATATTTTTTTACTTCTCTGTAGATCATAATGTAGGCAAGAAATAAAGTTGATAACTTTTGAAGCATTAGAGAATTACACACACACACATATTTCAAAATTCGTTTTTTGTCAAATTTTCAAAAATCATTTTAAACAAAGTTTGTTCAAAGAAAATACTTTCTATCCTTAGTATATTATAACTTAAAATATTTTTCAAAGCCTCATAATTTCTTTTAAGTTATTCAGCTATTTTAAAATAAAAATTAAATTTTTAGTGCTTCAGTCAACCGACTGTAATCATTGGTCAATTGACTATGTTTTATTTTATGGTGTCTAAAAACTGGTTCTGTGCAGTCCACCAACCATAATTATCAGTTGACTGGTCACTTAGTAGTCGATCGATAGTGATATCTGCAACACTATAAAATTTTAGTCATTCTAGTCCGTTGACTGGTTAGTTTACTAGTCGACCGATCCCGGATTTTCTAGTAACAGCTAGTTTTATCCAAATTCGGTTTTAAGGGATTTTTTGATAATATTTTTGGGCAGAATTGAGCTGATTTGTAGCCCATACCTTCAGATTTGGATGAGAGGCTTTAAATAGTTCTCTAAGACTCATTTGATATACACTAAGAAGAGAGGAAGGCAATTTGTGATTCAAACTTTCAAAGCAAAATTTCTCAAGCCTTTTTCTTCCAAGTTTTTCACTTTCATATCCCCATAATCCCTATGCTTCAATAGTTTATCTCTTCATCCTTACCATAGGATTCTTGTAAGAGAGATCATTTTCTTCATCTTGTATTGTGTGGCATTGTGTGGAGAGCTAGATCTCGAGGAGATCATTGTGTGGAGAGTTAGATCTCGGGGAGATTATTGTGTCAGAAGTTTCGGCTTCTAAACCATGTTGTAGAGTGGATTACCATCAAGAGAGATGGTCGAGAATGTAGGTCGAGGGTGGCCGAACCTCGTGAACATATCGCCGTCTTTAATTGGCTAACTATCTCTCACCCTCCCTATTATTTTTTATTATTATCATACTTTGTGCTTTTTTAATTATTTTTTATTAGTTTCACCTTATTATTTCATGTCCAACAATACTGAGAAGAAGTATATTAAGCGAGTGTTGTAGGTCGACTTGTGTGACAAGAGACTAAGGACGGAAGAACCCATCTCCTTCAGTGACTCAGACTTAAAAGGTGTTGAGATGCCTCGCGATGATCCTATCATCATCTCGGATTGGATCAACCATGGTCTATAGAGGAAGTTCTACTGATATCTGTTCATTGACGCCTTCAACCAGATAGGCATTGACAAGTCCAAGCTACAGCCTTGTCCAGGTCCACTCATCGGATTCACAGAGAATTCACTTCTACCAGAAGCGATGATTATGCTCCCCCTAACAGTCGGTGAATACCCTCGTCAATCCTCTATTCAGACCAAGTTCTTAGTGATGAACCTTAAGTCAGCCTACAATGTTATTTTAGGAAGAACCACCTTCAATAACTTGTGGGCTGTTCCATCCACTTACCACTAGATGGTGAAATTTTTGACCCCTGAAGGAGTCGGAATTTCTAGAAGTAACTTGTGGGCTATTTGCTCTAGATAAAAGGAAAAGGAGAAAGGGAGACCCTACCCATCGAGAAGACCTGTCTCCTGATAGAGAAAGTACTAGAGATAGAAAGGACGACCCCAATCGAAGAGCTTCGCGAGATACTAATCAACCAAAATAGGATAAAGACCATCAAGATTAGATTGAGCCTCACCGAGCCACAACGAGGAGACATGATCACATTTCTACTACAGAACACAAATGTCTTTACTTTGGGGCTAGAAGACATGCTAGAGATTCTCCCCGAAGTAGTGATCCATGAGCTCTCAGTCGACCAACACACCAAGCTGATCTTATAGACACCTCAACCTTGAAAGGAAGAAGGCGACTGTCGAGGAAGTCGACCGAATCCTTAAAGTTGACTTCATCAGAGAAGTGTAGTATCCAGAGTGGCTATCCATTATGGTGCTTGTGAAGAAGTCCTTGGGAAGATGGAGAATGTGTGTGGACTTCACGGATCTCAACAAAACCTACCCCAAAGATAGCTACCCCCTCCTCAGGATCGACCAACTTGTAGACGAGAGTGCGGGCCATGAACTACTAAGCTTTATGGACACTTTCTCTGGCTACAACTAGATCCTTATGGCGGGACATGACCAAGAGAAAACCTAATTAATTACTGACCAAGGGACTTATTGCTATAAAGTAATGCCCTTTGGTCTCAAGAATATAGGATCCACATATCAGAGATTGGTAAACGAGATTTCAAGCTTCAGATTGGGCGCAACGTGGAAGCTTATGTGGACGACATCCTTATAAAGTCAAAACTAGCATAATCCAACATGTCAGATCTTGAAGAGATGTTTTTGGTTCTCTATCACTACAACATAAAGCTCAATCCAGCCAAATGTGCTTTTAGAGTATAGTCAGGCAAATTCCTTAGATTCATGATCACTCAAAGAGGCAATATCACTAATTTTGTATAGAAGTCCATTGTCTGCTGGTTTGGTGTTCCCCTCTTTTTCATCACTGAAAACGACACACAGTTCGACAATGGAGGCTTTCAGGGTTTTTGTAAAGAATGGAATATCCAGCTCTGATTCACCTCGGTTCCACATCTAAAATGCAACGGATTAGCAGAGGTCGCCAAAAAAAGTATCCTTCAAGCTTTGAAGAAGAAAGTAGACAAGGCGGGGGAAATTAAGCTAAGGAGCTTCTTGGAACCCTATGGTCTTACCACACGACTCATATGAGCTCTACGGGTGAAACCCCCTTTAAGCCTGCTTATGGAGCCGAGGCAATCATCCTAGCTGAAGTTGGCATGCTAACAATCCGACTGTAGCATTTTGATAAAGACTTGAATTCAGAAGGGTTTCAAATGGGGCTTGATCTCATTAATGAAGTTCGAAAGAAAGCTCTCTGATCCTAAGTCATCAGCCAACAATGTATGGAAAGGCACTACAACAGCAAGGTCCAGTCCTAAAGATTTAACATCAGCGATGTTTTCGTCGGAAATCGTTTTCATTATGGAATCTATTAAAACTTCAGTCGTTTACAATGAGTTACACATAATAAAAATGAGAAAGTTACAACTTCCTAGAAAACAACACATAAATTATTTATCAACTCCTATTTTTGTGGGATCTTGGCCTGTGTCGGGGGTGCGTTAACCCGTGGACCACTGATTCACAAGATTGTGATTGAATCACGCAGGCTTTCAGATATTCTTTTTCGTTTATCGAAGTAAGAACCTTAAATAAATAACTTATCGATGTAAGATGTTCACTCTTCTAAAGATCAAGTCAGAGCTTAGATCTCTAGGAATCACTGAAAGCTTCTTGAAAGTGTTTGTGAGGAATGAAGACTCTCTCTCTTGCTCAAATTCACAAAAAGCTCCAACTTCTCTGCTCTATTCTCTGCCCAATCTATCTTCTCTTCATGTATACAGAGGTATTTATAGGGATATAGATGCATAACTATTGAAATATGGGCAAAATAACTGACCAACCACGTTCTCTTTAGGCGCGGCAGCCGCTGCTACCACGACTGAAGGAGAGCTCCAGCCTAGCTTGTAACCGCTTTCATTTGCATTTTGTGGGTGATTTTCGTGGGTAATGGGAATTTTTTAGGGTGTAACTGTCCTTTTCCATTAATACACGTTCTTCTTTAGTTATAACGCCACGTGGACCCCACAAAGATGCTATAAACTATCATCAAATCTATAGGAAACTACCCTACTATTTGCGCGTCACCATTCACTATCGCGCCTATGCGCATCACCATCCACTGCCGCGCCTATAGGCATCACCATTCATTACCGCGCCTATGCGTGTCAATATCCACTGCCGTGCTTATGTGTGTCAATGTTTGTTGCTGTGTTAACGCGCGTCAGTGTACCTTGTCACGGGTATGTACATTGTTCTTCTTTGTTATTTTACCTATTCCTTTACTTCTTTCAATGATCTCCTCTGACTTAGATAGTGACATTCATATTTATAAACATTTTTAGATGCCTACAGATACCCCCTCCAAAGTATCTCAGACTTATTTTTTTTATAGAGGAGTTTGGGACACTTTGGATAAGATAGACCCTATTTTCAATCTCTTTAGTATTTAATTGAGGAAATTATGTCAGTGGCTTCAACTTCTTGATTTCTTCATCTTTTAGTCTACCCAGTACTTTGTAGAATAGCTAAAAGTTCGTATAGTGTTGCGTTTATCGGTTGATCGTTGTTGAAATCTTGAATTAAAGCTAGTGCTGGACTTGTGAATTTAGCTCCTGTTGCTAAACTGAATGTCGAATTGATCATTGACGCATTAACCTTCATGAAAACATAGTTTATACGTTGACTGGAGTGTACACAGTTTAAGCTCTTAAGGTGTTGGAGTATGAAGGAGTAGTTTATACTCATATACCTTATCGAAGTGTTCGGGAATCAGTTTAACCTTGTGTACCCATTAGGAGGTTTAAGGAGATGCGGACTCATCAAAGTTTTTGAGAATCACTTTAACCTCATGTACCCATTGGGAGTTTCAAGGAGATGCAGTTTATACTCATATACTCATCGGAGTTTTCGGGAACCAGTTTAACCGCGTGTACCCATTAGGAGGTTCAAGGAGATGCAATTTATACTCATATACTCATATACTCATCGGAGTTTTCGGGAATCAGTTTAACCTCGTGTACCCATTAGGAGGTTCAAGGAGATGCAGTTTATACTCATATACTCATCAGAGTTTTCGGGAATCAGTTTAACCTCGTGTACCCGTTGGGAGGTTCAAGGAGATGCAATTTATATTCATATACTCATCGGAGTTTTCGAGAACATGTTCTACATACAAAGGAGAATGCTCATATGCAAATATCCGGTGGCCCCTTTTGTGCGCGAGATAGTGTTCACCGTCACTTCTTTGTGCGTCAGCACAGATTGCCGCGCTTATGCGCGTCAGCATAGATTGCTGTGCTTTTGCATGTCAGCGTAGACTACCTCGCACCGAGCCATCCAGTTGGGTTTAAAGTCAGCTATCGGGCTTCTTTGGGCCATTTTCCCCCGCTATTCTGAATTTGAAACTCTTCCAAATACCCTATAAAAGCACCCTTTGGCTCTTCTCCTCCCCATCTCTTCAAAACTTTATGATTTTGTTCGAGGAAAAGTTAGGGTTTTCAAGTGATTTCCTCAGATTCGAGCATCTCCTTCGATCCTCTCACCCTTTGAGCTCAGTTCCCTTTGATCTGTGGTAAAACCAAACTTATATCACTTATATTGGGTTCATTTTACCTTTTTTGTTTGAGATCTCATTTCAAGAAACCTAATTTTTTGTTTTTAGGTCATTTTCCCCATGTCTCCTAAGAGATCCCGCATTCCTAAAGAAAAATTAGTGGCCCAAACGTCGGAGGAGGTTAAGACTACCGCTTCACCATTTGGACGTAACCTTCTCGTGCTTTTCTTCATCTAAAGTTTTGATTTTGCTTTCATATCCTCGTTTGTCTCCTTTGAGAGTCATCCGGGAAGAGTTGACATCCTCCTTTGAGGGGATTGATACTTAAAAAATACATATGTTTCTTGATTAAGACATGTATCACGGCAAAGGCATGAGTCTTGCTTAAACTCATGGCCTCTAGGAACCGACAGCACTCCACTTAGTTATTACGACAGTAGGCACTGCCTCGGTACGCGCGACAGTGGACACCGCCGCGTTACGCGCGTCAGTTTCCCTTATCACGGTAGCTATGAACATGAAATCTTGTTCGTTAACTTCCTTTTCATTCGACTGTATTCCAACATTAGTTCATCCGATTGTTTGTAGTCCACTTCCCATCCATTGGTCTTTCTGATAGAGAAAATCATGGTCAAAGTGGTACCCTTCATGCCTCTTTTGACGGTGATTTTCTAATTAGAGAAGCCCGCCAATTTAGTAAGGACTGTGTTGATAGTATCCCTGAGCTGAATCACGAGGGAAGCTGTTGTACATTGCATTAATTATTGACTGACTTGCCTTTGAGACATATTCGAGACTTAACTAAGCCATTAAGGAAGCCTGATTATTTGTTTGGAGACTCTATCGATGATCCTGATACCCTTTCATGTGGTCTAGAAGCCTGGTTGAACGAATATGATGGAGATCTCCTATTTCTTCCTCCGTTTTCTCGGCATTACTCGCTCTTGCAATTACAGAATCAGACGGAGTCGAGGAGGATGTCGTGGCATTTAACAGAGGACCATGAACGTATCCATTGTGGGTTCAATGGTAAAGATATTAAGACTCCTAGCTCCAGTGGTTGATATACAATTCGTGGACTTCACCCAGGGGTACTTGGATCAGATAGTGTGCCTCAAAATGAATTAATGATAATGGCTAATACTATGAAGAATCGGCTTGCTCGATTAGGTAGAGAATTTCCTCTGAAGAAGTTTAGATGCTTCGGTTAGGTTCATTCACTTGTAGACAAATGGTGGACAAGGATGACTAGCTACATACTCAGATGTTAGGGTTGAGAATTAGCTAACATAGGATTAGATATCCCGATCCGAGCCAGCTTGTACGGTCTTCCAATAAGCGTGGATCACTTTCTCACTTTATTTGAGTCCTACAATTCGGATACGAATACGTTCTTCACTAAATATGGGGAATTAGGACTTCCACTTCACGAGATGATAAAAGTATCCAGATTACCGATGGGAAATATTCCATATCAAGAATACTTTCCTGCTAACCGTCAGCTTAGGAGAATGAAGAAAGCTGGTTCTGTTGCTTATGACATTCTCTGGGAATTGACTTGTAATTACTAAATGGCGATAGCAAGGATTGAGGTGAAGACTAAGAAGTCTGCTCAGATTAGTTTGAAATAATTTTTAGATTTTTTATTCCAGAAATCTTGAGAGTTCAGTTGGTGATGAAGTTTTTGAATCACCTCTACTGACCCATCTGAGATTAATAAGCTGATATTGAAGATTAATGCTGAGTCTTACACTACTGGATCATCTGAAGCTGTTTTCCCAAGTGGCACTTGTGGCAAGCCAGGAAAAAGATGAAATTAGAGACCCTCATTGCAGGATATCTAGCCGTATGGCTAAAGAAGTGTGTGGTACCACACTAGTCTTCGGATGCTCTCCCTCTTAAAGTTCTCTTTCCTGTTTTTCAACTAGCCGTTAGAGGCCGATTATCTTTACTCTCTGCTATAATTGCTGACATCCATAGCGGGTTACGCCATTTAGCCAACACCTTCACATAAGTGGGTGCTCAGCCTTCAAGTGACATTATTATGTTAAGGATAGAACTACCATATACATATTTGATGACAAGGTTGGTCCTCCACCGATCTGATATGATGTCAGCTCCCGAAATTTCTAATCCAGAGGTTCCTCCACTACAGATCTTGGAAGGATGTAAATGGTTGAGTTTATCCCGCCAATGGCATGAAGTGGTAAGGCAATTCAGGGTTGTTAAGTGTTGGGAGTTCTACTAATGTTTCCCCCGATTCTTAGGCGCATACAATGAAATGCTCACCGATGAGGAAATGCCTGGAACTAATAGGACTTCTCTCAACATGAGTGGTTTTCATTGGCTTATGAACATCCGACTAGGCTACATGGTTTTTCGGTCGAAGAATATTTGCAGAATTGAGCTCTACCTCCCTTATAGATTTGCACGATAATTTGGTTATGACCAGCTATACGTGGGGAACCCAAACAGATGGCTGGCAACCTGTGGTGGTCTTATTGATGGGGGTACGGGCTTGGTTTTGGAATGTTTTTGGCTGTACCGATGCTCATTTTAGCTTACCTGTTGCTGAGCCCAAACTTCAAATAATTTTTTATACCGCCGATGGCTCTTAGCCGCCAACACACCCACTAAGAAGAGGAGAATTTCTGAGTTAGAAGCCGAAGCTGCTTCTCGGCTTGCTACTAAAGTAGTTCGGAGGACTATACCTTCTAGGGGAGGAAAAGGGCCTACCACCTCTTCCCGTGAAGGAAAACAAGTGGTTAATTCAGATGAGAGCGATGAATTCGAAACGTCCAGCGAAGAAAATGAAATCGAAGATGAAGCAGAAGCTGATACTCCTCCTTCTCTTGTAGCCTGCAAGACTCGTCATGTCACACCACCTAAGTCACCATATGCTCCCTTAGAGCTATCTTTAGATGAAAGAGAAGACTATTCCCTTATCGTCTTCTAATAGGATGACTATTAGATATCCTATCCGGGAGGAAGAAGAAACAGACACCACACCTCTTATTAGTAGGAAGAGATCCCGATCTCCCATTTCTTCTGAAACTCAACTCCAAACTTCACAGGGAGTTGAATGACGCACTAAATTTTGTTATGAGGGTTCTGAGATTTCAAAGGATACTCATTCGTCCAGGAAGATTAAGAAAACTGCTCATCGATGATGCGCCCTTCCACCTGTGTCTGAGGAGGAGTCAGCCCACGACATTGCGGTTGACGAAGGAGGTAAGATCTTATACTCATCTCTCTTTCATTGTTTTATTTTCAGACATAAAATCTTATTTACTTCATTTTGTAGAGGGTCAAGAAGTAGGAGAAATTTTGGTTGAACCCTCTTCTCCGGCTTAACGGACACTGATGAACCAAGCTTCGTTTAACAAGTGCACAGAGCGATGGATGATGAACTTGTCGGTGTTGACGTAGTTAATCCTCCTGTCACTGCAACGAACTCACTAGCCTCCAACACAGGTACAAATATCTTTCTATTTGGAGGGCTATTCTAAGAGATGCATGAATCAGAATGCGTACCTCTTCTGCTAACATGTGCACTTTATCTTCTTTTAGTTAAACTAAAGGAAGTAGGTGCGAGTAGGGGAGTTGCTAATCTTGCCGTTGTCACCAGAGGTAATTTTAGCTTCCGCTTGTTTTGGTTCATTCACATCCCTATGTGTATATTGATGAGTCGATTTATCCTGTAGGTGCTCCTGCAAACGAGCTAGGTGAGCAGGAAATTATTCGTGAAACGGAGATCGAAAGTTTTAACAAACATAATCTCGACCTTGATTTCTCTGAAGATGACCATCAATATATTTCTGATCTGCTATCAGATAAAGCCCTGACTGTAACTACAGGACCAACTATTGGAGTTGGTTCAGCTAAAGTGGGTTTATCAGAAAGTATGTACTTCCGAACTTAGACCCTCAATTGACTTTTTGTTCTTCTCATTTTAAAAATTAAATAGAGACTTTGTTTGTAGGACCAACTGTTGAAGTTGATACATCTACTATCATTATTAGAACATCTGATCAGCCTGAAGGTAGTGGCTTCTTATTGTTGGCAGGAATCGAAGCTGACACTTAATCATCAATTCCTTAGTCTCAACTTCTCACCCCTTTGGACCCGATGATGATAGAAGTTATTGCTACTATCATGGTTAGTCCTGTCACAACCACTGTAAGACCAACTGAGAAAGTTGGTACATCAACAGCTGTTGTATTTGGTATAACTCCGTCTCTTCATGAAGTCAAAAGAGTAGGAACGGGTGTAGAACATCAAATTGATATAGCCCTACCTAAAGCTGGAGTATCTTCTACTGGACTTGGTACATTTTCGTGTGCTAATATTTCTAAATTATAAATCTTGAATATTAATTCAGCTATTCTTTCGAGTACTTACTTTCTTTTATCTTTATTGTAGTGCCTTCTTTATCATTATTCGAGTCTATTCAAGCATTGATATTAGATGAAGACCCGGACAAGGCTGTTATCTACTCCGATCTTCAAAGCTTTATCTCCTTCATGAATACTATGGTTGATCGAATCATCCTCAAAGGATCACCTTTCGAGAATTTTAGGAAATCTCTCTACCGCCATGTATTAGGGATTAAAGAAGAAGGATATGCTAAATTAGCCGATTCGATCGAAGCTTACTTAGTTACCCTCAAGCAAAATGTCGAGCATTTGAGGGACCTCCGTACCAATGACGCACCATATTATGTCGCTTCTCAAATGGACTCAAGGTTACAGGCATGACGCAATTCTCAAAAATCAACCGAATCCGAGCTTTAGAAATTAAGAACTCGCATCAATCAGATTAGGGTGAGTATTGCTAAGAAAACGCAAGCCAAAATTGAATTGCAACTAGCCTTAGAGTCGGGTCGAGCCGAGATAGCCCGTCTGTAAGAACAACTTGAAAAAGCCAAAGATGCTCAAGAGATTTTGGAATTTGATTTGGCAGAAGTAAACCAAGTCGAAGCGAACATGTTTCAACAACTAGAGCTTCAAGACAATATACTTGCTGAAAAGGAACAGGAGGCCGCCAACCTTCAAAGTACCAACGAAGAGACCTTCAAAGCTAACTTGGTAGTTGAGTTGGAACTGGCTTATAAGGTAGAACTTTTGAACATTGAAGATCAAATTCGCCGTTATAAGCTAGTTTAGATTAAGCACACTTTTTGTTTTGAACTTTCCTTGTATTTTTTTGTTTGAATGCTTTTGATGAATAAAATGAACTCTTTTGCTTATTGACTATTTATTATGATTATTTCTTCTTGTTTGGAATAAATAACCATAATACTCATTGGATTTTTTGGCAAACCCTCAGCCATCAACGGTTTTGATGTGCTTTTACCGACTACTATTTGAGTCGAGCAAATATGTGAATTATCTATATCTGTTTCACATATAACGTTGGGCTAAAAGAATTAAACTCTAATAGGCTTTAAACTACAATGTTGAGCATATAGGGTATATGTGCTAGATGTAGATTTATCTCTAATAAGGGATCAAGATAACATTCCCCATGCGTGAAAGGCATGTATTGGAAAATGTGAATATGTTACATCTTCTTGGTAAAAAAAATAAATCCGAAATCAGAGTGGAAGAATTTTATATTCTATCTTCTGATCTCTTTTTTTGTTGGTATAGATAAACCCAAAATCAGAGAGGAAGAACTTTATATTCTATCTCCTGGTCTCTTTTTTGTTGGTAGAGATAAACCCAAAATCGGAGAGGAAGAACTTTATATTCTATCTCCTGGTCTTTTTTTTGTTGGTAGAGATAAACCCAAAATTGGAGAGGAAGAACTTTATATTATATCTCCTGATTTTTTTGTTAGTAGAGATAAACCCAAAATCGGAGAGGAAGAACTTTATATTCTATCTCCTGGTCTAAAGGAACTCAAAGTGGGATCTCCACTTAGAGAGTCTGGAGGGGTTCGAGTAATCCTAATTGTCAGAAGGTTTGATCACTCGATTTAAAAGTGGACCTCTTGTTCGTGGAAAAAATCGAGAGAGGATTTTAGTTGTGACCCTAACTGTAGGAAGGTTTGACCAGGTGGGAATAAGGGTATAAATCATAGTGAGAGTGTTGACTTATACAAACCACTCAAAGAGAAATTTTGGTATCAAGTGGTGAAAACTTGACATGAATGGGGTTAACAATTGGGATGCTGTATCATGGCTCAACAATGAAAAGTGTTAAGGCTTAGCTACAACAGAAGTTTGGGTGGATTTAACCATGAATAATTCTTGTGGATTTACCATCATTTGAATTGATCGGTGAGGGATTTCTTTAAGGAAAGAATGACCTAACGAGGTCATTAAATATCTTCTTAATAACAAAATGTTATAAAATCACCGTAAGAGAATTTTCATCATCTTAGAAATGATTGATCAATCATAGTAGGAAATGAACTATTAATTAATTCTGGGTTATCCTTAAACAAATACCATACATAGTATTCCCGAGGAACTTCCCACAAAACAGGTTATCCTAAACGTACTATGGGTAGTACTTTTTTACTTATCCTTGCATATATATCTTGTTGCATATACTATTTGCTAGGATATTTGTTAGTAAGTTTTAAATTGGCATAAATCGGATTAGATTAGCATAAGACCCTATTCACCCCCCCTCTAGGGTCCTAACAACACACACACACACACACACACGTGCGCACACACACATTTGATGATGTCAAAAGGTCACTTCAGTTATGACCTATCGCTTTCTCCAAATGCTGCTTAGAACTCGCTATCTGGCGACTACTTGAATTCTCACTTTGATTCGACCAGTCGAATGTGAGTAAGAAAATCTAGAGCATCAAAGTGTTAATCCACCAACTGGAGTTGACACATTTTTGACTTTATAGACGAGCGACTCCAGCTATTGTTCCCATGGTCGAACCCGTGGACTGATAACTCACACGGTCAACTAGGAATACGGTGATTAGTCTGCCCTCGTTAAGATCAACATGGATGAAATGCTTGCCTCTTATTGTAGCTTAACAAATTGAATAAATTCATTCCATCTGATCCAAAGCTTTGACATTACATATTAGCTAAGAAGGAAGCCTGTTACTCCCCCAATGGTGTTCGAATTAAACCTACTGATACGAGATTTTTTTCATAAGACCGTGGATATTCTACGTAGGTTCATAAAAAACTCAAGTGTAACTACAAGATCTTAACTTTTTTCAAAAACCCAAGGCCTATGTCATGAGTAGACAAATAATTTAGAACTCAAAATCAAGTCGTCTCCATCTTAAAAGCTTAAAATATAATTCAATATAGAGAACACTAGATACATAGCTCAGATTGACAAAAAAATATTTCTTATTCATATTCTTCAAGTGATTACGATACACCAAAAAAGAAGAAAAAAAGAAACAAAAGATGACATAAATAAAGGTGCAAGAACTAAGGAGTAATATTTGGGTCAACACCAATATCTGAAGAGGGGAGCTGAGAAGCATTGGTAGCAGAAGGCACTTGAGTTGACTAAACTTCTGACTTAGCCTCTCCACCTTTCCTCTTCTTTAGGGAGATCACCAAACTATCTTGAGTAATACCCTCAACAGTCTTCCCGACCAAGCTCTCACATGCTTCCCCGATCTATTTAGCATTACCCTCATCGGCCTCATCGTCCTCTTCCTCGTCGGCTCCATCTCTGCCACCAAGTTTAAGTCCCCCTCTATGTCCCTCTATCTCTAAGTGAGCATCTAGGCAGTTAGCAACCCTTGGAGGATATGGAAATGGTTGGGATCGCTCCTCACCTCGGCTAGAAGCTGGGCCTCGAGATAGTCATATTCCGCCTTATAAGCCAGCGCCACCGCTAGTTTTTTTGACAGCACTGTGGCGATAATCCTCAACAATCATGAACTGATAAGCTTCAAAATCCAAATAAGTGATGTGGTCTTGAAAAGCTTGAACTTCTGTAAGGGATAACTCACGCTGTGGTTCAGCCACTAGCGTGACCTGAGCGTTTTCATCCTGAAGCCTCTTAACGGCTAACCTCTCCTCCTCTAGCCCGGTTTTCAAGTGTTGGATGGCAATGATGATCCGATTCGGCTTGCTCCAAAGCTCGATTCCTCTCCCGTCTTCCAAGTGCAACCTTCTCAGATAAATATCTTATCCTTTTATTTTGTTCATGAAGCTCGTGCTTGAGCTTGTCAATGTCGGCCGACTTCTAGCTATCCGAGGCCTTTAGGCCATCGATCATATTCTCCTGCACCTCTATTTCTAGGTGCTACATGACCAGTTCCTCCTCCTTAGTCAATAATGATAGAAGAGCCTTTTTCAGGTCGATCTTTTGAGCCTCTAATTCCTCAGAAGCTTGAGATAGGAAGCTCAGACTTGTTCTACCAGGCTAAACATTTCCTGCTCCACCAGAGCCCCACAGATTAAGTAGCTCCTATAGCTCAGGTTGAAGACCGACATCAGGAACCTCCCCAAAAATTTGTTCATCACCAGAAAGATAGAATTGTTCAATTGCTTTCAACTGGGTGAGCCGAGACTCAAGGACCGACACCCTTCTCGTCCAGATAACGAGTCAGCCTATACATATGCTCTGGGGTTGGCTCCTTGTCATGTCAAGGACCGACTCTAGAGGACACTATCAACAACATCCTCTGTCTGTCCTATTTCTTAGACTCGATCTCATCGACGAGATGAGGATATGGCCATCCTAGTTCCTTCAGGGGGTGCCCCCTCTTTGGTAGGCTCCTTCCCTTTGTGTTCGCTTGATTTGGCAAGAACCACTAAATCCCCTTCCCCACCTGTGGGCCTCAGTCTCCACCGGAATCTCATCTCTCCTAGAATCCTCAGCCTCGGCCTCTGCCACTTGATGGTCGGCCCTCTCCTCTCGTGTTGAGTATTCATCGTCAAGATGGATGACTTCGATCTCCGCTATCTCAGTCATCTTCTTTGGCCCTTAGCTACCCACCTTCCTCAGCCTTTTCTTCTGTTCGGCCTAAGCAGCAAAAGCATCGGTTCACCCGACCTAGTAGCTATCTCAACCGCTTGAGCTTGAACATTCGTTGTCTCTCCAGGGACCAAATCTTGATGAAGACGCTTCGCCAGCCTCGACGAAGGTCCTTCTTGGAGCCCCTCCAGAGTCTCAACATGTGGAGCCATCTGTGCCTCGGCGGCTTCATTCGAACCCAAAGTCAACATGGCCACCCTCGCATCATCCTCAGTTGATGGTAGCACGGAGGAGATATTGACTACTCATAAGACCGAGTTATCAAGGTAGGATTCCTCACAAGAATTCGAGTATGCCTTAATCTGTTCTAACGTCCGTCTCTCGGCACTGGACAATGGCCCCGCCTTTAGAACCTCCCTAGAGATCTCGGGCCAATCAGAGCAGCCCAAGTCCGAGTCATCTCCCAAAACCCAATACGAACATCTCCTTCTAGTCTTTGTTTGACTAAGGAGGGTCGAAGATTATCTTGTATCCACCCAGCACCTGAAGATGATAACGAGCCTCTCACTAGTGCACCTTGACAGTAATAAGGTTGCTAAGAAAATTTAAGGTTGGGTCGACTCCCAACCAGTAACAGATGATAATAAACCATATGAGGGTAGTAATCGAATTAGGCTTCATCTGCATTGATGATACACCTAAGGCCTTAAAACATGGTAGAGGAAAGGGTGTAGGGGCAGACATAGACCATACTCCAAATGCTTCACATACACTGGAGTCTGACTTGCGTTATGGTCAAAAACCGCCTTCGACTTCGCTAGCGCTGTCAAGGTAAAATCTTGAGGAATATCAAACTTCTTGTGTAGTGCCCTCAGTTGTGATAGGGTCACCTTGGAGTGAAATTTCTCTAACTAGCCTTATCGAACTCTAGAAGTGAAAGTCACTATTAAAACTATTTCAGAGATTGTCGGAGAAGATGAATGATCAAAATTTTTCTCAATTAAAATTCAAAAATCTTAAAAAGTAATAAACCTTGGTTGCAGGAACCATATATATAGGGATAGAAATTGAAAAATATCAGAATCCCAACGGTCAACTCCTCGCTCAAGCAATGGTGGAGATCAATCCTAAAAATTGAAGCGATGACTCTAGAATCGAGGCACCCCTTGCCTTAATTCGCCCACAATCACTCATTAGCTTCTTTGTGGCCTTGGATGATCCTTTTTGGTTCAGATGATTGTCTTCATTTAATCTCGAACTGTTTACGAGAACCCATAGGTGTTTTTTGACGCCTACACTCCGTCATCCAAGAAAGCCGGATCTTCAGATCCAAACACCTCGATCAAGGAGATAGCCACTAGAGTCAAGCCAACTCTATCAAGGATGGCTCGTCAAAGACAACGGCAACGCCTCACACGTTAGCTCGCTAAGGCTTTGGAGCCGGTCGAGGGGATCCTCTATGAGGCAGATCTGAAATTCAGAAAGCGCCAAGCATTTCAGTAGCGAGTAAATGACCACTCCTTTAAACCATCAACCAATGAATGAGTCCACGTCAAAAGGACCCGTTTGACTCTCGAGGAGCGTATTCAGAAGCACCGCACGAAAAATGAAGCGATAGCGTATAAGAATTATGCCCTAAGGACAATGCCATCACATATGAAAAGACTTCAGTCATAACTCATTAACGCGCCTCGTGGATCGGTAACTGACAACTATTTAAACTTCCACCCACACTCGGCTAGCCGATTTCAAGTGAAAAGGGGGCCATGTGTTATAGCCTAGAAAATCAACAAGTGTTGATCTCCCTAGAGAGACCGACACGTGTCTCACCCCCTACCTAATCAGACGAATTAGGGCCAAGATGACTGAAACTACTCCTATGACCGAGACCATGGCTGATAATTTGTGTAGCCGAGTCGAAAGGCGGTACTTGTCGGCTACCTCTCCCTATAAAACCCTAGGGTTGATAACTTGCTTAGCTGAGTCAAAAGGCGGTGCTTCTCGGTCCTTGACTAAACTAGAAGGAAGGCAATAGTAACCTTGAACCCCTCGCCAGCCAATTGCTCCCGTATTAACTGCTCTGGTAAAACATCATTATTCTAGCACTCATAGTCTTTATGATTCATCAGACCACGTCAGCTCTAAGCCCCTGTTGTCATTCCCTCATTAAATGACCATATGACTGACCTTCCTCTGTGGTCGACACTAGAAGATATCTGCTAACTTAGCAGCCTGATTGGACTCGACTGAAGTTACCTTTATGCCCCTCCTATCTGCTATAAAAGGGAGCTATGCTACATGAGTAACTTCTTCTGCATTTTGGCAACTTTGATTAAGTACATATACTACTTGTCTCATTTTCTCACTCAAGATCAAAATACTGACTTGATTGTCGAAGGAACCATTGGCTAACCCAACTCCGCCCTCTTACGAGTTTTTCACGTGCAGGGAAGAACAGAGGGACCTGGAACCAGTTATTTGAAGAAGTTTGATGACCCTAAACACTCTAATAACTCTAATGTAAACCCCATGTTTGATAACTAATATTAACGCATTTAATGTTAGCCTAAGTGCAAATACACCGCCTTAGTGAACTTTTTAGATGTTTTTAAAAGTAAAATAAAAATAAAATAGTAATTAAGTGTCCACCCTCACCAATAGAATTAGATCAGGGGTCTACGCACATAATCAAATATATTTAACAAGTTCAAGAGATAAAAAAATTATTTAGAGTGTCTATTCATAACAAGTAAAGCTACAAGGGGTCTTTCACAATAATTAGAACACATGGGGTCTCTTTACAATTGGATGATACTACACGAGAACCATTCGTTTAATCCTTAAAACAAAGTAGCATTTATACACGTGTAGATGTACGTGCGTAAGAATTTAATTAGTTTTCTTCTTAGCCATGTATCTTCTTCATTTCAAATTTTAAGTGGCGACTTTATCAGTTCATTATATTTTCTATTGATTTTATCTTTCTAAATTCTGTTTCTTTTATTTCAGAACATATTCCAAGACAACATCTTTAAAATGAGGAAGATTTTTCCACTCACTACATTAAGTTCCTACTTTTTCTAATATTTTCTTTATTATGTAAAAGCAGCCTATTATTTACTCTTTAATACAATTTTAAGCTTAAAGATAAAATAATGCTTAATTATGTGCTCACAATTATATTTCATGGCATGATGTGTGTTGTCTAGAATGTTCTTGGAACAAAAAATGATAAAAGAAAAGATAGAAAAATCTCTATTGTAACCATTTTATTGTTTTAATTACAATACTATTTCCATGTCATTAAAATCTAGAATATTCTTGAAGAAAGAAAGGGGAAGAAAGAGAAGAAAATTGAAGAGAAAAATATTATTGAAAAAATTATTATTTTACCCCTCAGATCACAATTGCAAAGAGCAAATGTTCACAAATCATACAATTTTTTTATTGCTCTCACTTGGGGGTTTATTTTGTTATAATATTATTATTATGGATGTCCATTGGTATTCTAAGGAGTTATAGTAGTACTAATTGTAGATGTCTATTGACATTTCCAAGTAAATTCTCATAAATATGATGCATGTAACATCTCTCTTTCACATGCCTATAAGTAGATGACATGAGATTGTATTTGTAAGTGAAGAAAAAAAGAAGAATTGAAGGATTGAGTGCTCATTGTCTTCTCTCTATTCTCTTTACTCATATTACTATCCATTAGCTTTATAACACGTTATTAGCATGAGACTCTATCCCGTTGTGGTACAACAGTTTGTTTTTGAGGTAAAGATTTCTAATCTCTATATTATATATTATATTGATTAAGAATTTGGACATAATGCGCATTGAGAAACTTTTCTTAGTTCTTCTTGGATTAATATATTTTACTAAAATATAAATATTGGTTCAGTTAAGGTT
The DNA here is from genome assembly GCA_022839385.1 of Asparagus kiusianus. Taxonomy (NCBI): domain Eukaryota; kingdom Viridiplantae; phylum Streptophyta; class Magnoliopsida; order Asparagales; family Asparagaceae; genus Asparagus; species Asparagus kiusianus. Next base: position 18,373 of record BQKN01063313.1, read on the forward strand.
CGATTTTCATCATGTAAATTTTTACATTGACATTAGATTTATTCGATGTAAGATATAAGATTTTTTTGTTGTTATGGATTATCTATCATGCTTCATATTCTCAATTTTATATAAATAACTTATTAATTCAAAAAGAAAATGTCATGTCTTCAGTCAGTCTAAAAAAGGGTACTTAATCTAATTTTCTAGTTGGATTATTCATATTTTATTTTGCATATTTATTGGATGCATGCACATGCCATCAACTACATCTTATCAACTCTGTCTTGTTTGTTTCTTGTATATACTTATGAATTTTTGTAACTATAAATTGATCATTTACTAACTTGTTTTTTATAATAGCATCATGGAAAATTTGACAAAGCTTGAGTTTGTGACATTAGACATCACGGGTAAAAATTATTTATTATGGATACTTGACGCTGAAATCCATATGGAAACTAATACCCTTGGTGATACAATTAAAGATGGTAATGATGCATCCAATCAGGACAAAGCAAAAGCAATGACTTTCCTTGGACACCACCTTCACGAGGCTGGAAGCGGAATATTTAATGGTAAATGATCCCATTGTCCTTTGGAATAGCCTAAAAGAGAGGTATGACCACCAGAAGACAATTATTCTTCCTAAAGCTTGTTATGACTGGATGCACTTATGTTTACAAGATTATAAAACAGTAAGTGAATATAATTCATCTATGTTTCAAATTAGCTCCTAGTTAAAATTATGTGGGGAAAAAGTCACTGATGTGGATATGTTGGAAATGACTTTTTCTACTTTTCATGCATCAAATTTGCTCCTACAGCAGCAATATCGTGAAAAGGGTTTTAAGAAATATTCTGAATTGATTTCTTGTCTTCTCGTAGCTGAACAAAATAATGAGCTCTTGATGAAAAATCTTGAGGCACGTCTAACTGGTTCTGCTCTGTTCACTGAAGTGAATGTGACTACGTATCAGCATCATAATCAAACACAAGGCTATGGCCGTGGTCATGGCCGTGGGTGCAAACGTGATCGAGGTCGTTCAAGTCGTTTTGATAATTGCGGTGGTTATTTCAAAAATCCATCTCGTCACCTGAAGTGGGAGAGAAATGAGAAGAAAATTAGGAAGGATAAAGGGGACTCAAACAATGACTCAAACAAAAATTCAGTAGAAAGCTCATGTTATCGTTGTGGAATGAAGGGCTAATGGTCGCGTATCTGTCGTACATTGAAGCATTTTCTTTAGTTTTATCAAGAATCACTAAAAAAGAATAAGAAAAAGGTGGAAACAAATTTTGTTACTGAGTGCGGTCCTTCTAATGATATCACTCATCTGGATGTTGCTGATTTTTCATCCAACCAGAGGAAAATATTCCTTATTTGATTGATAGAAATAATTTTCGAGGATGATAATATTATTTTCATAAGCAGAATGTTTACACTATCAAATAAATATCTATGTAATGTTTATGTTATCAAATAAATAGCTATGCAATAAAATAAAAGTCTTAATCAATATTTATGTGTTTTAGGTGCAATATGAGTTATGACTTTCATTTTTTTTACATTTCCTATATTTTATTATTTATTTATTTTCTTTGCTTTGGCGCATGTTACTCTTTCAATGAAGAATATAGAATTATCTCCGATTGGACCTTTTGTTGATGATAAAATTTTGTGCCTCATCGACAATGCAAATCTAATTGAAGGCTCCGGAAGAGCTCATATCATATTGCCTAGAGGAACAAAATTTGTAATTGATGATGCCTTATATTCTAAAATATCTCAATGAAATTTATTGAGTTTTAAGGATATTCGCAAGAATGGATATCATATTGAGACAACAAATGAAGGCAATGTCAAATATTTGTATATTACGACTATTATTTCAGGTTAGAAAAGTTATTAGAAAAATTACCTGTATTTTCTTCTGGTTTATACTACACCAATATTAGCAAAATTGAGGCACATGCTACAGTAAACCAGAAGTTAATTAATCACAATGAGTTTATAGTTTGGCATAATCGGTTAGGTCATCCCAGTTCAGTTATGGTGCGGAGGATTATAGAGAATTCATGTGGGCATTCATAAAAAAAATCAAAAAAATACTACAAACAAATGAATTCTCAAGTGTTGCTTGCTCTCAAAGCAAATTAATTACTAGAATGTCATCGACTAAGATTGGAACTAAATCCCTTGGATTTTTGGAAAGCATACATGGTGATATTTATGGACCTATACATCCACCAAGTGGACCATTTAGATATTTTATGGTTTAAATTGATGCTTAAACTTGATAGTCACATGTATGCTTATTATCAACTTGCAATTTGGCGTTTGCGAGATTACTAGCTCAACTAATCCGACTATGAACTCACTTTCCAAACAATCCGATTAAAACTATACGACTTGATAATGCTGGTGAATTCACTTCTCAAGTGTTCAATGATTATTGTACTGCTATTGGAATAACCATTGAACATCCTGTAGCACATGTTCATACTCAGAATGGCCTTGCAGAATCATTTATAAAACGAATTCAATTAATTGCCAGACCATTACTTATGAGAGAAAAACTTCCTATATCTACATAGGGACATGCTATCTTACATGCAGCAACACTTATTCATATCACCCTAACAAGTTATCATGAATTCTCCCAATTACGATTGGTTTATGGTTAGGAACCAAATTTTTCCCATCTAAGAATTTTTGGATGTACGGTTTATGTTCCAATTGCTCCACCACAACTCATGAAGATGGGACCTCAAAGGAGGTTAGGAATATATGTTGGGTATGAATCTTCATCTATAATTAAATATCTTGAACCGTCTACAGGAGATTTATTTATGGCACGTTTTGCCGATTGTCATTTTGATGAGACACTTTTCCCAACATTAGGGGGGAGAAACTAAGCAGCTGGTAAAAGAAATTAGCTGGAATGAATTATCATTGAAACAATGTGAACTAGAAGTTCAAAAGATAATTCATTTACAAAAATTAGCAAATCAACTGCCAGACGCGTTTACTGACCCAAAAAGAGTGACTAAGTCACATATACCAACAGCAAATACTCTTGTAAGAATTGTTATTCCTGAAGGACAACCTATCACCGCTAATGAGATAAAGGGACAAATAAAGCGTGGTAGACCAGTCGGTTCCAAAGATAAAAATCCTCGTAAAAGAAAAGGAGCAAAGCATACAAGTGACCAAGTTGAGGAAAATGTTGCTCAAGAAAAATTCTCCAATGAGACTCTAGATGAGTTAGTTCCGAAAGAGAATCAGGTACCTAAAATTAAAGAAAATGAAGAGATCTCTATCAATTATATTATGACTGGAGAACGGTGGAACCGAAATGAAATAATCGTCGATGATATTTTTGCATATCATGTTGCGCAAAATGTTATAAATGAAAATGAGGATCTTGAACCAATGTCTATGCAGGAGTGTAGACATCGAGAAGATTGGCTTAAATGGAAAGATGCTATAGATTGTGAATTAAAATCGCTAGCGAAGCATAAAGTTTTTGGACCTGTTGTTCAGACACCTACTGTTGGCCTTCTTGTTTTGATGATGTTTAACAAACAATTTACTTCTAATATTATTTATCTAGTGTTTGTGTTTTTATATTTATTCTAGGAAAACAACGAGTTGGAGGATGGATGGAATAGAGCCTCAACGATCATATTCAATGGAGGTTGGCGGAATGTCGGTGAAGCCTTACAATTTAAAGTTAAAGATCAATTTCAAGCTTCATCCGCGAGATTACCAAGAAAAGCTTATTGAAGATCAAGATCTAGCTTGGATAACTTAGTTTAGGTTTTATATTATGTGTGTTAAATATCTTAAGCTCAATATCATATACACACACGTATTTGGTTTCTATGTATATATACAGTTATATATATACATGCATGATTTTGAGTTTTCATGCTTTGGACACAGTTGCAAAATACATGAGTTTTCACAAATAGAAATTCAATTTAAGAAATTTTTTTTTCTAACATGTTTGTTTTCATGTTTATAAACATTTCGCAAAGTTTCATCAAGTTTGGAATTGATTTATTATGTTTAATGGAATTTACAAAATCATGTTTTTGTTCGTGCACATGTTCGTGCATATTTTACAAAACAGATGAGTTTTCATAAATGGAAAGTGGTATTCAATAAATTCTTTCTTTGATATGTTTATCTATATGTTTAGAAATTCCTCTCAAAATTTTACTATTTTTGGAGTTGATTTACTGTGCCCAATTGATTTTACAAAATCGTGTATGTCAGCAGTTTTTTACAAAATTCTTTCTCTAACATGTTATTCTACATGTCTAAATACTTCACACAAAATTTCATAATTTTTGGAGTTTTTTTACTATTTTTAATTTATTTTACAAAGTAAGATACGTAAATTTCCAGAATGGAATTTGGGGTATTTTGGTCTTTTCAGCCTATAACGGCTAGTAACGGCTAGTTTTTGATATTTTCGGTTTTTGGGGGTTTGTGGATGGTTTAAGAGGCTATAAAAAGCCCTTAACTTTCATTGTTTCTTATGGATGTTTAAGAGAATTTTAAAAAGAGTTTTACAAGTTTGTTGAAGGGTTTTTAAGTTTGTTTCAAGAGTTTATTTGTAAAGAAAATTCCACAAGAGCTTGAGGAGATCATCTATTAAAGTTTGAGCTTCCAACTATTCTCCTTCCACCTCTTGATCTATTAAGAAGTTTTCTAAACTCTTATCTAGCTTTACATTTGCTTAGTTATTTGATTATATTTCTTTAAAGCTAGTTTTTTATATTGAGTTTAGATTTGATTTATATCTCATTGTTACACACACCCACTTGAGCTTATTGTATCTTTCATACATAGTATATTAGGGTTGTGAGAGATTGTAACATTGAGTTGTGCATTATTGAGTTCTCATCTATTGTAGAGAACAAATTTATATTTGTTACAATTGTGAGTGTTGTAAGGTTTTCGGTGAGCTAGAAAACCGAGTGTGTTGTGTAGTTTTCGGTGAACTAGAAAACCGAGTGTGTTGTGTAGTTTTCGGTGAACTAGAAAACCGAGTGTGAGGAGTGATGTTGTTCGGTGAGCGTTGAAAACCGACACTGTAAGGTGTAAACGTTATTCGGGTGAGCATAGAAAACCCGGTTGTGATAGTAGATTTCTCCTCGGGAGTGGGGAGCGAAGACATAGGACGGAAGGTCCGAACTCCGTGATCATTTGAGTGTGTTTGAGTTTGTCATTGGCGCATTTGCTTTTGCACTTATCTTATATCGCCAATTGTGCATTGCTCATTTATTTCATTCACTATCTAGTTCATATTGTTTACCCTTGTGTTAGTTTACATATCCTTGCATATATCATATTGTATATCTCTTTGGTAGGATATATCGCATTGTGTTAGTTTTATATCCTTGTACATACATTGCCTATATCTCTTTGTTAGGATATATCTTATTGTTCATATTGATTATCCTAGTTCATATAACTTGTTATATTTCGTACTTGCTAGGATAACTTGTTAATTTATTTTAATTGGCATTTAAATCGGATTAGATTAGCATAAGACCCTAATCACCCCCCTCTAGGGTCTAACAATTGGTATCAGAGCTTGGTGCTCTTTGATTTAAGGTCTAATCGCCTTGAGTTAAAGATCCAAGTTATTTTATTGTGCTAATCTTGTTTTGATTGCATTTGCATCTTGCTTGCCTTTTATATTATGGATATGCATGGTTTAGGCTATGCCATCAATATTGCTCCTAGATTAGATAATTTCCCCTATGCCCAATGGTGTGTTAGATTTAAACTTTTTGTTCAATCTAAACACTTTGATTTATGGGAAATTATAGATGATGCTTATATTGTGCCCACTTTGAGAAAATCCAAGTGGAATAAAAATGATCATCGTATGTTTACAATGAATAATATTTTGTTAGAATATTTGCTAAATGCTTTCAATTCATCTATGTCTAACAAGTTTGTTCATTTTGATAGTGCTTACAAACTTTGAAAATTTATAGAAGCACATCAAGGAGACTTGGAGGCGATCCGACAAGTTTTTGAGGATCCCGTTTTAAGTTCTAAAGGAGCTTCATGCACACGAGCACTAGGCGATAGCCCTAGTGAGGTTTGCGAGTTCGAATTCATAAATAATTTATCTAGTGACGAACTTACTTGTGCTTCCGAAAAATTATTGCATGCCTATAAGAAATTGCAAAATGGTTTTATTGATTTAAAATACAAGCATGATAATTTAGAATCCGATCATGAGTTGTTGATTTCTAAGTTTGATAATATTTCTAATGAGAATGTGATCCTCAAAGAAAAGAATGATAAATTAACTTCGGATCATGATTCATTGCTTTCAAACTTTGCTATTTTAACTCATGAAAAAGAAAATGCCATGCTAGAAGTAGAGTCGATTAGAAATGAAGTTTTATCATTCAAAAATGATCATGTTTGCTCTACTTCTTATGACAATGCATACATATCTCATGATGAATTGAATCTTGTAAAAAACCGCATATCTTGTTTAGATTCAACCTTAAAAGCATGCATTGTGAAAAATGATAAGCTTATGGACTTGTGTGCAAAGTCCCGTGTTAACACTTCCAAATCAAACACCCACTATGCACACATGTATAGCAAAATTTATAAATGCTCTATTTGCGACCGTAAAGGCCATTTAGCTAAATTTTGCTATGATGCACAAAAACATAAGAATATTATCTTTCTTGTGTATCTCATAAGACTTCTTCATCACATTCACATGTACACACACATATAGATCATCATAAACATGTCCATGTGTACAAATGTAATTTTTGTGGTCGATTTGGTCACTTGGCCAAATTTTGTTTTGATTTAAAGAGAGTTTCACATTTTCAAAACAATTTTAAAAGACCATCCATGTTTGCAAATGTTTCTAATGTCTCCCGTGCACAACCGTTTGGTCAACATAAGCAAACGCTTCCTTTCCATTGTACTTATTGCAATCGGAAGGGTCATTTGAGCAATTTTTGTTATGAGCGTATTCGTGCACCACATGCGCCTAAGAGGGTTCATAACCCTAGGGCTTTGAGCTTTATTGATAGGGGTCATGTCCCTAAACAATCCGGCACCAAGAATGCTTGGGTGCCAAAATAATTTTTAAACCAAGAATTTTAGTGTTTTTATTTTTCTCTTTCTTGGTTTTAAAAAATATATTTTAAACTTTTATGAAAACAATTCTTTTTATTGGTTAAATTCTTTTGTTTTCATGATCATTGGTTTTACTTTGATGAGAGGTTTGCATTTATATAACCCTCCGAGTTTATTGAGTGTTTATTCCCAAATCATGTTTACCGGATGCTAGAATGATTATATGGGTTAGAACAAGCTTAAGAGCTTGATATATTGTTGCCTCTCTTGAAATTCTTTTGTTAAAGATTTTATTTTGATTTGTTGATTTGAATTCATTATATTTCACTTATATGATGATATTTATATGTTTGTGCTCATGGATCATCTATTCGTGCCTTATAATGTATTCTATATGTGATTTGATCAAGCTTTACAAAGAAATTTATTTTTGATCAAACATTGTTTTTTGAACTTAAATCTTGATTTATGATTTCATTAATTACTTTGTTTTCATTTGAAAACTTTTTGCATGATTCTCATGTTCCTTCTCTTTTGATTTCATAAATCTACTCTTATACATGGTTTTTATGTTATTTAATATGAGACACTATTTTTCATATTGATATACTCATATATGTTCTCAATATCTTTTTGTATATGAGTTGTGTTTAGCATTTATGCTTGCTCACATATATTTGCCTTGATCTTTATTACATATATTTTATATGGCATTTTGATAGGGGGAGCTATTCCCTATTCTATGTTTGTTTTTATACTCACCCATGCTTATTGATAGGGGGAGCTTTCGCTCTCTTTATTCTTTTGTCCCCTTTTTGATAGGGGGAGCTATTCCCTATTCTATGTTTGTCCCCTGTTTTATACTCACCCATGCTTATTGATAGGGGGAGCATTTTTTTCGCTCTCTCTATGGTTTAAAACAAGCAGGACGTATGTGGTACAACCGCTTAACTAAGTACTTGTTGAAACAAGGTTATAATAATGATCCTATTTGGCATTGTGTTTTTATAAAGAGATTTAAATCACAATTTGTGATTATTGCAGTGTACGTTGATGATTTAAACATATATTGGAACTCCTGAAGAGCTTCAATATGCTGCAAATTGCCTAAAACTGGAATTTAAAATGAAAGATCTTGGCAGAACAAAAATTTGCCTCGGCTTGCAGATTGAACATCTTAAGAATGAGATTTTTATACACAAATATGGTTATATATCAAAGATACTTAAAAGATTTTATATAGATAAGGCACACCCACTAACTACTCCAATGGTTGTGAGATCACTTGAAATTAATAAAGATCTTTTCCGACCTAAGGAAAATGACGAAGAACTGCTTGGTCCTGAATTACCATATCTGAGCGCAATAGGTGCACTAATGTATCTAGCTAGTCACACTCGACCTGATATATCATTTGTCGTGAATTTATTAGCAAGATATAGTTCATCACCTATAAGAAGACATTGGATAGGGGTTAAACATATATGTCGATATCTTAGAGGTACAATGGATATGGGTTTATACTATTCTCATTTGTCCAAATCGAGTTGGTAGGATATGCAGATGCAGGTTATTTGTCGGATCCTCATAATGGGCTACCACAAACGGGTTATGTCTTCATATGTGGTGATACTGCTATATCTTGGCGTTCTACCAAGCAAACAATTGCGGCGACATCATCTAATCATGTAGAAATTTTGGCAATTCATGAAGCAAGCCGAGAGTGTGTCTGACTGAGATCAATAATCCAACACATTCAGAAGACATGCGGGTTGTCCTCTCAAATGGAGGTACTAATAATTTTGTATGAGGATAATACAGCATGTATCGCTCAATTGAAGACGGGATATATCAAAGGTGATAGAACAAAATACATATCTCCAAAGATCTTATTTACTAAATATCTTCAAGAGAATGGTGCTATTGATATTCAACAAGTTCGATCTAGTGATAATCTCGTCGATTTATTCACGAAGGCACTGCATACAAAGAGATTCGAGGAACTAGTCTACAAAATTGGACTATGACGGTTCAAGGACCTCGAGTGATGATCTTACAGGATAGGGATGTAGACAAAAGGGGGAGCAAGTATTGTATTCTTTTTTCTTTTCTTTCTTACAAAGTATTACCTCAAATGATGGATTAGAATAATGTACTTTTTTTTTCTTCACTAGGGTTTTTCCAATAGGGTTTTACCTAGTAAGATTTTAATGATGCATATTCTTGGTTGAATAAATGGATATCCAATGGGGAGTGTTATAATATTATTATTATGGATGTCCATTGAAATTCCAATGAGTTATAGTAATACTAATTGTAGATGTCTATTGACATTCCTAAGTAAATTTTCATAAATATGATGCATGTAATATCTCCCTTTCACATGCCTATAAGTAGATGACATGAGATTATATTTGTAAGTGAAGAAAAAAAGAAGAATTGAAGGATTGAGTGCTCATTGTTTTCTCTTTATGCTATTTACTCGTTATTGCTATCCATTAGCTTTATAACATATTTATTTGTTTATTTATTTATAATATAGTAGTATAGATAGATAGATAATTAATTAGAAGGTTAAAATTAAGAGCTTTTTTTTGTTTTTAGGTCTATTTGTTTACCTAGCTTTATCTTTAAACCTAAGTATTATTAGTTATATCTTTAAACTCAACTTTCTGTTTGTATTTATCTTTAAACCCAATTCCAAAATACAATACTCTCATATTTGGGTCCCCCTATATATTTTTCTAAAATTCCAATAATAGCCTTCCACTTATAGCTTTCATGTAAGTGGGTCCCCCTCAAATAAAATAAATAAAAATGGGGAGAGAGAGAGAGAGAGAGAGAGAGAGAGAGGAGAAAAATTGGCGGTGAAATTCCCCCCTCCCCTCTCTCTCCGTCTTCTATCTCTCTCCCCCTCTTCTTCTCCCTTTCTCTCACTCCATTAATAGAACTGAACACTCTCTCCTATAACCCATCATTTAATAACTCTCTCCTATATCCCATCAATTATTTCTCACCAACTTTCTTAGCATTTGAAGGTACAAATTTACAATTTACTCAACTACCAAGTTTATAGCATTAATTTCTCATTTTAATCATGAAAATTATTTGATATGTTAGTTAAATGAGTTCATAAAAATTATTAAATTCGTTATTTTTGGTAAAATGTTAGTTAAATGAGGTTTTGTAATTAGCCACCTATTAATTTCACATTATTATTTCACATTAGTTATTTCACATAATTATTTCACACTAATTTCTCATTATTCTTTATGAATTCATAACAATTAGTTAAATATTAGTCAAATTTGTTATAATTGATAAAATTTTAGTTAAATTTGATCTTAGTGTAGCATGATAACATGTAAGAATAGCATGAAATACAAGACTTGTAAGTATTGCACGTTAATCTGAAAGTATAGCATGTTATACTGTAAGTATAGCACGTTATCATGTAAGTATAGCATGTTAACCTGTAAGTATAGCATGTTATATTGTAAGTATAGCACGTTAACTTGTAAGTATAGCACGTTATATTGTAAGAATAGCACGTTAACCTGAAAGTATAGCATGTTATATAGTAAGTATAGCACGTTATATTGTAAATATAGCCCATTAATCTGTAAGTATAGCACGTTAATCTGTAAGTATAGCATGTTAATATGAAAGTATAGCACGTTAACCTGAAAGTATTACACGTTAACCTGAAAGTATAGCACGTTAACCTGTAAGTATAGCACATTAACCTGAAAGTATAGCACGTTAACCTGTAAGTATAACACATTATCATGTAAGTATATCACGTTAATATACAAGTGTAACACGTTATCATGTAGCAGTATTTTAGCTATATTGATTTTATGTGTCTATCTTTGATGAAATTTTTCTCTAAATTTGTTTATTTTTGGTGATAAATATAGATGGATGAAGAATTATATTGTGCATTGACGGATTTTAGAGGACACAATCACTTTTTAGAATTAAATGTCAACGGGGGTTACAAAGATTTGGTCATTACGGTGTAAAGCCTAATTGCTTATAGTGCAAACACGATACAGTTGACTTACAAAGTACCCCACACGCAAGAAATTTATGTTCATGTATGTGATGATGCTGATGTCTCGATAATGGTCAATGTACATCGAAGTTGCAAGGAGAATATTATTGTCATGAACGCTGAGATGAATCGGGACATATTATTTGGGATACAAGCTAACAATATCCATATAAGGTAATTTACACTTTTGATATAGTTTCATACTTTTAACATTATCACTTTCTTAACTCTTGTACAATTTTCTATGCAGTAATCTGTATATCCCCTATAGTGACGATCATGTTTCTCATTCACAAAATCCATCGTATTCACAAAATATGTCTCGGGAAGTTGAGAGCTCTAATATGATTCATATTGCATGGCACAATGCTATTAGAAGTGTTGGTCAAGAATTTGATGATGTTGAGCATTATCGAAGGAGTTTAAGTAATTACTCTATTGCATGAGGATTTAACTTTGAATTTGTAAAAAATGAACGCAAAAGGGTGACAGCAAAATGCAAGGCCGCAAATTGCGAATGGATGGTTCATTGCACCCGTCGTAGAGATAGTGATCGATTGTATATGAAAAAAATATGTAGTTCTCATAGTTGCTTGGGAGGAGGCATAGGAAATGAAGGATATCAACGGGCATCTCGTAAGTAGAATGCTAATCATCTCAAGACCATATTGAAGGAACAACCCACTTATCGCCCAATTGATTTCCAAAAGAAGCTTAAAATGGAATTTGGTTTGGACATCCCTTATCATAGAAATTGGTGGGGAAAAGAGCTAGCTCAACGTGAATTGTATGGTGATACTAAATTTTCATATGACCAACTCCGATGGTATAAGGATAAAGTTATAGAAACCAATCCGAGATTAATTGTTCACTTAGAGCATGAAGACGGAAGATTTACACGAGTATTTGTGTCTTATTATGCTTGTTGGAAGGGGTTTATGGAGGGATGTAGGCCAATGTTGTTCTTGGATGGTACACATCTTTTTGATAGGTATGATAGAGTTCAATCTAATTAAAACTTGCATTAATGTACTACTTCATATATTTTATACTTTGTTTCATGATTGTTGTTTTCTTTTATAGGTATAAAGGAACCTTACTTTCCGCAATTGCTCTAAATGGAGATGGTGGTATGTTTCCCATAGCAATTTGTATATGCGGGACGGAGAATGAGAGTAATTAGGAATGGTTTTTAGAATGCATTCGAGACATTCTCTTCAATGATGAAGATCCATATGTTGGACCCTAGAGGAGGGGGTGATTAGGGTCTTATGCTAATCTAATCCGATTATATGCTAATTAAAACTACTAACAGAATATCCTTGCAAGAATGTACAATAAGATATATTAGCTAGGATAAGGCAATATGAACAATGAAATATATCCTTGCAAAGAGATATACTCTGAGATATATATGCAAGGATATGAAACTGATATGAAACTAACACAAGGGTAAACAATATGATATAAGATAGTGGATGATATAAATAATGAGACAATGGCGATATGAGCAATGAGCACAAATATAAATAAACACCAAGGCACACTCAAACACAATCAAATGATTACGAAGTTCGGACCTTCCGTCCTACGTCTCTGCTCCCCACTCCCGGGGAGAAATCCACTATCATAATCGGGTTTTCTATGCTCACCCGAATAACGTTTACAACCACACTATGTCGGTTTTTAACGATCACCGATCAACGTATACACTCATAATGTCGGTTTTCAACGTTCACCAATCAACGTACACTCCTCACACTCGGTTTTCTAGTTCACCGAAAACTTCACAACACACTCGGTTTTCTAGCTCACCGAAAACCTTACAACACTCACAATGTAATAACAAATATGTTATCCTCAATAGATGAGAACTCAATGTACCTCACTCTCAATTGTTACAACTCCCCACAACCTAATTATACAATGTATGTAAATACAATAAGCTCAATGGTTGTGTAAGGAATGAGAAAATAAAATCAAATCTAAACTCAATACAAATACTAGCTTATGGAAATGTAAATCAAACATATAAATAGCTAGATATGAGTTTAGAGATTCTTCTCTGAATAACAAAATGGAGAGATGGGGATTGAAGCCCAAACAATAAGATGATCTCCTCCACTTAAGAAAACTTCTTCACAAACAAAACAAATACTAAACACACTTAAACCCTTATTTAAAACTTGTTTAAAACACTCTCATTGGTTAGTTCAGAACTGAGATCAATGGGGGTATTTATAACCTCCCAAAGCCTCAGCCAAAAACCCCAAACAAAAGACCAAAAAACCCCAAACAACGGCTATAGGAAAATAGCTGTTAGGAATGAAATGACAGTGCGGCGGTCGACCGTAGGAAACTCGCGGTCGACCGCGAGGCAAAACCAAAACTGAGAAGATATCCAGAGAAAGCTACGGTCGACCGTGAAAGTTGCTGTTGCCCACTCAGGAAAAGAACCAGGCACGGTCGACCGTGGCGGTCGACCGAGAACTGATATATTGAAAATATAGGTTTTGAAAACAGTTTTTGTGACCTTAAAACCCTGTTTAAAAATATCAAATTAATTCCAAAAATTATGAAACTTTAGGAAATGATTATAGACATGATAATACACATGCTACAAATGATTTTCTAAATGAGAAATATCATCATTTTGTAAAATAGTCCAAAACATGAAAATATAAACATATGAATTTTGACATTTTGGCTAAACCATGTTTTAAAACTTTACAAAATGATTTTATAGACTTGAAGAAAGATGTAAACTATTGTTATGAAGTCTATAAACAATGAATGTAGTATTTTATCAAAATACACATATAATGCACTAAAACATGATTTCATTGAACTAAATAAAATTGATATTGATAAAATCATATATATGCATATAAGTATGAAACAAAAATATGTTTTCTAATTATATTAAATTGTTTCATATTCAAACTTGAAAACTATCAAACCAAAACATATATGTATATATATAACTATATATATACAAAATCAAAACGTGTATGTGTGTATATGATTGAGCTTAAAGTACTAACACACATAATATAAACTCCTAAACTAAATGTTACCCAAGCTTGATCTTGATCTTCATTGTAGCTCAACTTGGTAAACTAGGATGAAGCTTGCAATTGGATCTTTAACTTGATAGCAAGGCTTCACTCCACTATTCCGCTAACCTCCATTGGATATGATCATGAATACGTAATTCCATCCATCCTCCAACTCGTTGTTTGCCTAGAATAAATGCGAAAACACAAATATTAGAAGTAAATTGTTTGTTAAACATCATCAAAATAAGAAGGCCAACAATCTCCCCCTTTTTGATGATGACAAATAATTTACAAAAAGGATATATGCATGAAAGGAAATGGATATACAATGTATAATATATCATGCATATAAACAAGAAAGAATATACTCAATATACTCATAATATTTCTCCCCCTTTGACAACATCAAAAAGAGGAAAACAAAATTATGAAGAGAGCGAAAGCTCCCCCTATCAATATACATGGGTGAGTATAAAAATAATAATAGAAAAGGGAAGACTCCCCCTATCAAAATGCCTTAATGAATATATGCAATGAATGCTAAGGCATACATATGTGAGCAAGCAAGAAACATGCTAAACACAACTCACATAAAAAAAAGACAATGAGAACACATATAAATATGTCAATATGAAAATAGTGTCTCATCAACACAAAAAATATAAAAACCATATAAAAGAATAGATTTATGAAAACAAAAGAAGAGGAACATGAGAATCATGCAAAAAGTTTTCAAATGAAAACAAATCAACCAAAAAAAATCATAAATCAAAGTTTATATCCAAAAACAATGTTTGATCGATAAATAGAACTTTCTTTGTAGAACTTGATCAAGCCACATATAGATTGCATTATAAGGCACACATAGATGATCCATAAGCACAAACACATAAATATCATCATATAAGTGAAGTATAATGGATCCAAAGAAACAAATCAAAATAAGATTTTTGACAAATGCAAGAGAGGCAATAATTTATCAAGCTCTTAAGCTTGTAACAACCCATATAAGGACTTTTAGTACCCGGTAAACATGATTTGGGAATAAACACCCAATAAACCCAGAGAGTTATATAAACACAAAACTCTCATCAAAATCAAAACTAATAATTATGAAAACAAAAGATTTGATAAAAAGAAAAATTGTTTTCATAACCAAAAGATTTTAAATCATAATTTTCAAAACCAAGAAAAGGAAAAAGGAAAACGCTAAAATACTTGGTTTAAAAATTAAATTTGTTTTGATACCCAAGAATTCTTGGTACCAAAAAGTTTAGGGACATGACCCCTATCATTTAAGCTTAAAGTCCTAGGGTTATGAACCCTCTTGGGCACATGTGGTGCACTAACACGGTCAAAGCAATAATCACTCAAATGACCCTTCCGATTGTAATATGTGCAATGAAAGAGATCCATTTATTTTTATGGACCATTAGCTCGTGCACAGGAATTATTTGCAAATAAAGATTTTTCTTTTAAATTATATTGCAAATGAGAAACATTATTAAACAAAGCTGGTTTACTTGAGAAACTTGGCAAGTTTGAATATTTTTTTAAATCATAACAAAACTTCGCCAAATGGCCAAATCTACCACAAACATCACATTTAAAAACATGTGGTCTACTAGAAACATTTGGCAAATGAGATTTCTTTTTCAAATCAAAAAAAATATTTTGCCAAGTGACCAAAACGACCACAAAGATCATACTTGAACACACTAGCATGCTTATGATAAACTTTATGAGAATAAGCATGTGAATGTGTAAGTGTACAAGATGAAGAAGCTACATGAGATGCACAAGGAGCATTAGCATTCTTATATTTGTGTGCATCATAACAAAATTTAGCTAGATGGCCTATTCGGCCACAAATAGAACACTTGTAAATTTTGCTATATATGTGTGCATAATGAGTAGATGATGACTTAGACTAAGCACACATATCCATAAACCTCTTATGATTATTAATGTATGTATTAAGAGTTGAGTCTAAGGATAAAATGCGATTTTTAACAATATTCAACTCATTATTTGGCACAAATGTATTTTTATTAGAAATAGAACATAAATAGTCATTTATAAAAGAAGCAGTATCATTTTGTATGTTCTCCACTTATAGCATGACATTATTTTTTTCATGAGATAAGCTAGTTATAGATGTGTTTAATTTTTTATTTTTCAAAATTAACATGTCATTGTTTTCTTTAAGTATAATATTTTCTTTTTCAATGACATCAAATTTTGACACTTGCTCCTCATGATTGGATTCTAAATTATCATGCTTGCTTTTTAGATCAATAAAATCTTTATACAATTTATTATAGGCATGCAATAATTTTTTACTAGCACAAGCAAGTTCATCACTAGATAAATCATTAGTGGTTTCGAACTCGTAAACCTCACTAGGGCTATCGCCTAGTGGCCATATGCATGATGCTCTATATGAACTTGAAGCCGGATCCTCCAAAGCTTGTTAGATCGCCTCCAAGTCCCCTTGATGTGCTTCAATAAATTTCCATAAGGTGTAAGCACTATCAAAATGAACAAACTTGTTAGACATAGATGAATCAAGAGCATTTAGCAAATATTCTAACAAAATATTATTTATTGTAAACATATAATGATCATTTTTATTCCACTTGGATTTCTCCATAGGGGGCACAATATAAGCATCATCTATAATTTTTTATAAATCAAAATGTTTAGATCTAACAAATAGTTTAAATCTAACACACCATTGGGCATAGGAGAAATTATCTAAACAAGGAGCAACATACGTGACATAACCTAAACAAGGTGCACTGTGCATATCCATAATGTATATATGTGCAAGCAAGATACAAAAATCTCAAAATTGGATTAGCACAAAAAGATAACTTGGATCTTTAACTCAAGGTGATTAGTCCTTAAATCAAAGAGCACCAAACTCTGATACCAATTGTTGGACCCTAGAGGGGGGAGGGGGGTTGATTAGGGTCTTATGCTAATCTAATCCGATTATATGCCAATTAAAACTATTAACAGAATATCCTAGCAAGAATGAAATGCAATAAGATATATTAGCTAGGATAAGACAATATGAACAATAAAATATATCCTAGCAAAGAGATATACTTTGAGATATATATGCAAGGATATGAAACTAACACAAGGGTAAACAATATGAAATAAGATAGTGGATGATATAAATAACGAGACAATGGCGATATGAGCAATGAGCACAGATATAAATAAACGTCAAAGCACACTCAAACACAATCAAATGATTACGGAGTTCAAACCTTCCGTCCTACGTCTCCACTCCCCACTCCCGAGAAGAAATCCACTATCACAACCGGGTTTTCTATGCTCACCCGAATAACGTTTATAACCACACTATATCGGTTTTCAATGATCAGCAATCAACGTATACACTCACAATGTCGGTTTTTAACGTTCACCGATCAACGTACACTTCTCACACTCGGTTTTCTAGTTCACCAAAAACTTCACAACACACTCGGTTTTCTAGCTCACCGAAAACCTTACAACACTCACAATGTAATAACAAATATGTTCTCCTCAATAGATGAGAACTCAATGTAGCTCACTCTCAATTGTTACAACTCCCCACAACCTAATTATACTATGTATGTAAATACAATAAGCTCAATGGTTGTGTGTGTAAGCAATGTGAAAATAAAATCAAATCTAAACTCAATACAAATACTATCTTATGGAAATGTAAATCAAACGTATAAATAGCTAGATATGAGTTTAGAGATTCTTCTCTGAATAACAAAATGGAGAGATGGAGATTGAAGCCCAAACAATAAGATGATCTCCTCCACTTGAGAAAACTTCTTCACAAACAAAACAGATACTAAACACACTTAAACCCTTGTTTAAAACTTGTTTAAAACACTCTCATTGGTTAGTTCATAACTGAGATCAATGGGGGTATTTATAGCCTCCCAAAGCCTCAGGAAAATACCCTAAACAAAAGACCAAAAAGCCCCAAACAACGGCTACAGGAAAATAGCCGTTGTGAATGAAAAAATAGTGCGACGGCAGACCGTGGGAAACTCACGGTCGACCGCGAGGCAAAACCAAAACTAAGAAGATATCCAGAGAAAGTTACGGTCGACCGTGGTAGTCGACCATTGGAACTTACAGGCTGACGGTCGACCATCACGGTCGATCGTGAAAGTTGCTGCTACCCACTCAGGAAAAGAACCAGGCGCGGTCGACCGTGACGGTCGACCGAGAACTGATATGTTGAAAATACAGGTTTTGAAAACAGTTTTTGTGACCTTAAAACCCTGTTTAAAAATATCAAATTAATTCCAAAAATTATGAAACTTTGGGAAATGATTGTAGACATGATAATACACACGCTACAAAAATTGGTTTTCTAAAAGGACTTCCCAAATATGAAATATTATTATTTTACAAAATAGTCCAAAACATGAAAATGTAAACAGATGAATTTTGATATTTTGGCTAAACCATGTTTTAAAACTTTACAAAATGATTTTATAGACTTGAAGAAAGATGTAAACTATTATTATGAAGTCTATAAACAATGAATGTAGTATTTTATCAAAATACACATATAATGTACTAAAACATGATTTCATTAAACTAAATAAAATTAATATTGATGAAATCATATATATGCATATAAGTATGAAACAAAAATATGTTTTCTACTTATATTAAATTGTTTCATATTCAAACTTGAAAACTATCAAACCAAAACATATATGTATATATATAACTATATATATACAAAACCAAAACGTGTATGTGTGTATATGATTGAGCTTAAAGTACTAACATACAAAATATAAACTCCTAAACTAAATGTTACCCAAGCTTGATCTTGATCTTCATTGTAGCTCAACTTGGTAAACTAGGATGAAGCTTGTAATTGGATCTTTAACTTGATAGCAAGGCTTCACTGCACTATTCCGCTAACCTCCATTAGATGTGATCGTGAATGCGCAATTCCATCCATCCTCCAACTCGTTGTTTGCCTAGAATAAATACGAAAACATAAACACTAGACAAACTACATTAGAAGTAAATTGTTTGTTAAACATCATCAAAACAAGAAGGCCAACACCATATACTCCAGATGATGAACTGGTGTTAATCTCTGATGGGGGCAAAGGACTTTAGAATTCCGTGAAGAAATGTTTTCCATGGTCACATTACTCTTATTGTATTCGTCATCTTTTGGCTAATTTTAAGAATAACTTATCGAAAAAAGGCATTATACCACCTTTACGTGATGAATGTGTGCAAATTATAAAGAGGGCCACTTATGCATACACTTCTCATTCCTATAACAATGAATGCAACGAGCTACGGAACAAATCAGAGATTGCCTATTATGAAATGTTGAGGATGAGTACAGAAAATTAGGCTAATTGTTATTTTCCTGGGAAGAGGTTAAAATTAAAGTTTTTGCAAAATTTTAAATGCAAATCTTCAAGATATATGTTCCTGCTATACTTACTATTTATTGACATGCATGTAGATATGGATGGTTGACATCAAACGTAGCGGAGTCATTCAATTCTTGGATCAAAGAAGCTCGTTATTTACCAATTACCCAAACAATTGATAATATCCGCAAGAAAATGATGAGGATGAGTTTTGAAAGACGAGAGGCATCCCACAAGTTGACCACAATATTTGTTCCTACTGTGGAAGAGCACCTTATTCATATCAATGAGCAATCACGTTATCTTTCTGCAATTCTTTATACTACCGGAAGGTACGAGGTGTATGATTTTCCTACCGTTGAAGTAGATTTGAATGAACGCACATGCACTTGTCGTGAATGGCAAGTTGTCGAGCTACCTTGCAAACATGCGGCGACGGTTATTCGACGGAATATGGACACCCATTACTCCTATATTTCCCACTACTTTACTCTGGAGACATACCGCAAATGCTACTCCTTTCCGATATACCCAATTCCTGACGATGACAAGCCATATATAAATGATGAAAATATGGTGATTCGGCCACCGACAACTTCAATTCTTTGTGCAAGACCAAGGACAAAGCGCATTCCTTCGGGATTGAATCCGGGCAAAGAGTTAAAATGTAGTAGATGTCAACAATATGGTCATAACCGTAGAACATGTAGACAGCCTATTGCAAACTAGATATAGTCTACGCTATACTTTTGGTTAGAATACATGCTATACTTTTGGATAGAAGACATGCTATACTTTTGTCGTGTAAGACATGCTTTTGGATAGAAGATACGCTATACTTTGGGATAGAAAACATGTTATACTTTTGTCATGTAAGACATGCTATACTTTTGGATGTAAGACATGTTATACTTTTTGATCATTGAAAGACATGCTATACTTTTGTCATAATTTTGTATGTATCCTATGTGTTTGTTATCAATGAAAGACATGCTATAATTTTATCATAATTTTAGGTTAACGTGCCAAACTTTCAGGTTAACGTGCTATACTTACATGTTAACGTGCTATACTTTTAGGTTAATGTGCTATACTTACATGTTAACGTGCTATACTTATAGGTTAACTTGCTATACTTTCGAATTAACATGCTATACTTTCGATATAACGTGCTATACTTACTTTATAAAGTGCTATAGTTACAATATAACGTGCTATACTCTCAATATAACATGCTATACTTACTATATAACGTGCTATACTCTTAATATAACGTGCTATACTCTCAATATAACGTGCTATACTTACTCCTTAACGTGCTATACCCTTAATATAATGTGCTATACCTACAGATTAACGTGTTATACTTATAGGTTAACGTGCTATACTTTCATATTAACGTGCTATACTTACAGGTTAACGTGTTATACTTTCAGGTTAACGTGCTATACTTACAATATAACGTACTATACTTACAATATAACATGCTATACTCTTAATATAACATACTATACTTACTATATAACGTGCTATACTCTCAATATAACGTGCTATACTTTCGGATTAACGTGCTATACTTTCATATTAACGTGCTATACTTACAAGTTAACGTGTTATACTTTCAGGTTAACGTGCTATTCTTATAGATTAACGTGCTATACTTACAGATTAATATGCTATACTTTCAGGTTAACGTGCTATACTTACAATATAACGTGCTATACTTACAATATAACATGATATACTTTCAATATAACATGCTATACTTAATAAATAACGTGCTATACTCTCAATATAACGTGCTATACTTACTCCTTACGTGCTATACTCTTAATATAACATGCTATACTTACAGATTAAAGTGCTATACTTACTCCTTAACGTGATATAATCTTAATATAACATGCTATACTTACAGATTAACCTGCTATACTCTCAATATAACGTGCTATACTTTCGGATTAACGTGCTGTACTTACAGGTTAACATGCTATACTTTCATATTAACGTGCTATACTTTCACGTTAACGTGCTATACTTTCTGGTTAACGTGCTATACTTTCAGGTTAACATGCTATACTTATAGATTAACGTGCTATACTTTTAATATAACGTGCTATACTTTCAGGTTTAACGTGCTATACTTACAGGTTAACGTGCTATACTTTCATATTAACGTGCTATACTTACAATATAACGTGCTATACTTATAGATTAACGTGCTATACTTACAGATTAACATGCTATACTTTCAAGTTAACGTGCTATACTTTTAGGTTAACGTGCTATACTTATAATATAACGTGCTATACTTACAATATAACATGCTATACTCTCAATATAACATGCT
>BQKN01063313.1:40400-52806 GCA_022839385.1 Asparagus kiusianus
GTGCTATACTTACAATATAACATGCTATACTCTCAATATAACATGCTATACATACTATATAACGTGTTATACTTTCTATATAACATGCTATACTCTCAATATAATTTGCTATACTTACTCCTTAACGTGCTATACTCTTAATATAACGTGCTATACTTACAGATTAATGTGCTATACTTACTCCTTAACGTGATATACTCTTAATATAACATGCTATACTTATAGATTAACCTGCTATACTCTTATTATAACGTGCTATACTTTCGGATTAACATGCTATACTTACAGGTTAACGTGATATACTTTCATATTAACGTGCTATACTTACAGGTTAACGTGCTATAATTTCACGTTAGCTATACTTTCAGGTTAACGTGCTATACTTACAGATCAACGTGCTATACTTACTGATTAACGTGCTATACTTTCAATACAACGTGCTATACTTACAGATTAACGTGCTATACTTACTCTATAACGTGCTATACTTACTATATAACGTGCTATACTCTCAATATAACATGTTATACTTACTATATAACATGCTATACTGTCTATATAACGTGCTATACTCTTAATATAATGTGCTATACTTACTCCTTAACATGCTATACCCTTAATATGACGTGCTATACCTACAGAATAACGTGCTATACTTACAGGTTAACGTGCTATACTTTCATATTAATGTTTTATACTTACAGGTTAACGTGCCATACTTACAGGATAACGTGCTATACTTTTAGGTTACCATGCTATACTTTTAGGTTAACGTGCTATACTTACATATTAACGTGCTATACTACAGATTAACGTGCTATACTTTCAGGTTAATGTGCTCTACTTTTAGGTTAACGTGCTATACTTTCTGATTAACGTGCTATATTTTTGATATAACATGCTATACTTACTCTATAACGTGCTATACTTACTATATAACGTGCTATACTTTTGATATAACGTGCTATACTTTCAATATAACGTGCTATACTTACTCCTTAACGTGCTATACTCTTAATATAACGTGCTATACTTGCAGATTAACATGCTATACTAACTCCTTAACGTGATATACTCTTAATATAACGTGCTATACATACAGATTAACGTGCTATACTCTCAATATAACGTGCTATACTTTCAGATTAACGTGCTATACTTACAGGTTAACATGATATACTTTAATATTAACGTGCTATACTTACAGGTTAACGTGCTATACTTTCAGGTTAACGTGCTATACTTACTGATTAACGTGCTATACTTACTGATTAACGTGCTATACTTACAATATAACGTGCTATACTTTCGTATTAACGTGCTATACTTACAAGTTAACGTGCTATACTTTAATATTAACGTGCTATACTTACAGGTTAACGTGCTTACAGATTAACGTGCTATACTTACAGGTTAACGTGCTATACTTTCAATATAATGTGCTATACTTTCAATATAATGTGCTATACTTTCAGATTAACGTGCTATACTTTTAATATATCGTGCTATACTTTTCGGTTAACGTGCTATACTTACAATATATCGTGCTATACTTACTCTATAACGTACTATACTTACTATATAACGTTATATAGTACGTTAATCTGTAACGTGCTATACTTACTATATAACGTGCTATACTTACAATATAATGTGATATACTTACTCAAAATAACATGCTATACTTACAAATGGAGATTGACATACTATGTACAATATTGCATTTCTAGACAAACTATATTGTTAGGGTTCTGGTTTTGAACCTACACTCAAATAACGTGCTATACACATGTACACACACATAGTGTAAATCATAAACATGCTCATGTCTACAAATGTGATTTTTGTGGTCGTTTAGCTCATTTGACCAAATTCTGTTTTGATTTGAAGAAGGTTTTTCATTTGCAAAATAATTTAAGGCTTAAAATATTTTATAAATATTTAAAGCTTATGTGTAGATTTTTATGACTCAAAACAATTCATTGTTAAGATTTTTTTGAAGTGCAAAAGTCTTATTTAATCTTGGGACTTAATCTTAAGTCGACTCGAGGTCGACTCACATCCCTAAGTTGACTGCAAGTCGACCTTCGGGAGATTTTTTAGGTATCTATTTCTTTTTGTTTTGGTTTTGAGATGTTTTAGACCCGACCTGTTTGCCTACCTTAATCCTGACCCTACACTCATCATTTGGACCAAATCTGGACCATTAATCCCATATCAAAAGCCCTAGTTCATCTTCTTCTTTAATCCTCTTTCCTTCATTTCTTTCCTCCAGCCGTTCCTTCACCTCAGTCGACCCTTATCTCTAGCCGACTCATCATCACAGGTCGACTCATCCTCTCTGGCAATCACCGTCTGCACTCAGTCTTCCTCGACTTGGTATAACCCCTTCCTTCTCTCATTTCTTTTTTTAGGGTTTCATTTTAATCCATGGCTAGTACCTCTACCAAACGCCCTAGAACTTCCAAAGGTAAAGCCCCTCTTTCTCGTGATCGTTCATCGTCTCCTCAGAGCAAAGCAATGCCCATTACGAACAATATCTAAATAGCACTGCTTTAATTAAAAAAATATCATGCTCTTTGTCAATTAAAAATGTTCCCTGGTAGATATGTTAAATTTGATGACTTTAGTCATTTTTCTCTGGAACAATTTTTCTCTGCTGCTAAACTCATCGATCTACTCTCAAGTCAGCCCTCCGAGAAACTTTATCCTCATCTTGTGCGTATATTTTACAAAATCTTGTGACATTTGCTCATTAGAATATACCACATTTTATTAATTCTTGTGTCAAACATCGCCATATTCATTTCATAGCTGACCGTCTAGCTGAAATCATTGGCATTCCTCGTGGCGACACTGTTCTTGATGATGTTTCATATGATAATCCCAGTGTCGAAACCCTTATGACTCTTCCTGACGAAAGCCTCCCATTACATGCTAAAAATGTATCTGATTTGGCTATCATTATTGGACGTATCATTTCCTATAACTTGATTCCAAAATCTGGAGGGTATAGTCACTATTCCCAAGATCTCACTAGGGCAATCTATGCCATTCTGGGTAATGTTGATGTTAAATGGGGAAATGTTATATTCGATATCATTGCTTCTGGTCCATCCACTTTCATTCCTTTTGGCGGTCTCCTTACAAAAATCTTTAAATACTTTAATGTTGACCTCTCTGATGAGACACCTCTTGAAATCCGACCTCTCTTTGATGTTACTGCTCTTAATCAGATGAGAATTCCTACCACATTAATAGTAATGCATGATCATCCTGTTCGTAGACCCTCTCCTGAATCTCCCATTCATGAACCTCCTTATGAGCACTATCATTCCTCCCCAGATTCATCTGTACCAAGCCATATAGAAGATCTTTCCACTCAGATGGCTGAATATCACTATAGTGACCAAGTGAGATTTCAGATGATTGAAGACAGTGAACTTGATCTTAGCATGAGACTTGGATAGGTTGAAAGGACCCAGATAGAATTAATGAAAGAGATAGCCTCCCTGAGGAGTGAAAGAGAAGTTAACATGGCCTCCATTCACACTAGATTTGATAAGATCATAAACCTTTTGCAACCCCATCCTTCCTCGGGTCCATGATCATCAAACGCTTGAAGCTCTTCTTGAATTCCTGTTGAACAAAATGATATTTTGGTTTATGATAAGTTGGCAAACTTTTATTTTGGCATGTAATATTCTAACTTGCACTTGTTTTGCTTCATGTTGGACATGGTTTGAAAACATGTGTTGAACTTGGTATGTAATAGACTAGTAAGTCTGACTCTGTTGAATTTATGTGTTTTCACATTTGATGGTGAGCCTATCTTATATGATGATCATATGCTCTATCATGTTTGTGTTCCATAAAAATATCATCATTCATGCCTCTTTTCTGATAGGGGGAGCGTAGCTCCTATTTTTGTTTACTTTGTTTTTCTAATCTATGCATAAATATAGGGGGAGCCTTGCTCCATTCCCCCCCCCCCCCCCTTGATGTTGCTAAAAGGGGGAGAAATGGCATTGGAATGGCTTGAGTTTATTTGTTGTTTATAAGTATTGAGTTTATGCTTCATGATTTATTTAATGAATTGTTTGTCATCATCAAAAAGGGGGAGATTGTTAGGGTTCTAGTTTTGAACCTACACTCTTGTTTTTGTTTTGATGATTTTACAAACAATTTATAACTAATTTTAGGATGTTATAAATATCCCAGTGCATAAAATATTATGGCCAATGAAGAGAATTGACTATTCAAGTTTACAAAGTGTTTCAGAGGTGTTTAGTGCCTTGGTTCAAGCTTTGTTTTAAAAGAGAAGTTTTTCACTAAGAAGAAGCCTTCAATTTCATTTAAGGAATGCATATCCGGACAAACTATATACAACATTACATATCAAGGAGAATGACAAACTATATACAACATTGCATTTCACAACAAGCTATACACAAGATTGCATTTCCAAAGTTGCATTTCTAAACAAACTATATACAACATTGCATATCCAGAATTCTGCCACAGAAGAATGCATTTCCAACAAAAAAATCAGGGACATACAACTTTGCATTTCCAAATTTTCATTTCCAATATCATGCGCGCATATTAATACGAAAACTCTAGACCATTTTGAACCTGTGTGGCCATCGCTATACAAATTACAATACAACACAACACAATGTAACTTCAATGCATCATTGGCATATATATATATATATATATATATACATACATACATACATACATACATACATACATACATACATACATATATACACACACAAATACTTTATAAATCAATTTCCAAAATATATTTGTACATAAAAAATATTGGATATCATAATTGGCATGTAGCAACCAGGAATTGGTCTTGAGGATCATGTTGGTTGATTTCCTGAAAGCAAAATATAAGCGGATCAAAAGAACAATAGATTTTGATATAAGCTTTTCAATGAACATTACACTTATAGAAAATATACCTTCAAATAGAAATAGAGCAACAATACGAGCTCTATGTATTGCACAATCCTTTTGGTCAATTGAAATTAGTTGACCGGAAATGAGGCTAAACATGTACGCCATCAAGAACACCCCGCAATCCAAGCTTCTGCAAGTTCAAATGTTTGCAATATCAATATAACACTATTGGCCCGCAATATATAGTCTCTATGTGAGTGTTAGCACAAACGAAAAAACAACATATGAATAAGTCGAATACACTAACCTACGTTGTTGAGGTACATCAATACTTTCTACCTCCTGACAAGAAGTAATGTCTAAGTTCCAAGCATCGGGAATGGTAGAAATACCTAAACTCATTAGCATACGACATATAACCATGGAGGGAAGAATAATGATAAAATCTCTTCTCCTTTACAGAGAACACCAACATATGCCAATGAAATGAAGTTAGGAGTGGGAAAATAATCTTATCAAGTTCTTGGAATCGAGTTGTCATTATTGGCTTAAACATTCGATCCACACTTGACGGATTATTTTCATTGATGCATCTCTAAAAAAAATAAAGAAAGTTAAGAGTAAGTATTTAATATAGCCTATGAATATTACTTAAAATCTCGGATTGGATTTCTACTTACGGTTACGCATGGACTACATATGTGTATGTCCTTGGTATAGTTTGCACACGTCTCCATTAACCTATTTAACAATACAACATAGGAGGCTATAACCTGAAATGTAGATAATAAATTTGTAAATATTCATGTTATATACTAACGTGAACACTAATATTTACATAATTTCAGCTTGCAGCAGAAGATGGTTTCTCAGTTATGCGGCCCTCAGATTAGTAACCATTGCATATTTAACTGAATTGTGGAGGCATAAGATGTGTTATTGTATCAAATATCAAAAGCATGTAGAGTGCTCTATATGTGTGTTATTGTATCAAATATCAAAAGCATGTGGAGGCATAAGATGTGTTATTGTATCAAATATCAGTCATACGCTTCTATGTGATTTCTGGTACAGAAAATACTCTATATGTGTGTGCATGTGTGCGTGTTTATGTATATTTGTGTGAAGCATGAAAAGAACGGATACTTACGTCACAACTACTTACCTCTCCTTTAAGTAACTCCAATGCATCTTTACGTGTCATCAACGCATCTCTAGATGACCACACTAATGTCTCACTACATATGAAACAAATTTATAACATGTATTAATGAAAAAACTTAGTACAGGTTGAAGAGTAAATAAATAAATCATTCAAAATACTTACGCGACCATATTCTCCTTCCAAAATTTATCTAGTAGTTCTCTCTCCTCATCCATTACTTCCTTCCTTCCCGGATAATTTGGTCGTCCTTTTCTACTAATAAGTGGAACAAAAGGAGGCCGCATTGATGGCCCAGCATGCCGAGATCTAGAGAGAACTGTTCTTTTGATGGAAGGGGTTTTATGCATGCCTTCAATCAACCCAACATATCGCGGGCTAAGAATAAAGGCATCATCATCCACTTCTATTATATCCATGCCCCCTTGATCCTTCCCACCATCCTCACCATCATCTTTCTCTACATTCAATCTATCAACATCTTTACCAACCTCATCATCCCCGCTGACATCCTCCTCCATATCTCCACCATTCCCCTCCTCATCTTCCTCATTCCTGCCATCAACTCCCTCCTTATCCTCCTCATGCCCCTCATTAGCCCCCTCCGCATCCTCCTCGTTCCCCTCATTTTTTCCCTCCACATCACTGTCATCACCATCATCACTATCATCCCCATCATCCTCATCATCCTCATTTCCTCCATCACTATCCACATCCTCTTCCTCCTTACCAAATTTGTCCCTCCTTATCTTCAACAGAAGGTCTAATTCCATCCTTTTTCAAGTATAAGCTGATCCAACTCAGCTTTGGTGGTTACCTACATATAAATAACCCAAGTAAAGTTCAATTCATGGATGAACATCAAATAAAAATCATGGAGAGCAATTAACTAACATGGAATAAAAATGAAAATGGAGATATATATACCTCTCTCTCTCTCTCTCTCTCTCTCTCTCTCTCTCTCTCTCTCTTCAATCTTAAGGGGCAGTGGATGTAGTGGCAGCTTGTCTCTTTTCAAATTTGTTAGCCCTTGAGTCAACAACATGCTTCCTAAAATTATCCGGATCTCTAATTAAATCTTGAACTGTACTCCTCCATAAAGATCTCGGACGCTTGTGGAAGCTTAGGATGGGTGGTAGGGATTCTGCTCCTACACGAAGGCGTAATTGTCCCACAAGCTCATAAAACCAAACCTGTGAGAAAAGGAAAATTTTAGCTCAATAATAAACATGACTAAATGAATTAAATATATACAATGTAGAATGACATTAAAATATAGTAAATGGTAACTTACCATCAAAACCAAGGCAAAACCCCTCATATAACCACCTCTAGATCAATTTCCCTCAAATCTCTTAGTGATGGTTTTCTTAGCCTTAATCATCTCGGTACGCAACACATTGTATACTAATTCAGTCTAATTATACTCCTTAAGAGTGCCCAATTTCTCAGCATATCTAAATGCAAACAAGGAACAACTCATACTAGCATGGGGGCATAATATAAAGCCAATAATGAAAGCCACGAGCATCTGTAGCAAAAGAGGATCTCTACGCTCGGCCATCTGCTTGATAAGTCCACCCATCCTATCTCTTCTAGCACACACAATCTTCTTCTTACCCTCGTCAATTTTCTTCTTTCCTCTTCTAGTCACACGCTTCATATCTTCTTCAATTTCAGCCGTGGTACTATATGAAAGCACAAGCTTGTAGATTGTATCGCGATCACTTCTATGAAACAACGTGTCTACTATAGATCCTCCCATCGGAAGACCCGTGATTCTCCCAACTTCTTCAACATCAAAGGAGGTCCATTTTCCTCTAATTTTGAAACTACTTTTTTTCGATATTAAATACTCTCAACAAACAATCCACTATAACTGGTTGCATTGGAAGATCTGGAACATCTAAGTAGCCATAAAATGGTGTCACGAAGGGCAATTCGTTGATCTTCCGATAAATAAATAGAAATCTGATTTTGAAGGTCCCGGAAGTACCCAATGTTCGATGGAATTCGCACTAAAGCCATGAGATAGAATTTTCTACAACCATAAAACATAAGGTGACTTTAGTTGTCTATCATATTTACAGACAAAATTGTATCAAATGTTTACAGACAAAATTGTATCATATTTACAAACAAAATTATAACAGACAATCTCAATTCTCGAATTACCACGCTTTAGCTTTATATCAACCTATTTACAGCCTATGATATTTTTTCCTTTTCTCGCTCAGTGAAATGTATCAAATGTTAACATATGTACAATAACAGACATTTGTATCAAATGTTAACATCTTGTAACAGACTTTAGATGTCCAAAATTGGGACTGAATATACGCAGAAATTTATGAATTTCAAAAAAAAAACTTAAGAAAACCAATACCAATCCTCAATTATAAAGTCATGAATTCAAAACAATATAAACGCAACAACTAAGCTAAAATTGTTGAGTTTAAGAGCCAATAATTATCCATGCAGTCAATATCCAAATATCAAAAATAAAAAAGATCGACGACAACCCAGCCAATGCTCGTGAGAAATAAATACCAGAAACGGCAAGTTCGAAGGCAATGATGATTGGGACGAGCAACAACGGCGACTGCGAGATGCGTCGGTGGCAAGGGGACAACGAGATTGACGGCGAGATCGAATTTAGAGGTCGACGGCAACGGTCTGGGATGGAAACAACGACTGTGGGCGACGGTCTGGGACGGGCGACAGCTGCTGCGGGCGACGGTCTGGGACGGTCGATCTGGGACGAAAACGCAAAGGTCGACAGCGATAAGGAAATGAAAAGGTCGACGGGGAGATCGAACCAATCCGTCGACGGCGAGATCTGGGTCCCGGCGGCTGGAGCGGGCGACGGAGGCAAGGGGATTTCTTTTTTTTTTTTAATTTAGGGCTCCGGTGAAAAGGGAATTTTGAGGAGAGAGACGTTTATATGGGGAAAGGGGTATTTTGGGACTTTTACCTTGCTTCTGTATAAATACAACTACTGAAAGTATTGTATTTTAGAATTTGGGTTTAAAGATAAATACAGAAAGAGAGTTGGGCTTAGAGATACAAATAATATTGGATGGGTTTAAAGATAAATCTAAGTAAATAAATAGGCCTAAAATCAAAAAGACCTAAAATTAATTGATTTGGAGATTGAACCCCCCTATAGACCGCTACATTGACCAGAATAACCTGATACTTTTGTATTATTTAGCCTTCTTTCTACTTCCAAAAGTGCGAAAGTTCGAGCAGATCTTTTCAAGGGGTTAATTACGGACGATATTTTTTGCGTGCAAGAGCCATGCACGTTCCCTACTACTTCCCTACTACCACGAGCAGCGACCGAAGGTTGAAGCCTAGCCTAGCTCTCATAGGTAGGGCACTTAAGTACCTTTATTTGTCCGTACACTGTGGAAGAAACGCTCGACATTTTCATGCTTTGGCGTAACAAAAGAAGGCTTTCGATTTGGGCTCCTATCGCAAATAGTAGTCTTGGATTTTGGGTCATGAACCGGGTGAGTAAAATAACTCGTATGCTGACTATCAAAACTTAAAAAAAGGTTTGTTTAGGGTCTGCTTTGATGAAAAATTGAAGATTCCAAATACTCATAGAAACTTTCGATACAATGAGCATAATTGAATCGCTCTATACCGTGTCATTAGTGCAAACAAACTAAAAAAACTGACATTTATTTCAACCGTCACCCGCGTAAATTTGGTGGTTTTCAGTTAAAATTAAGGTTAAGAAATACATACAGTCAATTTGGTGCGCTCAATTGTCGGATTCTTTTCAGTTTCCGCGAGAGAGAGAGGCAAAATGGGTCTGATTACACACCAACTTGAACGATTTAAATTAGAGGGGAAAAACTGTTCAAGCTAATCCAAATTCAATTAGATTGTCATTAGTAGTTAGTTCTATCTATAGTAGTTTACTTCTACTAGGAATTGGTTCATGGTTCATATACCTTATATATATTATTTAGTTGCTTTATCTTTAGAAGTTCATGTCATATTAGAATTCTTGTAACATTAGATTGCTAAAACTATTTAACCAGTCCCTATAGCCATGAATTGATTAAGCATGAGAGTAATAAAACTTTGTTTGCTTCTCCCTGCAACCCTTCATATACTTTATTTGTTTATTTGAGTTTTAATAGTATTTTGATCCAACAGTGGTATTAGAGTCATGAACAATCTAAACAGGACGCCGCTGCCTTCTATTCCTATATTGGATGGGAATAATTATTACCAGTAGAGAGTGCAAATGAAGGTATCATTTGAATATCAAGATATATTGGGTGTCGTAGAGAACGGAGCTGCTGATCTCGCAAAAAGCGCAAATGAAGTCGAGAAGAAAATCCACGGTGAGATCAAGAAGAAGGATCGAAAGGTGTTGCTCTACATCCATCAATGAGTGAATGATTTAGTTTTTTAGAAGATTGACGGAGCAATTACAGCAAAGAAAGTGCGGGATATTTTGGAGGTGCGGGATATTTTGGAGACATTGTACCATGGAGTTGAAAAGGTGAAAAAAAATTAGGCTTCAAACATTGAGATGTCAATTTAAAATTTTACAGATGAAACCCACTGAAAGTGTTGCAGATCGTGTGACTCGAGTTCTTGCTTTGACAAATCAATTGTAGATTTAGCAATTATGGAGAAGATATTGCGATCTCTTATAGAAAAATTTGATCATATTGTGGTGGCAATCGAAGAATCAAAGGAATTATCTAGGATGATAGTTGATGAGTAGATGGGTACCCTAGAAGTTCATGAGCAATGCATGAACAAGAGATCAACCAAGAAGCCCCTTGAGAAAGCTTTTCAAAGTCAAGCATCGTTAAAAAATAACAAAGGAGCGTAGGATGAAAGGGACCAGCGAGGAGGAAATTTTCATGGTAGAGGATGAGGATATGGGAACTACAACTGAGGACGCAGATACTACAATAATCGAGAATGTGACAGTTATAACAATAATCAAAGAGATGAGTGCAACTAGAGAAGCAATTATCAATCAAATTTAAATTATCAAGGACGAGGTCGAGGTTGAGGTTGAGGTCGAGGTTGAGGTTGAGGTCGAGGCTTTGGACACGGTAGAGGAAATTTTAATAAATCAGATAGTGAATGTTACATATGTCACAAATGTGGCCACTATGCAAAGGAGTGCAAGTACCAGGATAATTCCCAATCCGGAGAAGAAGTTTGATTTGCACAAGGAAGAGTTGATGAATATAATAACATTTTGTTGATGTTTATGGTAATCGGTGAAGAATCAAACTACAACACATGGTTTCTTAACACTGGATGCTCTAATCACATGTGCGAAAAGAAGGAGTTGTTCATGGATTTGGATGAGTCGTTGTGGTCCAAAGTCAAGTTTGCGGATAACAACACTATTCCGGTGATGGAAAATATGTGAGTTCTCTCATCAAGTTGAAGAACAGAGACTACAAGTTTATTTTCGATGTGCTCTATTTGCCAAATATGAAGAACAATTTACTGAGTATGTGTTAGGTCTCATGTTTTGATGATGATTTACAAACCTCATTATTGGTGCTAATTGTTTGTTAAGTGATATTACGCAGGAAATATTTATCAAACAATATAGTGTCATAATTGGAGGATGGATGGATTTTGCGCCGTAATGTTGATATCCATGTAGGTGGAGGCAAGTTGATGAAGAAGCCCTAAATAGCTCCGATAACGTTTACACGAATATCAAATAAAGAAGAGCTTTCAAGTATATATTGAAGAAGAGCTTCATCAACCAATCTTAGCAAATATCGACACTTAAGTATTGTTTTCAATTGCAAGGGGTATTTGCATTTTTTACTTCTCTCTAGATCATAATGTAGGAAAGAATTAAAGTAGATAACTCTTGAAGCAAATTGGGGATCAAACACACACATTCGTATTTTTAACGGTTTTTGCAAAATGATAAGTTTTAACAAATACGAAGTGCTATTTTAGAAAATCTTTCTCTAACATATCTATTTTCATATATATAAGTATTTTTCCAAGTTTTACTAATTTTGAAGTTAATTTAATATTTTAAATTAAATTTACAAAATCAGTTGTTCTAGAAAAATAAGCGTATCAGAAATATCAGTTCATTAGTCGACCGAAAAAGATTATCAATCAAATGTCCAGTATAAAATTTTCAGTGTCTGTTTTACAGGGTTATCAGTCGATCGATAGTATTGTTGGCTTTTTGATGATGATTAACAAACAATTTACAACTAATATTATTTGTCTAGTGTTTGTGTTTTTGTATTTATTCTTGTTAGACCCTAGAGGGGGGGTGATTAGGGTCTTATGCTAATCTAA
>BQKN01063313.1:83271-110078 GCA_022839385.1 Asparagus kiusianus
GATTAGGCTTACTGGCGCGAACCCAAACCGCACAAGCCCCGTATTCGTCTACATGAGCCAAAGCCATCCAGACTCACCGACATGGATGGTTCGCCCTCATGAGCTAAAGTCACCTAGATTCGCCTGTATGATCGACTCGCCCGCATGGGTCAAGATCATCCAAATTCGCCAGCTTGCTCGACTCGCCTGCACGAGTCGAGAGCCAAGTTCATACCCGACGGACGTGCCACTGCATACAGGGATGGGCCTTCCCCACTTCCCGTGATGTGAAGGGAGGGGACATAGTACTCCAAGCCCGTCGAGTGGCTGCTCACAGTACGAATGATCGGACAGGCACCAAATCAGCCTGCACACTCATAAATGCAGTTCACCTCGCCCGTCTGAGTCGAGAGCTAGATCCGCCGGCACTCGACGAGCTGTCCAAACCCACTAGAGTACTGGGCACCCATTGTCCCACTTCTCGTGATGTGAAGGGAGAGAGCATAGTATTCCAAGCCCGTCAAGTAGTCGCTCACAGTACGAGTGAGCGGACAGATGTCGGATCAACCTGCACCCTCATAAATGCAGTTCACCTCGCATGTCCTAGTCAAGGTCTAGATTCGCCGGCATTCAGCAAGCTGGCCAAATGCACTCGAGTGTTGGGCAGCCGCTGCCTCACATACGAGGAGGGGCCTTTTCACTCCTACGTGACGTGATGTGAAACACAGTCCCTCGAATGACCGCTCATAGTAGAGGTGAGCAGCAAGATACCTCTCAATAGTACATGATCACATCCCATGATTCAAGGAGCGACCAAGCTGTCTCCACTCCATTTAAGAGCCTCTTCCAGTCACAATGAGGGATGTCAAAAAACTTTGGAAAAGGGTCGGAGGGGTTCGAAGGTGCGGAGCATTCAACATAGAGCGGTCTAACGTTCGGTAGTTCGCCCATAGTTAATTGATTAATCCAATCAGTTAACCGGACCACTAGCTCTCGACCTCCGATCGGGTCGACGACAAGCTCTTTGCATAATTCTTGCACTGCAGCGCCCTCTTCTAGTTCCGAGCCCTGATCACCGGCGTATTAGAAGACTCAAACTCCATCAACCCGAGCTTCCACTACTTACTGAAGCTCGCTAGCAACCTCGGTCGGATCGTCCAAGGGAAGCAGACTCGGTGCGAGAATCGAGCGAAGCATCCTGTAGCAACCAAAAGTCCCCACATTTAAACAAGGAGGGCATTCCCTCCGTTTCTATTGTAATTTTCGACTCGTTAGTTTGTAATAAGCCATTCTTATCAATACAAACGAAGTTCCCTGTTTTCGGGAAATCAAAATTTACACCTACAGAAGATGGCGACCACAGTGAGAGAAGCTGTTTCTTCAAACAAAATGGTGGTAGCTCAGTTCGATGAGGTTGCTATTAGGATGACTGTGGAGTCCCTAGAGATCGAGTTTGACCAAGCCAAGTACGAAGAGTACTTGTCTTCTTCCTCCTCTGGTGGCGATGTGTCTCACAAACGCTACAGAGTCGCGCGTAGGGGTCGACCTCAAACGGTCAAAGCCTCCGCGCGTAAAGGTTCCACCTGAGTTTTGACGGAGGGACCTACTCCCTCCGAATCGATCAAGGCCGAGCTAGGGCGAAAGCCCGCTAGATGGGTCGCCAAACGGCCCTCACAGACACCCGCCCCGGAAAGAACGGCAGTTCATTCCGGCGCAGACTGTATTGCCACAGCCCACGCGGACACTCCTCTCTAGAAGAGCTCACCAGCGGCGATGACAAGCACTCGCCAAACAAGAGGCCCAAGCCTTCATCTCACATGACGGCTTGAACTATTACGCAGGCCGAAAAAATGTTAGACGAGGGAGCAACTCGCGCGACACCGGAAGGCTCTCAAAATCAGAAGCGCCAACCAAGAAAGACGGGACCACCCGCTCAGGTGGACTTCGCTTCTCAGGTCACATCCCTGATACGGATAAGCCACCCCAAGCGTACAAACCAATGTGAGAAAGCGAACCTTCAAGGGCAGGCGAGCCTTACCAGGACTCCTTGACCGATAGGTGTAACAAGCGGGAAAGCCTCGACCCAAAAGGTAAGGTGGTGGGCGATGCCTCACAAACCCACCCGCATAAGCGAGGGGTTGAGTCTCGCCTGCACGCTGGAGTTCGCCCAAGTGGGAAGACCCGCCAGTCATGGCAAACCCGCCAGTCAGGGCAGACCCGCCAGTCGATGTTAGCTGTCAACGCAAACTCGCCGTCAATCGAGTTTCGCTTGTAGCATAAACTCACCAGCAGTTGAGTTTTGCCCACTAGTGCAAACTCGCCATCAATTGAGTTTCGTTTGCAGCGTAAACTTGCCAGCAGTCGAGGTTA
This sequence comes from Asparagus kiusianus, assembly GCA_022839385.1. Taxonomy (NCBI): domain Eukaryota; kingdom Viridiplantae; phylum Streptophyta; class Magnoliopsida; order Asparagales; family Asparagaceae; genus Asparagus; species Asparagus kiusianus. Next base: position 85,621 of record BQKN01063313.1, read on the forward strand.
GCTGTCAACGCAAACTCGCCGTCAATCGAGTTTCACATGTAGCACGAACTCGCCAGCAGTTGAGTTTAGCCTTCCACGCAAACTCGCCATCACTCGAATTTGCCTGCAACATGAACTCACTTATATTTGAGTTTAGCTTTTGACATAAACTCATCACCACCCGAGGAGTTTCGCCTTGGCATGAAATCACCGGCGGTTATATAAGAAAGACACTGAATGGCGACATACGAAAAGGATGTGTGCGTACCGAGAAAGTACGAACTTCGTTAGACGCTTCTAGATAGTACATTTGAACAAAGTTATGGCTTTGCAACCAAGAAATTCATAATATTACATTCAAGAAGCAAAACATGCACCCATTTTTTAAGACAATACATTTGAACAAAGTTATGATTTCATAATTAAACAAGTCATGACATGGTTTCAAAAGCAAAGCGGACAAAATGTCTTAACATGGTCCTAGACCTGAGGTCCTAGTCCAACAAGCTAAAGGATGTAAGTTCTTCTTTGACCGCAGCCACCCTCCTTGAGTGATCCTCACGGGCTTTGTCCTCAGCCTCCTTCTGAGCTCGGTCTTCAAAGCTCAACCTGGCAGCAGCATCTTCCTGGCACAACGTTTGGAGACTCTGAGTTTCCTCCTCGGCAGTCTTTCTAACCTTGGCACTCTCAGATTGAAGCCCCCTCAGAGTCGCCTCCGCCTGCTCTAACTCAGCTCTCAGGCGAGATATGGTGCAAGTGAAGTCGCCTATCCTCTCCTCTAATGAGTGCTGTTGATCCACCCAGAAGGCGACGTTCGATTCCAAGTCGGCTATTTCTCTAGAACGGACCTCCTGCTCCCAAGCCTCCCGACGTCTAATATGAGACAGGAAAGACTCCATGTCAACTTCCAGACCTTCCCGTAGCAAGATATCTAGCCTCACCAAGCATGACTCTAAGAAAAGGAGCTTCTGCATGCAACGTGTGGCAATCCGGTTCTCGCCTAGCCGCCTGAGGTCGACCATGCGATCCAGGAGAGACTGTTTGAAGCCGTTGTAGCTTCCCATGCTAAGACTGACAAGGGAAATCACCTGCTTCACGATATTCCCAAACTCTTCAAGACGAGCCTGTAGGGACAAGGAATCCGAAGGAATAAGCTCTTGACCCGGAGTGAGCGTCGTGATGGGTGGAACCTCAAGACAAGGTTCAGTTCCCGGTTGGGGGAACAGAGCCTGAGGCGGAAGAAGTTGTGGTACCCTCAGATTCGTCGTCGAAAATTAAAATGGGCTCGACCGCATGCTCTTCGGCAGTCGGCACCTCTCCTGGGTCTGTGAAACACCACAACAACACAGGAGAGAGTTAAGTGAAAAGTACCTGTTAGACCTGCGACCCTAAGGAAGTCGGAACAAAAGGATACCTTCAGCGGTGGCAGCCTCGACGGCGCCCGAAGAGGACGCCTCCTTCCTTTTCTTCGAAGCAACTCTCTTTACCTTCGGCGCCATTATGAAGAAACCTTGGGCTTCCTCTGAAGAAGACAACGGGTAGGGGCATTAAATACTCTAATCCTAGGCGGTTATCCGCCACTCGATTGGACAGTTCAGGGCTAAACAGTCGAGAGTAAGGCTGAACAATTCGGATCTCGTGCGAACGGCCAAGATCCAGCGGTTTCTAGACACGATCTTCAGCCAACGGCCCGAATCGGGCACTGTAGACGAAGAGCCCCACTGCGCCGTATTTAATACGAACGACGTGCCCACATCTTCTTAACTGATGTGCGCATGGATTACCACGTAGTCCACTGAAAGCGGAGCCCACCCAATGTCGAATTCGTTGTTTGGATTCCCATAGGTCAAAACCAATTGGACTCGTATATCACCCTGGAACTCGAGTCAGTTCCGAATTCGCCTGCGGACAAAATTCGCCTGCAGGAAAGACGAGTTTACAGCTAAAATTCACCGACAGCTAGAATCCCGCTGCAGTTAGGATTCTCCCGCGGCCAAACTTTGACTAATGCAAATTAAAAAAAAAAGGTGGAGCGCGCACGAAAGTAATAATGACTAAAAATAAAAGGATAATTACATTCATAAAAAAGAAACCCTATTACAGCGAGGAACAAAAGACAAATTACAAAGCTCTGAGCCGTAACTCCGCCTCACGGATCTCCCTGGCATAACGAAGCTCAAGCCTCCTCAGGATCTCTCGGCGAAGATCTTCCTCAGACCAAATCTTGGACGGTATCTCTGGCCTCCTTGAGGGATCGGTCCTTTTCTTCCACGGAACCAGTGACCAATTGCTGGCGGGATTCAATACCCTCCAACTCCTTTGCCAACTGTTCATGAGCCTTCTCTTGAGTAGCTAGGGAAGCCTGTGCGTTAGCTATGACTTGATTCAGCTTCGCTATCTCAGAAGACAGGCGAGAAAGGCAGTTATCGGCCTTCTGTTGTTCGTAGGCCACTCGTTCATCCTTGGCCTTGACCTGTTCCAGCTCTGCTGACAGCCTTGCCTCCAACGACATGGTCTCGTTCAATCGATGGTCGTGCTCTTCCACTGCTGCTCGAACCTCGCCGGACGCGAGATCAACAATTTCAGAACTCTTCACACGAAGGGTAAGCAACTGTCGGATAGCCTCCTCCACCTCTTTCGAACGCTGAAAGTACGGCTTAGTCGTGGTGGCACCAAGCTTCTTGATTAAGAAGACCATGTCGTGATCGAGGTCTTCCTTGAACTCCTCAAAGGGACAACTCTCTTCCAATGCGAACTTGATGCAATCAGCTAAAGTGTCTTGAAAGTTAGCCAGGGTTCGAGCCACCTTCCTTTTATGCGAACGTTCCAAAGGAGAGAGGGTAGCCTCTTCTACCACGGATGAAGTTGCGATCAAAGTACCGGTAGTCATGACCACGGAAGTAGTGATAGGCATCGCCAAAGCCGGCGTGCCTGCCGATGCTGCCAGCTGCGGTGCCAACAACCACCGCAAACATAGGAGCAATGGACATCTCCCCTCGGATCGGAGACTCCTACACCGGGGGCCCACTCCCAACCAATGCTTCCTCAAGAGTGGGGATTTCCCCTTGTTGGCCTGACACATCTTCATGAGCCAACGCCTCCTCCTCGCTCGATAGCGCCTCTTGAATCGAGACGTCATCGTCCGCCTCTGATTCACCCATCTCTCCGGTCGAACGGCCCGCCCAAGAGGGGGGATCTTCTTTGCCAGCAGCTTCATGGGAGGGGTCAACTGCGAATGCAGGAAGAAGATTAACAAATTCCCCTTTCGTACGGAGAGATCAACAACACTAAGGCCTACACTTACCTAAACCACAAAACTCTTCTTCGTCTCCAGTCCCCCCTCTTCGTCAGAGGGGATGGAGATCACTCTCTCAGCTGCACCTGCACAAATTCGACACAAACATCAGGGGATGTAGATTCGACTTTGTACCTGAGAATTCCTCACTAAAAAATTACCTCCTGGTGCGGACATAGGAGTCGTTGAATCCCCGCCTGTGGCCCCACACCAGACGGTAGGGGAGCGTCCTTCGAGGTTGCCGAAGCTACCCCCGATACGGCAGAAGGAGCGGACAGAATAGCTCCATCCCCAGAGATAGTCACTCCATGAATAATCACCTGCGCAGCGTCATCCTGACCCTCTGCCGCTCTGGCGGTCTCAACCGTCTCTCTACGACGGGCCTTCTTGGCCGCTTCTGCTCTGGAGACTTCAGTCGCTGTCTGCCGTTGTCGCTTAGAGAGAAGCAAGCTACTCGGAGATAGGAGGGGCATCCTCATCCGTCTAGCTGTCGTGCTCCGGGCTTGTTCCAGACGCCTGTAGGCGTGTAAAACTGCCTATAGGTCCCTTAACACAGCTCGACGACGCCGATTCGACAAACCGACCATCGGGCGACGTATCCAAACACGACCGTTAGCCCGCAAACACCGAAGCCAAACGATACGCAAGGAAGCAGACTAACGAGGCTACGAAGCTGACGAACCACACGCAAAACAACGGAATGAATCCACTCGCGTGCGGAATCAAGCTAACGGGTTGAGGAATCAACGAGTCATCCAACCAAGAGCGCACTCGGACGAATCACGATCGAATCAAGATCAGTTTGTGACTCGAACTCAGAAGTGGATTTACTACCAAATCAGGAACCGGATTTACTGCCAAATCAGGTCAACGAATCGAGTCCGAACCAATCAACCACACAACCGAATCATGGACAAATACAAAAATGGAAAACGACGGAAAACAACGCCTTAAGGGGGCTCGGCAGAAACCGAGCCAGCTCAAGGTGGCTAGGCGTGTCGGCCACCTGTTCGCGGGCATAGTAAAGAGAGGCTTTAAATAGGAGAGGTGGTTCATTTGTTCAAGGGTTAGAATTTTTGGAGAGGTGAAGCTTTGCTGGATTCGAGGCTCAAAACTTAAAAAAGATCCAAGCTTTGGGACTTCGAGGACTCGCTCTTCTAGATCTGGTGCTCAGCGATCGTCAACACCAAAAAAGGCAAGTGTTCGAGAGGACCCGATCTCAGATCTACGCAAGCGTACTCCGGATCAAAGCTTGGTCTTTGATCCCGAGATTTGGGCGACTATTTCCTTGGTGAAATAATCTCCCCCGGCTATTATTTCCTTCGTGAAATAGTACCCGTCGTACTACGTAGATCCGACCGGATCTAGATCGCACGGTGGTCAACGGATAAACCCCGGCGTAGGCAAACAACCCACGCAAGCGAGCGACCAAAAAACAGAAGCTCGTGATTTGTTCGACAAACAAGGAGAAAGTTGTAATCTTTTTTTATTTTTTTTGATTTTCATTGTAATCGGATCTTATAAAAAGACCGGATCTTTGTAACTCAAAAAGCTGTTATCTAAGATGACAATGGAATCAACAATGAAGAAAGACTTGATTTTCACCGCGAACACTCTGGCGACCACAGTGGGAGCCGCCGATCTCGTTGTCGAGATCGGAGCGTCGCAGCCGTGGATCTCAATCCCGGTCGTGGAGGAGGTCGAATACGAGTTAGACCAGCAGAAGTTCGAGGAATACTTGTCGTCCTCGTCCGGATCAACCTCCCCCCGCAAGTCCAAGAAACTCTCCTCCAGGAGAAAAGTTCGTTGGTACGAAGAAGTTGAAGCTACCAACGATGACCTCACCCCGATTGACGGCAAAGTTGCGTCGGGTGAAGTTCCTCCAAATCCCAACCAGGTCAGATCTGCTCTGGCCAACCCTTCTGCCACGGAGGGCGTGGTGACTCTCTTGAAGAGAGCCCGCCAAAGGCAACGTCAACGCCTTGAGAAACAATTCGCAAAGGCCATAGAGTCCGTTGACGGGATCCGCTACAACGCGGGTCTGAAGAACAAAAGAGGCAAACAGCCTCAACAACAGATGAGCGGTGCCTCTTCCAAGCCGCCAACAATGGAATAGGTCCGTGTCAAACGGAACCGTTCAACGCTCGAGGAGCGCATCCGCAAGCGCCGCGCACTATCAGCGCAGGCACGGGCTCAAGCAGAAGAAGCCCGTGGAAAGCTACAGAAAGAGGTGGCCAAGAAGCCACCATCAACACGCAAAGTTTGAAGACCGAAGTCTGAAGCGGCGGTTCAGACCAAGGAGCAACAACTGCAGCCGTCGAAAGTACAACTTCCGGCGAAGCAATCCAAACCGCCGATGATTTCCACAATTGCTCCGGGAGATCCCACGGGATCGTCTCAGAAAAGGAAGTCGGTTCTGGAGCGCCTCGGTCCACTTCCCAATGAACGAGGCAAAGATCTAGTCCAGGAACGTTTGGGGCCAATGAAGAAGTCCCGAATGATTCAACACACTGGGGGTCGCCGCAACCCTCAACATGACAAAGAAATCATGGCACCCAAGCGCACTACTTTGCGCATTAAGGTTCAGGAGCCCGTTGAGAATTTACGCCCACAAAGGTGCGTTTCGAGGCGCGTGACTCTTGAAAGCCCAAAGAAGGCAATTCATCCTCAGAAGGAAACGTTGTCGTCCGATGACGATGACGTTATACCTGGGAAATCGTGCCAACACACGATAGGTTGCTCCGACTTTCAAATGGACGAGCTGTACTATCGTGCCGGGGGTACAAGCAAATCCAGAAAGAGAAGCCCTCGAAGGCTCGAAACTCAGTGCCCTTGTTCAAAGCTCATTCGGGCGGTACTGTCTGAGTGCAACTGTATCAAGGCAGTCCCCGAGAGAGTTTCTGTGTTCGAAAGGCTCAGTACAGAAACGTCAAAACCAAGGCATAGGCGTTTCCGGCAAAGAAGAAAGGTGGTCGGTGATGGAGAATTTCTGAGGGTCACGGCCAATATGACTAGCAAGGTAACATCGGCTCAGGACAACCCCGAGGCGATTCCAGAGGTGCCCCGTCGTGTAACTCGTCTGCAGTCCGGAGCTATCATTCGTGCAACGTATGGTAGGGTTCGGACAAGATTACCTTTGGGAGATGAAGAATCAGATGCCGGCTCGGCAATTGCATCTGACAACACCGTGTCCAGTGAAGGACAACCCCGCGAGTTATTCATGATAAGCACGGAACAAGTGGCCAAGATGCTCGAAGAGGCCATGGCCAAACAATAGGAAAGCTTCAGGTTCGAAATGCAGATGGCCATGCAGAGTATAAGAGAAATGTATGAGCAACAAATCCAGGCACTGACGAACCAGCAAGGAGAGCCAAGCCGCCGTAATCAGGTTGTTCAGGAAGTGGAGCATGCGGATGCGGATGAAGCTCGCAATGCCAATAACCCTCCCGTTAATGCAGGGGGTGGTAATGAAGATGCTAGTCACAACATCACGCTTCCATCTCAGAATCGTACTGACGAAAACTCAGGTGAAAGCCTTAAGATCAAAAATCTCGAGAGCAAAATTAATACATTGATTTCCGCTCAAGAGACGAAAAAGACGGGCATTCCTTGTCCATACCCAAGAGAGTGGGAATCAATCCCATATCCGGCGAAGTTCAGTCTAATTAACTTCACGCCGTTTAATGGGATGGGTTCACCCACTCAGCATTTGATTTATTTCAAATCACACCTGGGGGTTATCTCGGGCAATGAACCTCTGATGGTGCGGTCATTCGTTGGCACTCTTCGCGGAGCCGCCTTCGATTGGTATCGCCGCCTCAAGCCAGGTAGCATAAACAGCTGGGACAACATGGAGACTAAGTTCCTCACAAATTTCTTCGACGACGATACCGAGATATCTATCGGATCGTTGCTCGATGAAAAGCAGAAGGACGGAGAGTTAGTCGACACCTTCGTCAAAAGGTTCCGGAACAAGGCGATGAATTGCCGGGACCCGATCACTGAGGAGTTCATCCTCCAGACCTGCCACAACAATCTTTCCTTGGACGTGTTGGAAGCAATGGGGACAGCACCGTCCAAAACGTGGAAGGATCTGAAGGTCCGAGGGGAACAAGCCGAACGATTCCTCAGGAGGAAGAAGACGGAGAGAGGCCAACAAGCGGCGAATGCTCCGGCATAGAATTTCAACCCAAGGGGGAAAGGTAAAGCTCATGCTAATGCAGTTGATTTTAACCAAAATTTTCAATTGCCACCTCAGCAACAGCAGCAACGATAACAAAGGCCTCAGAAGCAGAAATCTTCGGAGCCGAGGTTCCCTAAAGTATACTCCTTCAAGGATGATGAAGTTCCCGGCATCTTCAAGTACTTGTTGGAGAATAATAAAATTCAGCTGCCGGCGATCGTAGACCAAGAAGGAGCCAGCAAAGTGATGGATCCGAAGTACTGCACGTACCATAGAGCGGTCCATCACCCTACGAGGTCATGCTACCACCTCAAGGACAAGATCCAGGCGTTGATTGACGTAGGGGTCATAACCCCGAAGCCTGCCAAGAATGTGGGAGCAAACGCAGTGTCGATCAGCTTTGGATCGGTGCCCACAACATGGTTCGAGCCGAAACGCTTCACCAAAGTGGGGATGAAGACGGTGAATGATGACCCACATGGACAGCGCCAAAAGGGACTTGTGCCACACACAGCCCCGAACGGAAAAATCCTTTGGGTTCATCCGGATCTCATTGAAGATGAACAGTAGGCGACGTCCTCGAAAAGAAAGGGTAAAGGCAAGGCCTGCAACGCTACTTCTGCAATTTTCGAAGAGGATGGCGATGAAGCTCCTACTTTCCCGCTCTCCGAAGAAGAACAAGAAGTGTTTGCCACTAGAAGCGGAAACGAGTACCACTTTAACTATCCGTCACATAATGATCAAGTAGCTGAGCTGGGGGTGACTAAACGGGGACCAGCCAAAACTCTCACAGAACTGAGGGTGATTGCAGCTCCTAAACCGGCTGAAGATGTTCGACGACAGCCGATGGATCAGCAGAAGGAAAAGAGACCCCAAGAGATGCAGAATCCGAAGCAGTCTCGTTTCAATCATCCAATTGGAAGAGATAAATCGGAGAGCTCGAAAACTCCACGGGTTTTCGATATCATGGCTCAATTAGCCAATATTCCAGCGCGAATAACGCTGTATGAGTTACTGCGGTTGTCTAAGGAGACTAGGGAAGCCTTACGAGAAGCCTTGGCTGATTCTGAAGCATTCATCACTCGAATCAAGCTGGTACCGGAAGAGCCAGAACCGTCAGTTCAGCAATGCAATGTAGCGGCCAAGAACCTTTCCTGCATCACCTTCACAAAAGAGGATATGCAAACGAAGAATTCGAACCATGATCGGCCCCTATACTTCGTCGGGTACATTGGCTCCAGCGAAGTCAACCGAATCCAAGTGGATCCGGGTTCCGCTGTGAGCATTATGCCGCTTCGCCTAATGCATAGCCTTGGCATTCCAGTCAGCAAATTGGCGTCCACGGGCACAGTCATTTACGGATTCAACACTAGCGGGTCAAGGCCTGATCCGGATAAAGTACCAAATGGGTGATCTGAAGACGGAGGTCACGTGTTACGTGATTGATGCTGAGACATCATATAACTTACTACTGGGTCGGCCTTGGATCCATAGTAATGTTATAGTTCCCTCCACCCTACATCAGTGTCTAAAATATGTCGATACTGATGGAAGGGTCAGGACGATGGTCGCGGATAAGCAACCATTTAAAGGGTTTGAGAATTATTTCACTGATTCTCTCCTTTATGGTAACGAATCTGATACGAAACCATCGGTCCAGGACACGGACAGCGGAGAAGAAGCTGATTCCGAAGCCGGATTCGATTACAATGGTGGTTTTGTTTTAAATAACATTGTATCCTTTGTAATCAATCTTGACGATGAACAATCGTCAGATGGCAGTTGTAACTGGCAACTTGCCAATATTGAAATAAAAGATGATTTAGAGTACTCCTTGTCTCTTGATGATACGATAAAAGGATTAGACGATAAGCCTGAGTTATATACGCCGCTCTGATCATCTTATGTAACGAAGAAACACCTCCAACATTCTTTCGGAATGACCCTGATCGTTCCTGCCAAAATAGGAGGCGAAAAGAAGTGATTTACGGTAAAGGAGAGAATTTTCCATTGCCAGATCATTTCCTAAGAGAAGATGAAGATGATGACAAATCTGGTCTGCATTTATCTAAGTATAGTCCAGAAGCGCGCAAACTCATGGAAAAATAGGGATATGATTTTACACTCGGAGAAGGTTTATACTTCGATCGAGGTTCCCGTATCCCAGTCAAAGCGGCATATGTACCAAAAGGGAAACCGGATGATTATTATCGTCACAAAAGAGGCTTAGGCTACGTTTTCTCGTCTGATGATGAATGTGGTTGGCAAATTATTGATCAAATTGCTAACAAGGCTAAAGATGGGTACTCAGAAGATTCCTCAGAATGGGACTCCGATACAAGTTTGGGGGAAGTATTCAAAACCCTGATGTCGAACATGACTACAGCTGATCCATCTACGATGGAGGACGACGATCAAATGCCAACGTGGGAAGACCCATGGGTTCATCACCTGAACATGCAGTATGGTGATAGTTTTGAACAGAGGGAACCCCCCACCGAGGATAAAATAGTCCAAATTAATATAGGCGATGAAACCAACCCAAAGCCCATATTCATCAGCAATAGTCTTCCCCCAGATGAAAAGGAGGAATTAATTGCTCTCATCAGGGAATATATCGACGTCTTCGCTTGGAACTATGAGGACATGCCAGGGCTTGACCCCAATGTGGCGGTGCACCGCCTCGATATCAAGTCGGATGCCAAACCTCTCAAACAACAGCAGAGACGGTTTCGTCCGCAGATTATGAAAGCCATTGAGGCAGATGTTAAGAAGTTGATCGACTCAGGATTTATCCGAGAGGAGCAACATCCAGACTGGCTAGCTAATATTGTCCCAGTCATGAAGAAAAATGGTAAGATCAGGATATGCATCGACTTCAGTGACCTGAATGCGGCATGTCCGAAAGACGACTTTCCCCTCCCAATCACGGACGTCATCATCGACAATACGTGCGGATTTAAGAGGATGTCCTTCATGGATGGCTTTTTCGGGGTATAACCAAATCAAGATGCACCCGGATGATGAGAAGCATACAGCGTTCAGAACGCCCCTCGGTGTCTTCTGCTACATAGTGATGCCTTTCGGTCTAAAGAATGCAGGTGCCACATACCAACGAGCGATGACGAAGATTTTCCAGAAGCACCTCAGGAAAACGGTCGAGTGCTACGTTGATGATTTGGTTGTAAAAAGCCGCAACAAAGGAGATCACATCAAGGACTTGAAGACGATGTTCGACCTCATGCGGAGTCATCAATTGAAGATGAACCCCACCAAATCCTTCCTTGGAATGTCCAGTGGAAAATTCCTGGGATTCGTCGTCACCACTAAAGGCATACATATTGATCCTTACAAGGTGAAGGCGATACATGAATTGCAGCCCCCGAGGAATCTAAGGGAACTCAGAGGATTGCAAGGGCGTTTAGCTTACATCCGGCGGTTCATCTTAAATCTTTCTAGGAAGTGTCAGCCATTCTCTAAACTAAATAAGAAAGGTGTGTCATTTATTTGGGACGACGCCTGCTAAAAAGCACTCGAAGATATCAAGACGTATCCGTCGAACCCTCCTGTTCTTGTCGCACCAAAATCGGGTAAACCGTTCTTGATATACATCAAGGCAATGAACCATTCGATAAGTGCTTTATTAGCACAAGACGATGATAATGGTCACGAACAGGCAGTTTATTACCTAAGTCGGACTTTGGTAGGCGCCGAGTCTTGATATCCGATGATTGAGAAAGAATGTCTCGCATTGGTATTCGCGGTACAAAAGATGCGATATTACTTGGTCTGACAGACGATTTACGTTATCTCTAACGTTAATCCGGTACGAGTATTTATGATGCAATCGGGTTCGATGAATTGGCAGTTAGCAAAATGGGCCCTTCTCTTGTCCCAGTATGACTTGCACTTCAAACAGCAGAAGTCGGTCAAAGGACAAGCAATTTGTGATCTTTTGGCGGCAAGCCGGACAACAGATACGGCAGAAGTATATGATGACTTGCCGGATGAAACCCACGAGGTTAACACCACGTCACATCAACAAGTATGGCAATTATACTTTGATGGTGCTTCGAGATCAGTTAATAAAGCAGTAACACCCGGATGTCCTAAAGTCTCCTCCGGAGTTGGAGTTGTCTTAGTTTCCCCGGGGAAGCATGTAATGCCTCGGGCTTATTCACTGATAAATCCATGTTCCAATAACGTAGCCGAGTACAACGCGCTCCTCATTAGACTCAGTTTCGCCAAGGAGCTGGGGGTCGAATATCTCGAAGCTTTTGGGCATTCTTAACTGATCGTCAACCAAGTCCGTGGAGAGTATGAAGTCAGGAACCAAGACCTGATCCCGTACCACCAGGAGGCCGTCAAAATGATAGATTCTTTCAAAGAATTCTTTATCGAATACATCCCACGTCTCCAGAACACCTATGCGGATGCACTGGCAGCACTAACAGTATCACTCGCGCAGCCGCCCGAAACTGAACTGCTAGTCACAGTAAGATCACACCAACTTTGCATACCCATATACAATATGGATATCGAAGAGGAAGATGATAGAAACGTAAACGCCAAACATGTGAACTCAACCCAAATCGGGTCTGAGTCCCGAGATTGGCGTTTTCCCATCATCGACTACGTCCAATATGGTATTTTGCCAGAGGATGTAAAAGAAAGGGAATCGATCCGCCGAAGAGCACCAAGGTTCTTCTATAATGCTGATACCCGTACATTATACCGTCGAGGGTATGATGATTTGCTACTCAGATGCCTTTCGAATGAAGAAGCAGAAAAAGTTCTTAAGGAAGCACACGAAGGAGAATGCGGTGCGCATCAGCCTGGTCCCAAGCTGTATGATCGAATCAGAAGAATGAGATATTTTTGGCCAACAATGGTACGTGACGCAATCGAATACGCACGAGGATGTTACGCCTGTCAAGTGCATGCAAATTATATGCACCAACCACCGGAGCGGTTACACACGTCAACCACATCCTGACCGTTCGAGACATGGGGTATGGACATTGTCGGTCCTATTTTTCCCCCTTCAGTCAAAGGTGATCGGTTTATTCTCGCAATCACGGATTACTTTTCAAAGTGGGTTGAAGCAATTCCTCTTAAGGAAGTGAAGACGAATAACGTCATCAATTTCATCAAGCATCATGTCATATACCGACACAGCGTGCCGAGACGGATCATTCATGACAACGGTCCGCAGTTCATAAGCAACGCTTTCGTCAGGTTCTGCGACAAATTCAAGATTCAAGATGTTTTGTCGACAGCTTATTATCCCGCTGCGAATGGATTAGCTGAGGCTTTCAACAAGACGATCATTAAGATCCTGTCAAAGCTCGTGAAGACTAATAAACGAGACTGGGACGATAAACTCGGTGAAGCACTCTGGGCTTATCGCACCACAGTACGCACACCTACGGGAGCCACCCCGTATTCATTGGTATACGAATGTGAAGCTGTGCTGCCTTTGGAGATTCAGATCCCATCCCTTCGGATCGCTCTCGCAACTGAGATGTCGACGGAAGAACAGCATCAAAAACGTCTCGAAGAACTCGAGAGATTGGATGAAAGGCGCTTGGAAGCTCAACAACACATTGAGTTTTATCAAGCCAGAATATCTAGGGCTTTTAACAAAAGAGTCCGACAGAGAAGCTTTAAGGAAGGAGATCTGGTCCCCGCTGCTCGCCGACCGATAATCCTAAACTCCAAGAAGAAGGGTAAATTCGAACCCAAATGGGAAGGACCGTTTATGATAGACACAGTCTACTCAAACGGCGCATACCGTCTTATTGTTGGGTCCTTTTGTTTTGATGATGATTTACAAACAATTTATATCTAATGTTATTTGTCTAGTGTTTGTGTATTATATCTATTCTAGGCAAACAATAAGTTGGAGGATGGATGGAATTGCGCATTCACGATCACATCAAATGGAGGTTGGCGGAATAGTGGTTGAAGCCTTGCAATTCATGTTAAAGATCCAAGTCAAGCTTCATCCGCAAGTGTACCAAGTTGAGCTCATTGAAGACCTTCATCAAGCTTGGGTATATAGTTTATAATGTTTGTAGTTTAGGTTTTATATTATGTGTGTTAATTCTATAAGCTCAAATATACACACACATATATACTTGTGATTTTCGTAACTATAAGTGTTTTTATGCAAAATAAGTTTTAGACTATATTTACATCATAAACAACTTTTATTATGTCCATATAAATATTCCATAAATTTTCAAAACTTGTTTTGAGTCAAAAATAAAAATCACATGTCTTTCATAAACACGTCTTTTAGTGCTTTTGCAGAATACCGTGTTTTTCACAAATTATAAATGCAAATTGAAAAATTCTTTTTCCAACATGTTTGTATGTATGATTATAAACTTTTCCCAAGATTTTACATTTTTTGGAAATTGTTTACTATTTTTAAAGAGCCCTCAAAAGTCAGATTTTGGACATGCACAGTGTCTGTGCATGTTCATAAGTCGACTTATCAGGTCTGATAAGTCGACTTATGAACTAGCCTGGAATATGCAATTTCCCCTCTGCTGAGTCGACTTGTTTTACGGGTAAGTCGACTTGTACTAAGTCGACTATAAGTCGACTTATAATCTGTCATTCTGCATGTCTTTTTTCTTCTGTCAAGTCGACTTGTGGAACCTGATAAGTCGACTTATGTATAGCCGTTGGCACAGTAACGGCTAGTTTCCAGCTTTGTTTATTTTAATATTTTTAAGGGTTTTGGTTGGATTTTTGGGCTGGTTTCTTCAAGCCTATAAATACCCCTTTGCATTAACTATTTCCAACTACTCAAGAGAGTTTTAAACAAGTTTTTTAAAAGTGATTAAAAGTTTGTTTAGTTTGTTTTAAGTTTGGAGTTTGTTTACAAAGGAGGAAGCTTACTTGTCAATTGAGGGATTCATCCTCAATCTTCTTCATCCTCTCCTTTGTGTTTATAGAGAAGTTTTTCTAACTCTTCTTCTAGCAATTTATTATTGATTTTCATACTCTTATTATTGCTAGTTTGTTAATTGAGTTAGAATTTGTTTATACTCATTTTATCACACACACCCTATTTGAGCTTGTAGCATTTCATACATTATATATTGGGTTGTGTGATTGTGATTAGTGAGATTGAGCTTAAATTGTGTTCTCACCTATTGTAGAGAACAATTTATTTGTATTGTGCTTATTGTGAGCTACACATTGTAATACACTTGTACACCGAGTGGAGTGTGTGGTGAGAGACGGGGTTGTCCCAAGAGGAGTGGCGTCGGTAGCCTAGAGAGAGGTGATAATTCCGAGCACTTGAGGGAAACACGGGCTAGAGACCAACACTTAGAGGGTGTAGAGTGTGATTGTAATTGTGTGTGTTGTAGAGTTTTCGGTTAGATAGAAAACCGAGTGTATAGAGAAGTTCCGGCTTCCAAACCGGGTTGTGTAGTGGATTTCTCCCCGGGAGTGGGGAGCGGAGACGTAGGACGGAAGGTCCGAACTCCGTGATCATACTGTGTGTTTGAATGTGCTTTGGCGTCTATTCTTATTTGTGCTCATTGCTCCTTTCGCCATTGTTTCATTATTTATATGATCCACTATATAGTTCATATTGTTTACCCCTTGTGTTAGTTTACATATCCTTACATATATATTGTTCATATCTTTTGTGCTAGGATATATTTGTTAATTAATTTTAATCGGCACTAATATCTAATAAGATTAGCAATAACCCTATTCACCCCCCCTCTAGGGTACTTTCACTTATCTCGCTAGAAGGCGTCAGGCAATTAATGCCAATAAACGGGAAGTTCCTGAAAAAGTACTATCCCTAGTACATTCAGGATAACCCATTTATCGAGAAGTTCCTCGAAGAATATTCCACTTAGTATGCAAGAGGATAACCCGAAATTGTTTTCCTACCACCAAAATCCCTCACTGATCAATTTCAATTGACAGTGAGTTCACCAAAATTGTCTTTCAAACCATCAAAAATTTCCCCTCTTGATTCTTCCCACGAACTAGAGGTCCACTTTCAATTCAGAGTCTCCTTTCGATAAACGAAAGAACTCCCCTCCTTTCTCTTTGGTTAAACCTCTTCATGGTTATAACCAGAGTTAAAACTTCATTTCGATAAACGAAAAACTCATCTAGATAACCGATCCTATAAAAGGTAAGCTTATTTAGATATTCCTGATTCTCGGAGTGGAGATCCCACTTCTGGTTTCTTTCTTGCACTGGAAATAGAATATAAAATTCTTCTTTTCCAGAATCAAGGAATAGAATATAAAATTCTTCCTTCCTTGTTCGGGGAATAGAACATAAAATTCTTCCTTCCCCACACCAATCCTTTTCCGATAATTTAGGATTCATCCTAGGAAGTTTATCCCGAATCCTAAGCAGGGATAAGTCTGCGCTTAACACGCGCTGTCGGTTTAGTCTTTCTTCATAGAAGAAGACACCAGAGTTCGATTCTGGGGTATTTTATCCTGAAATCTAAACAAGGATAAGTCTGCGCCTAACCCGCGCTGCCGGTAAGTTCTTAACCGTTAAAAAGAACACTCACCCACATATTCAACATTATGGCAGGTTGTTATTAATAACACCAAAATCCATGCCTTACACACATGGGGAATTTCATCCTGAATCCTAAGAAAGGATATACCGATGCCTAACACGCGTCGCCGGTTTAGTCTTTAACCATGGAAAAAGATACCAGAACCTGATTCTGGGGACCTTTATCCCGAAGCCTAAGTAGGAATAAGTCAACGTCTAATACACGTTGCCGGGTAGCCTATTCCCGTAACAATGGCGAAGTCTACGTATTCGAAGTCGTAGCACAAAGTCTAAGGGAGTTCATTCCTTTAGCGCAACGTTACATGCGGAACGGATTTAGATAATCCACATGCTAGCCCGACTCAAACGGTAGTCGGTAAAGGCTAATCAAATCCGTTGAAGGCTGGGGGTTAGCCAAAAATCCTAAAGTCAACGCCTAACACGCGTCGCCGGGTAGCCTATTCCCGTAACAAGTGGCGAAGCCTATGTATTCAACATCATAGCATAAAGTCTAAGGGAGTTCATTCCTTTAGCACAACGTCACATACAGAACGGATTCAAACAATCCGCATGTAAGCCCGATTCAAACGGTAGTCGGTAAGAGAACGTCAAATCCGTTGAAGGCTGAGGATTTGCCAAAAATCCTGAGTCAACGTCTAATACACGTTGCTGTTTAGTCTTTTCATAGGAGAAAGACGAAGTCTACGTATTCAATATCGTAGCACTAAAAGGGTTAACTCTTTTAGCTTAACGTTACATGCGGAACGGATTTAGACAATCCGCATGCTAGTCCGACTCAAACGGTAATCGGTAAAGGCTTATCAAATCCGTTGATGACTGAGAATTTGCCAAAAATTCTATGAATACGAGTCATTGACGCATCAATTTTATAAATTGGTTTCGTGACTCAAGTATCTGCCACGCTCCAATTCCTTAAGAGCTTAAACTGTGTATACTCCAGAAAACGTACGAGTATAAACCGTGTCGGACGCCGGACAACGCGTCGCAATGAAGCTCAGACGCCGGACAACGCGTCGCAAATGTCAATCGATGATCAGTTCTATGTTGATGCAACCAACTCGAGCTAAAAAGTCAGGAAATCGAGAATCGACTTCAAATTCAAAATTCTGACAGACGGTCAAACAATAAATGCAGCACCGGAACCCTTACAGATATTCGACAAAGCACCGAATAGCCTGGAGGACTGAAGGAATCAAGAATAGAAGCCATTCCAAATATCCCATCATTACCGATTGGAGGACGGGACAATCATATCCAAAGTATCCCAGACTCTTCTATAAAAGAACGAGGCTGGAATACTTTGGAGGGGGTATCTGTAGGCCTGTAAAACTGCCTATAGGTCTCTTAACACAACTCGACGATGCCGATTCGACAAACCGACCATTGGGCGACGTATCCAAACACGACCGTTAGCCCGCAAACATCGAAGCCAAACGATACGCAACGAAGCGGACTAACGAGGCTACGAAGCTGACGAACAACACGCAAAACAACGGAATGAATCCACTCGCGTGCGGAATCAAGCTAACGAGTTGAGGAATCAACGAGTCATCTAACCAAGAGCGGACTCGGACGAATCACGATCAAATCAAGATCAGTTTTGGACTCGAACTCAGAAGTGGATTTACTACCAAATCAGGAACCGGATTTACTGCCAAATCAGGTCAACAAATCAAGTCTGAACCAATCAACCACACAACCGAATCACGGACAAATACGAAAACAGAAAACGACGGAAAACAACGCCTTAAGGGGGCTTGGCCGAAACCGAGCCACCTTGAGGTGGCTAGGCGTGTCGGCCACCTGTTCGCGGGCACAGTAAAGAGAGGCTATAAATAGGAGAGGTGGTTCATTTGTTCAAGGGTTGGAATTTTTGGAGAGGCGAAGCTCTGCTGGATTCGAGGCTCGGAACTTAAAAAAGATCCAAGCTTTGGGACTTCGAGGACTCGCTCTTCCAGATCTGGTTCTCGGCGATCGTCAACGCCAAAAAAGGCAGGTGTTCGAGAGGACCGGATCTCAGATCTACGCAAGCATACTCCGGATCAAAGCTTGGTCTTTGATCCCGAGATTTGGGCGACTATTTCCTTGGTGAAATAATCCCCTCCGGCTATTATTTCCTTCGTGAAATAGTACTCGTCGTATTGTGTAGATCCGACCGGATCTAGATCGCGTGGTGGTCAACGGATAAACCCCGGCGCAGGCAAACAACCCACGCAAGCGAGCGACCGAAAAACAGGAGCTTGTGATTTGTTCGACAAACAAGGAGAAAGTTGTAATCTTTTTTTATTTTCTTTGATTTTCATTGTAACCGGATCTTATAAAAAGACCGGATCTTTGTAACTCATAAAGCTGTTATCTAAGATGACAAT
Source organism: Asparagus kiusianus (assembly GCA_022839385.1). Lineage (NCBI taxonomy): Eukaryota > Viridiplantae > Streptophyta > Magnoliopsida > Asparagales > Asparagaceae > Asparagus > Asparagus kiusianus. The sequence goes on from BQKN01063313.1 coordinate 104,027, forward strand.
GGAATCAACAATGAAGAAAGACTTGATTTTCACCGCGAACAACACCGATGGATGCATGCCACCATAGCCTGCACCAATGCGTAGGACCTCCCATGAGCAAAGCGAACCGCGGGATACATGACCTCCACTGGAAGAGCCTCAAACGAATAGGTGGGGACCACGCATCTCTTCAACCACAACATAAGGTACCCCACGAGGAGAGCCTTCCCAGATATAGGAGACTTGCCCTAGTGGTAAAATGAATGGAAGACAGTGCCAGATTTGAAGCCGCCCTCGTCATGTTCAAGGGTCACGGTGGCTCCCCCTTCGGCTGCCCTCCTCTCCGCTTCGGACTGGTCACACTCACCCAGCGGAAGAGTAGGCCTCCCTTTGATCATTCTCTGGGAATAAATAATCAGCCCAGTTCTTATGACTGATCCCCGGAGTCCTCTTCTTCTTCCCTTTATGGTCGACCACCCCTAAAGTGCTGAGGCATATATGGTAGTGACAGAGCAGCTCCCATAGGGTCTCAACCACTAAGGGGGAACGGTCTGAAAGCTGGTCAACCTCATCTTGGCCCGGGACGTACTCCTCATATGGGAAGTCTCCCAGGGGCAGCCCTGACACGTCATACATCTCATGGAGGGTCACGCCGAGCTCAGCATTGGGGGTGAAGAACGTGCCACTGTTCGCGCAATATAGTTCCAAAATACTGTGGAACTGGGGGGCATTAATCTTCAAGCCATGACGGGTGGCCCGAATGGCCACAAATAATTCCGAATCCATGAGGTCAGAATTCTCAGCCAAAACGTAGTCAGTGATCTTGGACCACCTGGTGTTGCTGCCAGGTGCGGAGTAGACCCACCCCGGGGATCGGAAGTCCTTTGGGGGAAATCTCCCACCAGCTTGGAAGAAACAATGACGGAAGGTCTCCGCAACCGCCGTCGTCTTCCCTACGGGCAGCTCGTTAAATGGCAGGCCAGGGCGTAGGCCTGTCACGAGTTTGCAAGAGCTCTCCACCCCGTACCCAACCATGGAGCCTGTAAAGACACCGCAAGTAACCCCATCTTGAGTTGGGGTCAAATCCCAGTTCATCATTCTGGGGACCGTGAAGGACCGCAACTCGACGATCGAGAACCCTCTCGGCATGCTGGGAAGGTAATAGTGGACCCCCTCCACTACACGGAGCCACCTGCTTTCCTTGATCAACAAGGGGGAAGGATCGGCCGTAGCGTCACCGAACAAAAACTGAGGCTTCTGTAGCTCCGTCCTGGCCTCGTCCGTTAACACCGCGTCGTTAGTCAACTCACGCAATGTCAGAGGATGCCCGTCAGTGACTCTCTTTATCAGGACGTTCGACTTATTAGCAGAGAACACAGGCACAGGATCCAAGGAAGGGAATCGGGGAGGTGCCGTATAGCCTGTACCTCCGGCGAGACCGATGGCCACGCCCTTCGGAAGGGCTTCGTCAGAAAAGGTCGCTGCAAGACAGGACCAAAGAATCAGGACAGACTCAGCCATAAGGGCGAATCTGCCAATCAGGCTAAGCCAAGCAAATATAAATCCGCCCGTCAGAAAATGAAATCCACCTAACATGGACAAGATATGCCAGTATAGACTGCATTCGCCTTTACCAGACAGAAATCGAACTCGCAAGACGAGAAAATGAGTTCGCCTTCATCTAATATAGGCCAATTTCGCTTGTAAAGGCAGAAATCATCTTCTGCGGATAAATGTAAAATCCACCCAAAAAGGGGCGATTTTATCAGGGTAACTGTCAAAAGGTGACATGTTCTACCAGGGAAGATGAACGATGCTCATCCCCCTAACCCTGTGCTGGCAACCAGCGCGGGGTCGTCAGACGAGTCTATTGACTTACCCGAGTGCGTCTCAGGCACGCTGGCGGTCACGCCGGTGATGAGACGGTCGGAGTAACGTCCAAGGCCTCCTCCTCTCGCAACGCATTTCTTAGATTTCGGCGCCATGTCTAGGAATCAGGAACGAAGCAGGAACTCTTTTATGAAATTTTCATGAAACAAAGATTTTCAAGCATAGTGGTTTTTAAAAAAAAGGGGGAAGCGAAACCTATTTAAAGACGAAAGGGCTTGCGTGGCCAAGATCGCACCCACAAGGCGAAACACTCACGGTGCAAGGACGTGGCCACGATTGAAATCGATAGCCCGGATCGACCACCACAATTCATTCTCTGTTACAGTTATGAAGAAACCGTCAAAGTAGGAAGCGGGCCGGTCAAAGCCCGGGACCTGAACCAAAATCCAACGGCTGAATCCGACGGATGGATTCGAAAACCACGGCCACGATTCGTCATACGACGAGATGTACGATGTTGACGTCACACTGTCAAATCACGATTGATGTGACCTGACGGGCCCGCATCGCCTTAGCTGGGAAGCGCGAAGCCCCATCGGCTAATACGTGGTTAACTTCCTGTCAGGTCCAATTTCGGGGCCTCACTTGCGAAAACTTGACTCGAATCCGCAAGTCACGCAAAATTTCACCCCCAAAACCTAATTTCGCCTGAACGGCGCATTTGCCTTTGAAGACAAACTGTGAATGACACGTCTCGTCCAAAGCCTTGAACCACCAATGAGATGGCCTCATTTAAACCCACACCTCAGATGGCTAAGGTTGAGAATGGAAATCTTAGCATTAAACCTAAGGGAAACTATTCGACAACTCATCATACTGAGGGGAATAGTATGGCTAGCTCGATTCAAACGGTATTCGGTAAAGGCAAATCAAACTCGTTGATAGCTGAGGATTTGCTAAAAATCCTAAAGAAGGCTGAATACACCTGGCTCGCTAGGGACTTCTTTGTTCAAAGTATTCCAGACCACACACAAACCGGTTTAGGTCTGAAAACTTTGAAGGGGGTCTCGTAGACGGTAAAAATTATCACCGTGAACCTGTACATGAATCCGCCCGTAAATCAGGACCGCCCACTCGGATGAAGGGCGAGTCGCACCCACGGATTAGGCTTACTGGTGCGAACCCAAACCGCACAAGCCCCGTATTCGTCTACATGAGCCAAAGCCATCCAGACTCGCCGGCATGGATGGTTCGCCCTTATGAGCCAAAGTCACCTAGATTCGCCTGTATGATCGACTCGCCCGCATGGGTCAAGATCATCCAAATTCGCCTATTTACTCGACTCACCTGCACGAGTCGAGAGCCAAGTTCATACCCGACAGACGTGTCACTGCATACAGGGACGGGCCTTCCCCACTTCCCGTGATGTGAAGGGAGGGGACACAGTACTCCAAGCCCGTCGAGTGGCCGCTCACACTACGAATGATCGGACAGGCGCCAAATCAGCCTGCACACTCATAAATGCAGTTCACCTTGCCCGTCTGAGTCGAGACCTAGATCCGCCAGTACTCGACGAGCTGTCCAAACCCACTCGAGTTCTAGGCACCTATTGTCCCACTTCTCGTGATGTGAAGGGAGAGAGCATAGTATTCCAAGCCCGTCGAGTAGCCGCTCACAGTACGAGTGAGCGGACAGATGCCAGATCAACCTGCACCCTCATAAATACAGTTCACCTCACCTGTCTTAGTCAAGGTCTGGATTCGCTGGCATTCAACAAGCTGGCCAAATGCACTCGAGTGTTGGGCAACCGCTGCCTCACATACGAGGAGGGGCCTTTTCACTCCTACGTGACGTGATGTGAAACACAGTCCCTCGAATGACCGCTCATAGTAAAGGTGAGCAGCAAGATACCTCTCAACAGTACATGGCCAAAATACCCGAGACACCCAGAGGTGTCTCGGCCAAGATAAGACACCCACGGGTGTCCGCAACCCCCAGAATGCTGTTTTTGGCTGTTTTGAGCCATTTTTTAATGTTAACCACCTAGGTTTGTTCCAACATATCTGAATCTATCCAAGAACATGGTTAAGTGATTATAACTAAGGATAAGAAGGAATCGGTCGTTCTTATCCAAAAACAGGGGTCCCTAAGCCTATAAATACAGCCCCAGGGCCTTCATTTTTTCAAAGATGGAATTCTCGAGCGTTGGCAAAGCCCTGCCGAATTGAGGACTGAAAAGCCACAAATTTTAGAGAGGCGGAGAGATCGGATCGAGTTCGTCAGCATAAAAAAGAGGAGCTCGTCAGATCTACACTTCCCAGTTCCTTCCTTGAGATCGCCCCGTTGCGGTGATCTCGAGAAGAGTGGTTATCTCGCCATTGCCGAGATAACTGCTTCAGTTTCTTGATTCCTTTACAAATCAATGAAGCTCCAGATCTAATCTAATCATTTAGTGGTCCACGGATATCAACATCCCCGTCACAGGCCAAGATCCCACGCAAGCAGCGGGCGATAAACACTCGTTGCGTTTGTTTGAAGAGAGTTGTATTTTTTTATTTTCATTGTGTAAGAAAGTCTTATAAAAAGGCTAATTTTACTTTGAATCTATAATCAATAAATGTGTAATGGATTTAGCAATGAAGATATCAACTTTCATCGCAAACAGTTGCCTCTAATCCAAGATCAAGAAGATGCTAAAAGGATTAATGATCTGAAGTACTACGTGTTCAATAGAGCGGTTCACCATCCTACAAGGTCATGTTACACCCTCAAAGAAAAAATACAAGCTTTGATTGATATTGGGGTCATTACTGTAAAACCATCCAATGAGAAGATGGTGGTCATGAATGTAGTAACGATTAGTTTTGGATCTGTTACTTTGAAATGGTTCCAGACCAAGCCTGTGATGAAAGTGGTAATGAAGACCATCAATGACGATCCTCACGGACAGCGCCAGAAAGGACTCGTACCGCATACGGCCCCAAATGGTGAGATTCTCTGGGTCCATTCTGATCTGATTGAAGATGAACAATAGGTAGGATCTTCATCCAAAAAGAAATCAAAAGGGAAGGGAAAGTCTTGTCATGGAGCATCTGCCATTCCAGAAAAAACGATGAAGGAATCCCTGCTTTCCCACTCTCCGAAGATGAGCAAGAAGTCTTTGTAACTAATGAAAAATCGGTCTTTGCTACCAGGAGTAGATATGAATACCATTTCTAATATTCGAGTGCCTCCAATCAGTTAGCCGAGCAGGGGGTGGCCAAAACCGTTTCTTCTAAAACATTAGCTAAAATGGGAGTGGTCACAACTCCTCCCACACCTGCTGAGAAGGCTCAACAAAAGCAAAAAGAAAAAGAGCCCTTATACTAAGAGGTTCAGAACCCGAAGCAGTCCTAATTCATTCAATCGCTTGGAAGAGACAAACCAGGGAGCTCGAATACTCCACATCGCTTTGATATTATGATATAATTAGCCAATATACCATCTAGATTAACTCTATATGTGTTGTTGCGTCTTTCGAAAGACACAAGGGAGGCACTACAAGAAGCTTTGGCCAATTCGGATATTTTTCTGACTCAGATCAAGCCATCCCCCGAAGAGCCAGATCTATCAGTCCACCACTGCAACCTCACGGCGAACCACTTTTCCTACATTACTTTCACTAAGGAGGACATGCAGACAAAGAATCCAAAGCATGACCGACCCCTATATTTCACCGGACACATTAGCTCTAGCGTTGTCAACCGGATCCAAGTCAATCCAGGTTCCGCTGTCAGCATCATGCCACTCCGATTGATTTATAGTCTCAAAATATTGGGTGGTAAGCTAACCTCCATGGGCACTACGATCTACATATTCAACACCAGTGGGTCCAGACCATTAGGGAAAATCTGAGTAAAGTGCCAGATTAGAGATTTGAAGTCAGAAATCACGTGTTATGTGATCGACGCGGAGACTTCCTATAACTTATTGTTAGATCGACCATGGATCCACGGTAATGTTATAATCCCTTCCACCCTCCATTAGTGTCTTAAGTATGTAGACACTAATAATGAGGTCAAGATGGTGGTCGTGGATAAGCAGCCATTTAAGAGGTTAGAAAATTATTTTACCGACTCCCTTCTCAACGGTGTTGAATCCAATACTAAACCATCAGCCTAAGATACGAACAGTGGAGAAGAAGCTGATACCGAAGCTGGGTTTGATTATGACAGTGGTTTTCTACTTAATGATATTGTACCCA
>BQKN01063313.1:111099-136300 GCA_022839385.1 Asparagus kiusianus
ATATCATATTTTCACGATATTTTTAGTTTTCTAAGAGCCCTAACAGCCACCAAAACATCTTTAAACCCTATTTTGATTCTTGGAGAAGTTTGGAGGCTTCCAAGTGGATTTTTCGTGGGATTTTTGGCGTTTGGCTTGTAGATCTTCTTTGGCTTGGCTTCTTAAGCGTTTTTCTACAAACCCCAGGCGAGTTCATCTCTGCTAATACCCCTCCTAGTTTTTAAAACATTTTAAAGAGTTTTTAACTTGTTTTATAGAGCAAAATTAACTAGTTTATGTATAAAAGTCAATTCTTTGTATTATATGTATAAAGACTAGGTCTTTCCATGTTAAAAAGTTTGAGAACGATTTTTACAGAAGTAATTAAGATCTAAAAATAATTTAAAAGTTGTTTAAATCTGATGAAAGATGATTTGTGCTTTATTTCAAGTTCATGTGCAAGAATTTGGATTTTTGATATGAATTTTATGCAAATAATCATGCTATATATGTTGGATTTGTTCCCAGAAGTTTTTATCTGCTGTGGACACGTTTTCATGCAAGTTTCATGTTGTTTTAATCATGTTTGAATTACCTAAACACGACATAAATACGACATACAAAACCAGCCTGAGAACCTATAATTTTTGCCCACGGTCGACCTCACCCTAGCGGCGGTCGATCGCGTGCAGGACTGAGACCTAGGTAAGCCAAGGAATCAGTCGCGGTCGACCGCCGCATAATCGCGGTCGAACACCAATCTGTAAGTTGCCATGTGCATGTTTGTTTTGACTGTTTGAGTTGTCGAGCGAGCCTCTCAACCTTGTACTATCATGATAAAATGTTTATGAGTTGTTTTACACCTGAGATGTCAGTAAACACCAGATATGGACACATACACCGAGATACGTACATGAGTGGTTAAAATATGTTGTGTTAATGTATTTTTGTCCTAGTTCAAGTTGATGAACATGAAGAGCATAGCATATTGCATTGTATTTTGGAATAGGGAGATAAAACCTATTTCCAGAGGGCGATTGAGTGAGAATATCACAAAAGTATCGTCATTTCATTATATTCCGGGATAGGGAGATAAAACCTATTGCCATAGAGCGATTGAGTAAGAATATTATAAAAGTATCGCTATTGCATATGAAGATGCACATATGTAAGTTTTATTTGTCGTATTTTGATTTCATATTGGATTCCCACGAGTAGGGTATTTTCTTTGGGATCGTGGCTCACATGATATGACTCATAGTTGATTTTTGTTTTGGATGAGATCCCTCTTATGTTAGAGTTGTCTTTTCGAGTATAAATTGAGACGGATATTTGATTAAGGTTTGGAGTGTTTTACTTTTGGTTTACTGAGAGGTGGAGATGATCTTGCTATAGCGCTTTGACGCTCGTTATTTTCCCCTCTTTCAGGTAGCGAGTCAGGTACATGGAGAGTCGCTGGTTGATGAGAATTTTTCATAGATTCCATTAAGTTATTTATTATTTAGTAGTTATTTCAGAACTCTACAGTTAGTTGTTTATGTCTGATTCTAGACTTGTATTTTATTTTGTAGAGATTGAGAGCCATAGTGGTACCTTATTTGACTCTTTGTACTTGAGGTTTATTTTAGACTCAGAGATATCTCTATCTTATTTTGTTGGGCTCACTGATGATTATTTTGATGCTTCTTCTGTGTATATCTGGTTTTGCTCTACTTCTATTATTTGCCTGTTTAGTACCATCACCTATGTAATGATTCCACTAGATAGATAGTGACAGTAATGATGAAACATGTCGTAGCATGGTGTTTGGTGCTTTGCAGGTTTGACAATCTGGGTTTTACCTTGGATTGTAGCCTTGTGTGAACCCTGAGGTGTCACAGTTGGTATCAGAGCTGTAGTTCCAATATCCTTAGGATCACCCCTATATCATATTATGGAGTTAGGATAGAGTTTCCTAGGAATCATGTATACAGTCCGTTAGGAATTCCTAGTATAAGTGAGGACTTATTATATATGTACGCGGAAAATAACAAAATTTTTTTTATGAACTATTTGCTTTGAATAATAAGGCATGCTATGAGTAATATGTGATACGATTTACTTATTGGTATACCTTATATCTTTTTCTGCTTGAGATCCTATTTACTGCTTAATAAGCTCTACTTCTATATTATAGATGTCAGGAAGAAGTCGTGGACGTCGAGGTACTCGTGCCTAGGGAGCTGAGCAAGTCGATAGAGAGCCCAAGCCGCAGCAGGCTCCGTAGTACTTGATAGATCTCATAGCACCGTTAGCAGCTTGACTGACAGCTATTGAGGAGCAGTTGGCAGATCAGGTTTGATAGGAAACTCCCATCAGGAGGAGATGCCAGAGGGAATGCCGGTAGTCGCACCACCACCTCCACTTGATGATAGAGTGGCTGAGCTGGAGGCTTGGTTTCGTTTGGTAGAGAAGTACCAGAAGTTGAAGGCTCTAGAGTTTCATGGTTCGACGGACTCTATTGCGGCACACAAATGGAAGGAGGATGTAAGCAACATTCTGGACATGCTTAATGTGAATACTATACAGAAGCAAAGGTTAGTAGGTGATAGTCTCAAGGGTGACGTAGGAGGATGGTATCGGCTTTGTTTTACTCCCGAGCAGAGGTTGACAGCCTCGTGGGAGACATTTGTGTACTTCATTGATGAGCAGTATGTTTTGGCTGTAGCGAAAGCCGCGAAGGAGTTAGAGCTGGCTCGATTGGAGCAGGGGGACATGTCGGTGACGGATTTTGAGAGTAAGTTCATGTCATTTCTCATATTCACTGGCATGTGGCACACCGAGGAGAGGCAGGCTCAGATGTTCATGATGGGACTTCACCCAGGTTTACGCCGATATCTAGTATCTTAGAGGTTCCGTTTAGTGCGGGAAGTAGCTGATGCTGCCATAGCTCAGGAGACAGACACAGCTATATTCATGAAGGGTAAAGATGGAAATGCTAAGTCAGGGTAGTTCGGGGATAAAGGTAAAGGTAAGAGATCTTTTCTAGGCTCAGGAGGATCCCAGCAGTAGGGTAAGGGTCCACAGCAGCAGGGCCCCCATAAGAAGGGCCATCAGCAGGATCAGAGGGTACAGCAGCAGTACCGATTTCGTGGAGCTTGTTTCAACTGCAACAAGCTCAGACATAAAGCAGCAGAGTGCTGCAGCGCACCTACAGCAGGCCAACAGGGCAAGAATCAGCGGTAGGATCATCATCAGAACCGTATTCAGGGATGCGGTCAGGGTCAGTAGTTGAGGATAGAGGCACCTCCAGCAGTCCCGAGGATTGAGGGATAGGTTCGAGCGATTCAGGAGACCCAGCAGGGATAGATAGTCCCATATGTTCCAGGCGATGCAGCACAGCAGATGGGTATAGTGTATGCGGTTGTTCCTCGCGATCATGGTGCGAGTGGGGCCGTGGTGGAAGGTACATTCGTTGTGAATTCCTTTCCAGCATGTATTCTTTTTTATTCTGGTGCTTCGTACTCTTTTATCTCCTACGATTTTGTAGTTAGACTTTAGCTTGTGGCACAACCATTAGATTTTCCTCTATCGGTATCCACTCCTTTAGGAGAGACGTATCTTTTAGAGAGTGTTTGTAGGAGATGTATTGTTAGTTTGGACGAGTTCGAGTTCGTTATAAACTTGATCATGTTGCATATATCCGAGTTTGATGTCATCCTTGGTATGGATTGGTTATCTTCCTACCATGTGAGTATTGACTGTTTTGCAAAGACAGTCAGTTTGCGAGCCTATAACGGATCCGAGTTAGTGGTAACGACCTCTAGAGGAAACCAGTTTGCGGAGTCATATCTGGCATACATCAAGGAGGTGATATTACGGGATCGGGGTGCAGATTTGAGTGAGATGCGAGTAGTCTTAGAGTACCAGGATGTCTTCCAGGACATACCTGGATTACCTCCTGTGAGAGAGGTCGGGTTTTGCATAGAGTTGCAGCTAGGCACCATGCCGATTTCCTGAGCTCCTCACTGTATGGCGCTTGCTGAGATGAGGGAGCTACAGATCTAGCTAGATGAGTTGTCTCAGAGTTTCATTCGACGGAGTCACTCTCCGATAGTCTATTACTTAGCTCGAAGCTAGTTAAGCAAACCACGAAAAATGTGGCTTTGATTTGAGAGTGCATTCTTGCTGCACAGAGTAGGCAAAAGAGTTATGCAGACCAGCGGAGATGACCCTTAGAGTTCAGGTTGGAGACTTAGTTATGTTGAAAGTATCACCGATGAAGGCCGTCCAGCGATTCGGTAGACTAGGGAAGCTTGCCCCGAGATATGTGGGTCCCTTCAGGATTTATTGAGCGCATTGGAGCTGTTTCTTATAGATTAGATCTTTCGACACCAATGTCGAGTATAAACTATGTATTTCATATTTCGATGCTTAAGAAGCATTTGCGTGACGAAGAGTAGCAGAGGGTGATTGATTCACCAAAGGTTGAGATTCAGGATGATTTGATTACCGTAGAGATTCTGGTATGCATTCTTGCTAGGGAGAATAAAAAGCTTAGAAACAAAGTCATTCCATTAGTGAAAGTTCAGTAGAACCGGCAAGGAGCCGAAGAGATTTCTTGGGAGCGCGAGGAGGATGTTTGTCGCGACTACCCGCACATGTTTGAATAGGTAAGGTGTTGATATTTAAATGTGCTTATATGCGTTGATAGATTTGATTATATGTGTTGCTTAGTCACATTTATATTTAACATTAGAATGGGTCATTTAACGTTAGAATGATATATATATATAGAGGGTTCCTTGTTTGGATTTTTTCGCCGGACGTACTAGTTCCGTCTAATTAGGGGTTAAGTGAGAATGCACGTATTTTAGATTGTTAATTTTAAATGTTTCTTATATTTCAAATCAGGAAATTAATGATACGAGATGTGTACGTGAGGGTTTCCTTGTTTGGATTACTCCCTTTTTGTGCTTTTCTCGTATTATTAATCTCTGCGATGCGCCTGCGGAATTTTGAGGACGAATTTCTTTTAAGGAGGGGTGAATATAAAACCCCAAAAAATTTCATGTTAATATAATTAATATGAGATTAATTATGATTTATAAATATTTATTTTGATAAATATAGTTAAACGGTCTATGAGTATGATACCATGTATTTTGAGTATGAACGAGTTCATATATGAGAAAGAAAAGAGTCGAAACATGTACAATGGCCAAAAATATGAAAAACTGGAAAATTCTAGTCCGGTCGACCGCCACAATCGACCATCGTCGGTCGGCCGCCACGGTCGACCACGAAACCTGCAGATACTTGTTTCCTGTTTTGAGTTGGTTTCGGTTTTCTAAAGCTCATATCCGTTTCCTGGTATATTGTGTGAAAATATAGTAATCAAATAAATATATATATATCATATTTTCACAATATTTTCATTTTTCTAAGAACCCTAACAGCCACCAAAACCCCTTTAAACCATATTTTGATTCTTTGAGAAGTTTCGAGGCTTCCAAGTGGATTTTTCGCGGGATTTTTGGCGTTTGGCTTGTAGATCTTCTTTGGCTTGGCTTCTTAAGCAATTTTCTACAAACCCCAGGCGAGTTCATCTCTGCTAATCCCCCTCCTAGTTTTTAAAATGTTTTTAAAATGTTTTTAAAATGTTTTTAAAGAGTTTTTAACATGTTTTATAGAGCCAAATTGACTAGTTTATGTATAAAAGTTAATTCTTTGTATTATATGTATAAATACTAGGTCTTTCCATGTTAAAAAGTTTGAGAATGATTTTTACAAAACTAATTAAGATCTGAAAATGATTTAAAAGTGGTTTAAATCTGATGAAAGATGATTTGTGCTTTATTTCAAGTTCATGTGCAAGAATTTAGATTTTTGATATGAATTTTATGCAAATAATCATGCTATATATGTTGGATTTGTTCCCAGAAGTTTTTATCTGCTGTAGACATGTTTTCATGTAAGTTTCATGTTGTTTTAATCATGTTTGAATCACCTAAACACATCATAAACATGACACACAAAACCGGCCTGAGAACCTGTAATTTTAGCCAACGGTCGACCGCATGCAGGACCAAGACCTGGGTAAGCCCAGGAATCAGTCGCGGTTGACTGCCGCATAATCGCAGTCGACCGCCAATCTGTAAGTGGCCCTGTTGATGTTTGTTTTAACTGTTTGAGTTGTCGAGCGAGTCTCTCAACCTTGTACTATTATGATAAAATATTTATGAGTTGTTTAACACCTGAGATGTTAGTAAACACCAGATATGGACACGTACACCGAGATACATGCACGAATGGTTAAAATATGTTGTGTTAATGCATTTTTGTCCTAGTTCAAGTTGATGAACATGAAGAGCATAGCATATTGCATTGTATTTCGGAATAGGAATATAAAACCTATTTCCCCAAGGCGATTGAGTGAGAATATCACAAAAGTATCGTCATTTCATTGTATTCCAAGATAGGAAGATAAAACCTATTACCACAAAGCGATTGAGTAAGAATATTATAAAAGTATCGCTATTGCATATGGAGATGCACACAAGTAAGTTTTATTTGTCGTATTTTGATTTCATATTGGATTCCTGTGAGTAGGGTATTTTCTTTAGGATCGTGGCTCACATGATATGGCTCATAGTTTATTTTAGTTTTGGATGAGATCCCTCTTATGTTAGAGTTGTCTTTTCGAGTATAAATTGAGATGGATATTTCATTAATGTTTGGAGTGTTTTCTTTTTGGTTTACTATTTTCATTCATAGGGTTCGGAGTTGGTATTTCGGGAGTCACAAATTGAGACATGGTATATACATGAGGGTTTTCTTGTTTGGATTATTTCGCTTGACGTACTAACTCTCGTGTTGTGATTTCCTAAATATTAATTTCTAGTTAGAATTTTATGAATGATTTCATATGTATATGTATTAACTCTATTTTTTTATATCCTCCTAACCCTTCCCCTGGGGAGAGGTGGAGATGATCTCGCTATAACGCTTTGATGCTCGTTGTTTTCCCCTCTTTTAGGTAGCGAGTCAGGCGCACGGAGAGTCGTAGGTTGATGAGAATTTTTCATAGATTCCATCAAGTTATTTATTATTTAGTAGTTATTTCATAACTCAACAGTTAGTTGTTTATGTTAGATTCTAGACTTGTATTTTATTTTGTAGAGATTGAGAGCCATAGTGGTACCTTATTTGACTCTTTGTACTTGAGGTTTATTTCAGACTCAGAGTTATCTCTATCTTATTTTGTTGGGTTCACTGGTGATTATTTTCATGCTTCTTCTGTGTATATCTGGTTTTGCTCTACTTCTATTATTTACCTGTTTGGTACATTCACCTATGTGTTGATTCCACTAGAGAGATAGTGACTGTGATGATAAAACATATCGTAGCATGGTGTTTGGTACTTGGAAGGTTTAACAATTCGGGTTTTACCTTGGACTGCAGCCTTGTGTGACCCCTGGGGCGTCACAGAAGGCCAACAGCACATTGAGTTCTACCAAGCCAGAATTTCTCAAGCTTTTAATAAAAAGGTCCGACAATAGAGTTTTAAGGAAGGAGTTTTGGTTTTAGAAGTCCGACGGCCAATGATCCTTAATTCCAAGAAGAAAAGTAAGTTTGAACCCAAATGGAAAAGACCATTTGTGATAGAGATAGTCTACTCAAATGGTGCATATCACCTTATTACCAAGGAAGGCGCCTGGCTCATGATGCTGATAAATGGGAAGTTCCTAAAGAAATACTACCCTTAGTATATTCAGGATAACCCATGCAGTAGAAAGTTCTCGGAAGAATATCATGTGTAGTATTCTTAGGGATAACCCAATCACTATAAAAATGATAATCGGGAAATCCCTGCTTGGACTCTGGATATCCTTAAAGTTGAAGCGTATCTCACTGCCGAGATCAAATTCACCAACTCTCATGAATGCTTTTACCGAGACGAGATTCGATCATTTTGATAGATCAATCTTTCCTCGCAAAAGCCCCACTGAGTGATTCGTACAAGTCAACACTCCTATTGTTATATGTACCTCACTCCCACTACTTGCTTGGGCAAACCTATAAAAGTTAGAGCCAAAGCTAAAATTCCCTCTCGATTCCTTCAATGAACGAGAGGTCTACTCTCAAAGCTGAGATTCCCTTTCGACAAACGGAAGGCCTCTATCCAATGTGAACGATCGAACCTATAAAAGTTAGGGTCGTCTCAATTCTCTACTTGGTTAAATCTTTCCACAGTTTAAATCAAAATTGGACCATCATCTCGATAAACGAGAAATTTGTCTTTCGATCAGGTAACCAATCCTATAAAAGTTAGGGTTATCTTGATCTCTTTGATTCTCAGAGTGGAGATCTCACTTTTAGTTTCACTATTCAGGAGTCTCGAAGTGGAGATCCCACTTTGAGTCTTCTTAAATAAGAGATAGAATATAAAATTCTTCCTCTCCAGCATCATCTTGATAAACGATAAATCTATTTTCTGAGCGGGTAACTAATCCTATAAAAGTTAGGATTATCCAAATTATTTTGATTATCAGGGTGAAAATTCCGCTCTAAAAGTTTCTTTTGTAGGGGGTAGAATATAAAATTCTTCTTCTACAACATCGGGTTTGTCTTTACCCTCAGAAAAGATATAATCTTGCCACAATTAAAATCCATGTCTTCTATGCATGGGAAATTTTATCCTAAAGACTAAGTAGGGATAAGTCAATACCTAATACGTGTTGCTGGTTTAGTCTTTCACCGAGTGAAAAAGACACCAGAATCCAAATCTGGAGACTTTTATCCCAAATCCTAAGTAGGGATAAATCAACGCCTAACACGCGTTGCCAATTTAGTCTTTCGCCGAGTGAAAAAGATACTAGAATCCAAATCTGGAGAATTTTATCCCGAAGCCTAAGTAGGGATAAGTCAATGCCTAACACGTGTTGCCGGTTTAGTCTTTTTTCGAGTGAAAAAGACACCAGAATCTAAATCTGGGTACTTTTATCCTGAATCCTAAATAGGGATACGTCAGCGCCTAACACGCGTTGCTGGGTACCACATTCCTGTAAGAAATGTTGAAGTTTATGATTCTAAATCATAGCACTAAGTCTAGGAGAGTTTATTCTCTTTGCACAACGTCACATGTGAAACTGATTTTAATAATTCACATGCTAGCCCGATTCAAACGGTAATCAGTAAAGGTAAGCTAAATTCATTGATGGCTGAGGATTTGCCAAAAATCCTATAAGTATTGTGTTTATTTGTCCCAAAACGGATAAAAATCATGATAAAAGAAGAAACGCGCTAAATAAAATACTTGGTTTTCGTTAATAAATCAAGTCAAAATATACAATAGTGGAGTCTATCAGTCTAAGCCTAATATGCTACTGAGAATATGAAGTTCCAACCTAGAAAGTTTATCTACATAACCCTGCTCGAGCTCAGCCTGCAGATCAGCCCGGACGGAATCTTCAGAAGTGTTCAATATCTTTGCAGCTTCACCTTTTAACCTGATCAGTCTCTCCTGTGCAGGCCCTAACTTCTCAAGTGTTTGTCTATGGGAGCTCTCTATGTTGGCTAGCTCACCTGGGATGATGACACCAGACTCCTCATCGTACTTCAAGGCTTTCTTGAGTTTGACTATCTCCTCACAGTTAGAATCTAACGAACTAAGTAACTTAGCCCTATCTTTGTCCTTCCTCGTGAGATTAGCCATCATTTGCATAACGGAACCCTCTTGCGGCTGAAGCTCATTCACAATGGATGCTCTGATATCGTGCCATTGCCTCAGCTTGGACTCTAATTGAGAAGACACGAAGGAAGAAGCACCTCTAGCCTTAAACTCCTCCAACTCCTAGAATTCACACTCCAAAATAACAAAGTCGGTAGTAAGAGAATCAACTAGCTCAGGATATCCCTCTTCTCTAATCATCGTTATGTGTCGGGCAAGGGAGCGCATATACTGATCGAAACAGTATCCCTGATGAGGATCTTCTTGATCATTCCGTCAAAAAATGTGACAAAATAACCAAGATCCCCACGAATATGTCTTTGCTCGGATTAGTGTCAGATAGCAGAGCCATGACATGCTTGTATGGAGATAGTGGAAACCCTACAAGTAATTGTGCAGAGGAATAAGAGACTCTAGAGTATAATGGAGAAATTCAGAGCGAATTATGAGCTTACCAGCGTTAGCAGAAGTTCCTTTAGTTTGATTTCCTATACTAGGCTCTGCTGATCTAACCTCGACGGACTCCAGAATGGTGGAGACATAACTGTTGACAGTATATCAACTCCTCCAGGTGATTTTATAATAACATCAGATTCAGAGGAACAGTAGCTTGAAGCTCAGAACTAGGTGGCTAACCCGTAGCCATGGATCCTCCTATGACAAAAGGACAGAACCCTCAGGTAGGCTGGAGATACCAGGAATCGTAGCTGTATCAGCCCTGATGCCTGGTCCTACAATCAAGATTCTTCAGTGGTCAAATAGAAATCTTGACAAGTGAAGAGAATGACAACATCAGTGATTAGATGTATACCTGTAGATGAACCACCCTCACCGGATGGTCTTGTAGCCTCTCGAGTAGCCTGCTCTGCCAAGATATTAACTAGCAGCCTAGTATCAGATCCTGAGAAGCTCGATGCTGAGATAAACATGTGTCCACTAAATCCTTCAAGATCTATACCATAAGATGCCTCCTCCTCCATCGGTCTCTCTCGTGTAGCATCTACACAAAAGTTCAAATGTTGAGTAAAAAAAAGGAAAGAAAAAGTTTGTAACAGCAAACCATCAGATTCACCTGTAATAGTGGCAGAAGGTTCTTTTACCCCGACACTCGTGCCCGTATCCTTCAATTTACCTAAAAGAGAATGAAGTACGGAAATTATTAAAGGGGGGATAAGTTCCGAGTTGCCTAACTCCTTTAATTGTCACTCGAATGGTGTTTTACTAATGTTAGATATACCTGGGCTCAGAATCCTCGCCTCAACATTGTTACACTGGCTATCACCTTCGTCTGCCCCAACATACATGAGTTCGCCACCGATAGCATCACACACTTGCTGCAAGAAGCTCAGGCCTTCGAAATAGCTAGGATCAGAGAAGATAGAGTTGTATAGAAGTTCATCTCCTCCATGACTTCCTAAAATACGGAACATGATTAAGTTTGGAGAATCCGTAAGAGAATTATCTAAAGATTGTGTAAGTAGTGGAGCGTTACCTTCTTCCCCACCGGTAGTTACATTATCACATAACTTTACATCGCGGGTGCGTGGGTCAACATGTGACTTACCTACATTCTTCTTCCGCTTTGGAGAATGAGCCTCCACATGGCTAACATCTCTCATGTGTAGATTTAGCACCCATCCTGACCTGTGCAGAAGCCTTAGCGCTGGATCGTAGTCTCGTATGACGAAAGATAAGGGGCTCATGCTCATCAACCAACCTACCTGGGGTAACAAGAGTCATCTTATTAGAATAAGTAAACAAAACCTTTCGTTTCACCTTTTGTGGAGCCGGTTGAGGTTTAGGAAAGGTAGAGCGTTGAGCCCAACGAACAAATGCCAGTTTTATTAATTATAAAAAGAAAGAGTCTGACAGACCTGTCTTAGATTCTTCCTCATCGACTCTAAAGCCGGTGTCTATGTCTCTAAAGTATTCTTCAGAAGTTTCTTCCTCATCATCGGTAGGAAGGAACTCCTCATCATCCTCCATTCTATCTTTTCTTGGACGTGAAGGTTTGACAGGTTTCTTCTCCGCTTCTTCAAAATCTCAGCATTAGGAGCCGCTTTAATAGTAGCCTGAACCAAATGCTCGGCCTCTAACATCAAGATGTCCTTCATATTCATAAGCTCATTGTAGAAATGAGCCACTTGCAGCTGAGGAAGGTAAGCGATGGTTTGCGTTTGGATGTAGGAAGAGTGAAATTAGCGCCCGTACAACCTGTCATAGTCCAAAGCCATGCCCAGATGCCATCAATAAGACCTCCCTCAGTCGTCAAGCCTCGGTTTAGGTTCCCAACATATAGTTGGTCGTAACCGAACTGGAGAGAAAAATGGTAGGGCAGATAGGCCTCTATATGGCATCGACCCTTCACCCAAAGGACGAGGTATCCAACACGGATGTTCACCAACCAACGGAAGCAACCAATATTAAGAGAAGTCCGACCAGTCCCTGGCCTCTCTTCATCAATCAACACATCGTCATAACGGCCCGAGAAATGAGGAAAACACTTGAAGAATTCCCAGCACTTATGGACTTGAAGCTCTCGTTGTACCTCAGTGAAAGTCTTCGCAAACCATTTGCTCCCCTCTAATGACTACAGGAAAGGCATAGAGGTATCAGCGGTACTAGGTGCCGACATCAAATCAGGGTGATGAAGGATAAGTCATGCCATCAAGTATGTATACGAAAGCTCAACCTTTACGGAAAGAATCTCAGTCGATGGTTTAGAGCCCGTCTGTGTAAGACCACCGACCAGATATCTAAGCCCACAGTGAATACCGATGACCATCGCCGGAAGCAGAGAAAGATGCTTCCCATGAGCTAACTAAATGGCAGGGAGGAGGACCTCAATAGGCAAAGCATCAGAAAACTGATATGGAACGACGTACTTCTTCAACCAAAGGGCGAGATAACCCTCCAGAAGAGCCTTAGGCCGAATAGGTTTTCGTGCATGACAAAGGAATGTCCAAAATTTGGTCCTCGGTGGAAAAGAACCCTTAATAGCAGCGGTAGTGAATGACTAAGCACCGGCCCTCTCAATTAAGTCATTAATCACAGAAGGTGCCAAAGGGGCCAACTCACAAATATTTTCACTTGAGCTGCTCTCAAAATGATGAAACAAATAATCAGCAAACTGCTTCAAGCTGATCTGCTTCTTCTTCTTCGTCAGGGACCCATTCCGACCAGAGATGTGTGATAATGACACGTAAGATCCCAGAGCATATCATATATGTCAGAGGAATCTCTCTTCAACTGTCTCAGTTGTAGGTTCGAGGGAAAATACTTTTGGTATGGACAACCTCCCATTGGAAGGCCGGAAACCTTATGCATCTCATGAAGAGCTAACCCCAACTCTCTATTGCGGGTCAAAAAAGTGTTACTGTTAGGGTTATAGGACCAGAAATCTATATATGGTGGCTCGTATGGGCGCATACAACCCGCTGTGTCTTAGCTCACTCTCCCAACATCCCAAGACATAACTCGTCATACGAGTTCACCATCTTTTAGGCGGCGAGTGTACCCAACCGAAGCATCTAAAGTCCTTCATACGAAGCTTCCTCCCAAGCCAGGCCATACGATTCCTCATGGTATCTGCAGCTACTGACATTTCGTCCGGTGGTGCTGTATCAAGTCCCAAAATCCCTGGTCGAAGGCCACGAATATAATTATACTCATCCGAACCCAGGGTCTTATGGTGAGTAAAAAGCCATAGTGAACTCGCTCATGGTCATCTGTAAGACTCTAAGACATTTTCTGCCTCACAGCCTGCATCTCCAAATAAGCGAGATAAGGCTAGCGAGGAATAGAGGGGATGTATAAAAGGCTCCCACCATCATCATTTAGCCCATGCTCATCATCAAGAGTCAGCTTAGTTGGATCCTCAACATGATCACTGAATAAATAATCAGGCTTCTTTAAAGATCGAATAGAAATGGATTCTTCAGTAAAAAAAGCATCTGTAATCATCCGGCGTAATGTGCGACGACCCCCATCTCGTATTAATTGATGAACCTCCTCAGGACTGTCCGGATTAAACTGAGGGGTTGGACTAATAATCTGCTTGTCAACATTAGTGAAGAAAGCCTCCTTGCTGCAACCGCTTATGGCATAAGGTGGGAATCCATCCGCGGGAAACTCAACTACGAAAAAATAACGTAGAATTAGAAAATTATTTCTAAACTAGACAAGGAGAAAGCTCATCTCATGAACCAGCGAGATAGAGTCACTCCTTGGTTGATTGGTGAGACGATTTCACTTGTTTTATAGGGAAGGGGCAGTATACATCATCACATGAACAACGTGACAATATACCCCATTCCACATAGTGTAATAAAAGTAAAATTGTGTCATATACCTGAAGATGTGAATTGGCCAAACAAAACACGTCTTTTGAAGCTTCAATCCTCGTGAAGGAGGACATCGGCTCTTCCCAAATGACCCGCCAAGGAGACAAACGAGGGTACAAAGTATAAAATATTAAATTCACTAAAGTCATAAAAGCTCACCCCCGTATGAGAAAGCTACAGGAGCCTCTCTCTCGCTATGCTGAGAAGACGAACGGCTCCTATGAAAACGCGGTTGACGTGAAGACATGGTTAACCTGCAACAAAAATCAATGGATCAGGTACAATCATAAATTCAAGAACCTAAAATTAAAAGGGAAATTATGAACTTTAACAAAAAAAAAATCCTACAAATAAAACGGGATTTTATGGTTGAAGTTTAATTAAACCTACGGGTTCTATTCATGTAAACAAGGGGCTCAATTTGCATTTAAGACCCTTATAATCAATTTTTAAGTGAAATACCCAAAATACCCATCATGTTCAAGGCTCAATGTTAGTCATGAACATATTCAAATCTGGCCATGATTGAAAAGGGAAAACTCATCCGCCCCTCAACAATTTTTAGACACCCTTTTTGGCAAATAAGCCCCTCAACAATTTTTGGCCTTTTTGCATAAAGCACCCCTCAAAGTTTCGGCCAAATTAGCATACAATCCAAGCCCCAAAATTTTAGTCCTCTTGCATGACACCCCCTCAAAGATTTCAGCCAACTTTTGCACAAAATCCCCCAAGAATTTCAGCCTCAAATTTGCAAAAAGCACCCCTCAAAATTTTGGCCATATTCAAAACTCATCTTCAAAATTCAATCTTTTTCACAAAACCCAATTCATGAGAGCAAAAAGGCACAATTTTGCATATAAATTCATAAATTCCTGGTTACATACCCACACTACAAGAATAAAGTTTCATTCTTTCCTACAAAATCCATAAATTCTTGAATCAAAATCAAGCATACAATGAGGATTCTTGGAGAGAAGCTTATCCAAATCAAGAGCTTGAAAACCCAACTCAAAAATCCCAAGTCTTGAACTCCAACCCTAGCTTTTGATGGGAGAAGAATTTCGACCAAAATAGAGCGAACAAAATCCAAAATTTTGAAGGGGTCAAGGGTTTTAAAAGAAAAGAGTTTGAAGAGTTTTAGAATTCTTAAAGAGAAGAAGTTATGGGTTTAGAAGAGGAGTTTGGGTATGAGGAAGAAGGTGGAGGAGTTGGAGAGGGAAAAGAACTTAAAATTTTGGTCTTGAGAAAAAAGAGGGGGGGGGGACCACTACAAGACAATAGGACAAAACCCTCTCTCCCTCTTTACCATATGGGCCGACCCTCTCTCTCCTTGATCGAGACACTCATAGCGTCTTGGCCAAGGCCGAAACACTTGGGGTGTCTCGGCTAAAGCCAAGACACTTCAGGTGTCTCGGGTCCAGTTCGGGGCCCTAAGTGTTCATCCATAACAATCATCGCCCGTTTTCGCCTGTTATTAGCCATTCCGATGAAATTGATACTCGTATACACTCCAATGACTATATGAGTATAAACTGCATCTCCTAGGAGTATATGAGTATAAACTGGTCTTTCCCACTCTAATGCCTTAAGAGCATAAACTGTGTAGACGTCGGTCAACGCGTTACGACGAAAGTCAAGCCGGTCAATACATTGCGATGAAAGTTAACACCGACCAACGCGTTGCGATGAAGTTTAATGTTAGTCAACGCGTTGTGATGGAAGTCAACACTGGTCAACGCATTGTGATAAAAGTTAACGCTGATCAACGCGTTGCTATGAAAGTCAATGCCGGTCAATACAAAACCCTAAGGTCAGCACCGGTCAACGCATAGCCCTATGTTAACGCCTGTCAACACGTAGCCCTAGGTCAACTCGGTTGACGCGTTATGATGGAAGTCAACGCCGGTCAACGCATGGCCTCCGATTAACTCCAAAGTTTAGTTATTAATTTTTGATGAAGATAGTCAGTTCAAAGTCAACTTAACGACACAAGCTAAACCAACTCATCAGTTTCTATTCGAGACTTCGACAATGGCCAGACGATAAACACAGTGCTAGAGAAATTTTAGCTATTCATCAAAATATTGAATAGACTGAAAATCGAAGAAGTTGAGAATTAAAGCCAACTACAGGTCTTTTTACACCAACTAAACGCTAGACCTATCATGTCCATAGTATTTTAGGCTCTTTTATAAAAGAAATGAGACTGAAACACTTTGGAGGGAGTATCTGTAGGCATCAAAAATTATAAATGAGTTTCTGCACGTAGCTCGAAGCAGAGAGAAGATGATAAATATCACTATCCAAGTCAAATAAATTTATCTAATGTCGACAAACGCATGAAGTGAGTCGACGAATCATATGAAGTAACGGAACAACAGAATAACAAAGATACGAGCCGGTTGGGAGTTACGCTTCGCTCAAGAAAGAAGAAGCGACCCTCGTGTCTTGTCCATTCCAAATGTGATTCAACAATGAGAGCTTGTAGATCTTTTCGTCAGCTTTCCTACGCACTTTAAATTGCGTAATTCTGAGTTCGGATGACGAAAATATAGTGAAAATGACTCGGCGCGCTTGACCAGTGCTCGAGCTTTAGCGGAGACACATCAAGTGTCTCAGCCAAGACTGAGACAGTGCAAGTGTCTTAACTAAGGCCGAGACATGCAAGTGTCTCGACCAAGGCTGGAACACTTCAAGTGTCTCGACCAAGGTCGAGATAGTTGGACTGTCCCCTGGCCTAAAAACGCTGCTTTGAAGCTGTTTCACCCGTTAACTGACTGGATTTTGCTGCAAATGATCTGAAGCTATCCTAGAACATGGTAAAGTGGTTATAACTAAAGATAAGAGGGAATCAGTCATTATTATCCGAAAGTAAAGCTTCCGAAGCCTATAAATACAGCCCTAGGGCCTTCATTTACACAGATCTAGAATTCTCGAGCCTTAGCAAAGCCATGCTGAATCGGAGACTAAAGAGCCACGAAATTTCAGAGGAAGCTAGCTAGATCCCGACGAACTTCGGCATAAATAAGGAGTCTTTCGAAGGATCTGAAGCCCCGTCCCCCCTTTCCTTGAGTTAGGCCTTGTCTTAATCTCGAGAAGAGTACTAATTTCGCTTGGTTGATATCAGTACTTTAGTGAATAATTCCTTGGTAAAGTAGGAGCTCTGATCAATTATTTTGTCAATCGGATCCGATCCGTAGGTAGTCCATAGATAAACCTCGGCACTGATAAAGATCCCATGCAAATAATAAGTGATAAACATCTATTGTGTGTAGTTTAAAAGAGAGTTGTAATTTATTTTCATTGTGTTAAAAGTCTTATAAAAAGACTAGTTTCTTAAATTTATTGTAACGCTCAAAGTTGTAATATATTCTTTAATGAAAATAACTTTCCACCCAAACAGCAGCCGCATCCTCTCTCTCTCTCTCTCTATCTCTCTCTCTCTCTCTCTCTCTCTCTCTCTCTCTCTCTCTCTCTCTCGTGTTCTTTTCCACCGCTGTAGCCTATACCCTCTCTCCTCCCTCTCTTGTATTCCTCATCACCACCACCTCCCTCCTCGTTGTCGACCTTCTTCCCCATTCGCCGGCCGCTGCCCAGCCCCAAACCACCTGCCTCCCTCTCCTTCTTCTCTTCTCTTCCCCGACAAGCCTCTACCATCGCCTCCACGATCTCCAGCAACCCACGCTATAACCAGCTCCTTAAGATTTGTCTGAGAACCCCCGTTGTCCCTTAGACTCGTCGACGCCCAACCTCAATCTCCAGCGCCTCCCCCTCCCCTTAGCTCTGACTATAGTAGCCATGAGCTCGCCCTCAATAGCAGCCCGAGCTCCCCTCAGCCCTGACGAGCTCTACACTCGCTGCACCCAACCACCCAATAGCCCTATCTCACCATTGCGTCGTCACCGCCATCCCCCTGTCACCGCCATCCCCCTGTCACCGCCTTACAGCTCTGATATCCCCCTCCTCCACATTCAGATCCACCGTCAACTGCTCTACCCACTTCAGACACATCGTGCCACATCCGCAACAGCATTGCCACTCGTCCGCAGGTCCTTGGCCTCGTAGGCAAGATCCCGATATTCTTTGACTTGTCATTCAAATTTTTTTAGATTTTGCTGTAACATGTATATTGTTATTATCTGCATAGGATTGTTTGATGAAGAATATTAAATATATCATAGTAATATGATAAATAGAATTTTTATAATAATTATAATGAACTAAAAGAATTTAGTTCAGCAAAAGAATCATTTTTTATATAATTATAATAATTTAAAGGAATTTATTTTGGAAAATGAATTATTTTAATTAATTGTTAAGAGAAATAATTTAAAATGAATTAATTAAGATAAAGATTATTTTCTGAATTATGTAGATGTTGTTTATGATTTATAATTCTTCATTTTAATTATCTGATATGCCATGATATTATTATACATGATTAGTTGCATCGATTGTTCCTTGTTGTGATAGAGAATCGGTAGGAGTTTATGACTATAGTGACATGTGTGACATGAATAAGACCTAGAGGCTAGTGTGTTGTTGACTTTGAAATACAAGAGATATTGGGTTAGGAAAGTCTCAGTTCATGAAATCGGATAAGCCTGTTGATATATCTTCCAGGCTCATACCAGTGGATCAGTATCGCCATTGGGGTTGGTTTGTTGGGTCAAAGTGGATCGGTGTCGCTACTTTGGTCCGTGAATTTGATATTCACCCGAGTCGGCTTGAGTTTGGATTAGGCCGGAGTCAGATTGCGTGTAGTCCTACTGGACACACGTAGAGGATTTGTGAATAGTTAGTTATCCGGCAATATGAACGTTGACTCTATGTGAGATGTGAACCAGTGACATGTTATAGGATGGCTAGTTACATGAACTCGTTTCTTGGATAAGTATGAATTCTTGTGATACGTAGGCTAGTTGTATTTCTTTTAATACATAGATCGGGATTAATATTTAATTATCTACAATTTGAGACATATAGTATATACATGAGGGTTTTCTTGTTTGGATTATTTCGCTCGACGTACTACGTCTCTTGTTGTAGATTTTTAAGTATTAATTCTATCTAGTTGTATGACCTTGTTACTTGGATGATTATTCTGATCTCTAGCTGCATGATCGACTTGTCACTTGGTTGTTTTCCTTGAATTCTTTTGATTATTATATTCTAGTGATAGATTGCATTTAGATTATTAGTATTCTAGTAGCATGCTACTATTATTATTATTATCTGTTTTTGCCTTGGTCATTCGACCATTTCTATTTCTCTCTGTAGGATATTGCTGTATGCTATGCACGCTGATGTACACCTATTTTCTCTGGTGTACGTCAGATTTAGGAGACTAACAGCCTTAGTTCAGAATCGTACAGGAGCCAGAGGATTCTTAGCAGGAGTACCTTGCAAGCGGAGCAGAAGAACAAGTTGAAGCTTAGCTATTTCCTTAGTTATTTGATGGTCCTTAATTTATTTTTTTGTAGTACTTCCTTTCTATTCTTATTTAGTGTAGGCATCGAAAATTGCCAATGGGTCCCCGCACATAGCTCGGTGTCAACGAGCGACGATCGAACGTCACTACCCGGTTCACAAGAGCTCAAATGACGCCGGTGAGCGACTGAAGCAAACCGACGGATTACGTGAGCCGACAGAATGTCAGAATCACGAGGATACGGGTTGACCGAAAACCCCGCGATCACCGCAATCGGACCAACGCCCGCTGTGCCCCGATCACCCCACGGATAATCCAACCATCGGGGCCTACAGAGCTCGCCGTCACGATTCCAACGCATCCGAAATCACTCAAATCCGAGTTCGGACGAAAAGTCAACGGCGAGTCAACAGCGGGACAACGGCACGACCCCGGGCTGAACCGGGGACACCCAAACAAGTCTATGGGGGTGTCCTGGCCTTGGCCAGGACACCCCTAGGGGGGTGTCTCTCCCCTTAGGGTGTCCATATGACCCCTAGGTGCTCTCTTATGGCTATAAATAGCCCCCTTAGCCCTCCATTTACAAGGGCTCTTGATTTTGCTCTGATTTAGCTTTGGGAGAAGAATTTCCGGTCTTGGGATTATCCTCGAGATCTGAAATTCCGGAGTTTGGAAGCGGCGAAGCCCTGCCGGATCGAGGAGTCTACACCGTCATTCACCCCTTTTCCTTAGTGTTGCTCCTTAGCGGTGACACTAAGAAGAGCTATTATCTCGTTTTAGCCGAGATATACGCTTATAACCTCTAGATCTTGCGCGGATCGACGAGGTTCTGCTTCTATATCCCACGCGGATAGACGAAGCTCTGCCGGATTTTCCCGGAAGGATCTTGAAGAGTTGGCGGTCCACGGACATCGACGTCCCCGTCACAGGCCAACAACCCACGCAAGCGAGACCGTACCAAACCGGGCTCTCGTGTTTATTTTCGTTTAAGTTGTAATCCCTTTGTTTTCATTTTTATTCTGTTGTAACGATCGAAGTTGTAACAGATATCAAAGTAATGAAAACAGCAACTTTTACCGGAAACAAGCTGGCGACCACAGTGGGAGCCGCCGACCTCGCTGCCGAGATCGGAGTGACGCAACCGGCCTTTAAGATCCGGGTGAATGAAGAGGTCGAATACGAGTTCGACCAGCAGAAGTTCGAAGAGTACCTCTCCTCCTCCTCCTCCAGATCCGCCTCTCCGCAACGGCGTAGAAAGAACTCATCTCCCAAAAGGGCTCGCGAGATCTCCAACTCCTCAATCCGAGACTCCGCCATCGCTGCCACTACGCCCGTACCACGCAACGGCCCCGCGTCGATCAGCGTGGTTAAGGCTGTAGATCCGGCCCTCACAACCGCCACAAAGGCGATAGGTGATGCTGCTTCAACTCCATCAAAGAGAGCGCTCCAAAGGCGTCGTCAACGTCTCGCTCAACAGCTCGCCAAGGCCAAGGAGTCCAAAGATGGAGTACGCTATGCAGAGGACTTGAAGTCGAGGCAGCAACAAGAGCAACGGCAAGCAGTCAACCTCCCCTCCAAATCAGAAGCAAACGAGTGGATCCGAGTCAAAAGGAACCGCTCCACGCTCGAGGAGCGAATCAAGAAGCGCCGCGCTCTACTTGCACACGCCCGACTCCTCCTAAAGAAGGCAGAGGAGATGCAGCAAGGAACGGTGGTCAAAACACCGTCTACAAGCAAACTGGTGTGGGTACGTAAAACAAACCCAACACCTCAAACCAAGAAGGGCAAGATTATCGCCCAGAGTTCAACCAAATCAGAGCCTACTCCTCCTGTACCGGCACCCTCAACAGGGCCAGGTAAAAAAGGGGATCATTCAAGATCCCAGGTTCCTTTGACGAGTCGCCTCGGTCCCCTACCGGAGAACCGGGGAAGAATACCCGTCAAAGAACGGCTGGGACCATTGAAAGGTCCCCAAATTAAAAACCAGACTGGGGGTGGAATCAATCCCCCCAAGAATATTGACAAAGGGAAAGCCCCTATTACCGACCGCACTGAATTGCGAGTCGAACTAAAAGAGCCCGTTCGATTTCTACGCTCCCAAAAGCGTAAAATTGAACGGGCCACTCTTGAAAAATCTAACCAATTTTTGCATTCCCAAAGGGAAACACACTCGTCTGAGGATGAGCGTGTTATACCGAGGGACATCCACCAGCACTCCGTAGGTTGCTCCAGCTATCAAGCTGATGAGCTGTACTACAGGGCTGGGGGTGTGGAAAAATCTCGAAAGAGGTACATGCAGGATATGGAGTCCCACTGCCCGTGTGCCAATATTATCAAGGCAGTGCTGTCCGAGTGTTGCTGTGCTCAAACCCCAATAAGAATCTCGGTGTTCGAGAGACTCTCCAAGCCGAAGCGTTTCCACAAGAAGAAATCGCTCCGCCGAGAGGATGAATACTCGAAAGTGTCAGTCAACATGACCGGCAGAGGGGGATCAACACCACGTCTTAACTTGGATCAGCTTGCCGAGGCATCCCGATGCATGACATGGTTGCGGTCGGGAACCATCAAACGAAACAATTACCCAAGAGTACACAAGGGACTTTCCCTAGAAGAAGAGGAATCCGATGCTGATTCTGATACCTGCTCCGCCGTCGCATCCGACGACACAACTTCGAGTGCAGGCCGACCTTATGAATCGCTCATGATCAGCGCCGAACAAGTGTCGAAGATACTTGAAGAAGCCCTGGCCAAGCAAAAGGAGAGCTTCAAATTTGAAATGGAGATGGCCATGCAGCGGATGAGGGAGATGCACGACCAACAGATCGCGGCGATGACGGTTCACCAAGGAGAACCAAGTCAACGCAATCCAGAGGAGCATGAGCGGGAAGCGGATAATGTCAACATTCCTCCTGTCAACACCAGCACTGGGGGTGGTCCCACAGAAGATAATGCAAAAGAGGACCATGTCACCTCACCTCGAAGCCACTCGAAGACCGAGACGATTGAGGACAGGAAGATGAAAGACCTGGAGAGCAAGATCAATGCATTGATGAATGCTCAGGAGGTAAAAAGATCCGGTATACCCTGCCCATATCCGAGGGAGTGGGAATCGATCCCATATCCGGCAAAGTTTAATTTAATTAACTTTACGCCGTTTGATGGGAAGGGTTCCCCTACCCAACATTTAATCTATTTCAAGTCTCATTTAGGAATCATTTCCGGGAATGAGCCCCTCATGGTGCGGTCGTTCGTCGGCACTCTTCGCGGAGCTGCCTTCGATTGGTACCGCCGTCTCAAGCCTGGGAGCATCAACGGCTGGGATGACATGGAGGACATGTTCCTAACAAACTTCTTTGATGATGACACCGAGGTTTCAATCGGCACGCTGTTCGATGAAAAACAAAAGAACGGCGAGACGGTTGAAAACTTCGTGAAAAGATTCCGGAACAAAGCTATGAATTGCAGGGATCCGGTTAGCGAGGATTTCATCCTTGAGACTTGCCACAACAATTTGACGCTCGACATCCTTGAAGCCATGGGAATGGCGCCATCTAAAACCTGGAAGGATTTGAAGATGCGTGGAGAGCGAGCTGAACGATTCCTCAAGAGGAAGAAGGCAGAGAGGGGGCAAATACCCAATAATGCCCCGCAACCAAATTTTACCCCCAAGGGTAAAGGGAAGGCGCATGCAAATGCGGTGGTCGCAAATCAGGTCTTTGAGGTGCAAGCATAGCCGCAACAGCCTCAACAGCCCCAGCAGCCGCAGCAGCAGCAACAGAGGGCGCCTCAACAACCGAGATGGCAGCAACAGCCCCAGAAGCAAAAGGTTGGGGAGCCGAGGTTCCCAAAGGTTTACTCGTTCAAAGAAGATGAAATCCCCGGTATCTTCAAGTATTTGGTCGAGAACAACAAGATCAAGTTGCCGCCGATTCAGGATCAAGAAGATGCCAAGAGGGTCAATGATCCGAAATATTACGCATTTCACCGAGCGGTGCACCATCCTACCAAGGTATGCTACACTCTCAAGGACAAGATTCAGGCCCTGATCGATGTTGGGGTCATCACTATGAAACAGCCCAAAGAGAAGAAGGTGGGTGCGAACACCGTATCCATTAGCTTTGGATCTGTTCCCTCGAGTTGGTTCCAACACGAGTCAGTGATCAAAGCGGCGGTGAAGACAGTGAATGATGATCCACACCAGCAGTGCCAGAAAGGGCTTGTGCCACACACAGCCCCAAATGGCGAAGTCTTGTGGGTTCATCCGGACTTGATCGCAGATGAACAATGGGCCGGGACCTCTTCTACAAAGAACAAGAAGAAGCCGAAGAGGAAGGGCAAATCGTGCTACGGTGCTTCTGCCATACCGGGGGTGGATGATGACAAAATTCCAACCTTCCCACTTTCTGAGGACGAGCAAGAAGCTTTTGCAACCCGAAGCGGGAATGAGTATCACTTCAAGTATCCGGAGGCTACTGAGCAATTGGGTACCAAAACCCCACCTTCCAAGACGCTGGCAGAGTTGGGAATTTCAGCAATTCCCTCAATACCTGCAGTGGCGACGGAGAGAATCCCACAGAAGGATAAAGGAAAAGAGCCTGTACGTCAAGAAGCTCAGAACCCGAGGCAATCTCGATTTAATCACCCGATTGGGCGAGACAAACCGGGGAACACAAGCTCTCCACCCCATTTCGACATTATGGCGCAATTGGCCAACATCCCGGCTCGGATAACTCTATATGAGTTGCTGCGGTTGTCGAAGGATACTCGGAAAGCACTTCAAGAAGCCTTGGGTGATTCCGAAGTCTTCTTGACTCGGATCAAGCCATCTTCCGAAGAACCAGAATCATCAGCCCAACAATGCAATCTGGCGGCGCATCACTTCCCCTGCATCTCTTTCACCAAGGAAGATATGCAGACAAAGAACTCAAATCATGACAGGCCCTTGTACTTCACCGGGCATATTGGCTCCAGCGTTGTCAACCAGATCCAAGTTGATCCGGGTTCCGCTGTTAGCATCATGCCATTCCGATTGATGCATCATCTCGGAATCCCGACTAGCAAATTAGCGTCCACTGGCACGACGATTTACGGATTCAACACCAGCGGGTCTAGGCCCTTAGGGAAGATCCGGATTAAGTGCCAGATCGGAGATTTGAAGTCGGAGGTCACATGCTATGTGATTGACGCGGAAACTTCCTATAATTTGCTGTTGGGTCGGCCTTGGATCCACGGTAACCTTATAGTCCCGTCAACTCTGCATCAGTGCCTCAAATATGTGGGTACAGATAATGAAGTCAAGACGGTGGTCGCGGATAAGCAACCGTTCAAGGGATTGGAGAATTATTTCACCGATTCCCTTTTATACGGCGCTGAATCCGATACTGAACCATCGGCCCAAGGAACGGACAGCGGAGATGAAGCTGATACCGAACCAGGGCTTGATTATGATGGCGGTTTTGTTTTAAACGACATTGTACCCATTGTAATCAATCTTGACGATGATGAATCATCGGAAGATAGTTGTAATTGGCAACTTGCCGAAGAACTATCAATAAACGATGATTTAGAGTACTCGACGGGTCTCGATGATATCACTAACGAACTCTATGCTAACCCTGATTTATATATGCCTCTTCAATCATTTTGTTTGACGAAGAAGCAGGTACGCGACCCTTGCGGAACAACGCTTATCATCCCCGCAGGGATTGGGGGTGGAAAGGAGGTCGTCTACGGCAA
>BQKN01063313.1:145620-161814 GCA_022839385.1 Asparagus kiusianus
GACCGTACCAAACCGGGCTCTCGTGTTTATTTTCGTTTAAGTTGTAAATCCTTTTGTTTTCATTTAAATTCTGTTGTAACGCCTGAAGTTGTAACAGATCTCGAAAAAGAGAACAAGTAATGAAAACAGCAACTTTTACCGGAAACAAGCTGGCGACCACAGTGGGAGCCGCCGACCTCGCTGCCGAGATCGGAGTGACGCAACCGGCCTTCAAGATCCGGGTGAATGAAGAGATCGAATACGAATTCGATCAGAAGAAGTTCGAAGAGTACCTCTCCTCCTCCTCCTCCAGATCTGCCTCTCCGCACCGGCGCAGGAGGAATTCATCTCCAAAAAGGGCTCGCGGGATCTCCAACTCCTCAATTCAAGACCCCGCCGTCGCTGCCACTACACTTGCACCACACAACGGCCTTGCGTCGATCAGTGTGGTCAAGAACGTAGATCCAACCGCCACAAAGGTGATAGGTGATGCTGCTCCAACTCCATCAAAGAGAGCGCTTCAAAGACGTCGCCAACGTCTCGCTCAACAGCTCGCCAAGGCCAAGGAGTCAAAGGATGGAGTGCGCTATGCAGAGGACTTGAAGTCGAGGCAGCGACAAGAGCAGCGGCAGGTAATCAACTTCCCCTCCAAATCAGGAGCGAATGAGTGGATCCGCGTCAAGAGGAACCGCTCCACGCTCGAGGAGCGAATCAAGAAGCGCCGTGCTCTACTTGCACATGCCCGGCTCCTCCTAAAGAAGGCAGAGGAAATGCAGCAAGAATCGGCGGTCAAAACGCCGTCCAAGAGCAAATCGGTGTGGGTGCCCAAGGCAAACCCAACACCTCAAACCAAGAAAGGTAAAATTATCACCCAGAGTTCAACCAAATCAGAGCCTACTCCTCCCGTACCGGCACCCTCAACAGGGCCAGGTAAAAAAGGGGATCATTCAAGATCCCAGCTTCCTTTGACGAGTCGTCTTGGTCCCTTACAGGAGAACCGAGGCAGAATACCCGTCAAAGAACGGCTGGGACCATTGAAAGGTCCCCAAACTAAAATCCAGACTGGGGGTGGAATCAATCCCCCCAAGAATATTGACAAAGGGAAAGCCCCTATTACCGACCGCACTGAATTGCGAGTCGAGCTGAAAGAGCCCGTTCGATTTCTACGCTCTCAAAAGCGTAAAATTGAACGGGCCACTCTGGAAAAATCTAACCATGTTTTGCATTCCCAAAGGGAAACACACTCGTCTGAGGATGAGCGTGTTATACCGAGGGACATCCACCAGCACTCTGTAGGTTGCTCCAGCTATCAAGCTGATGAGCTGTACTACAGGGCTAGGGGTGTGGAAAAATCTCGAAAGAGGTACATGCAGGAGTCCCACTGCCCGTGTGCCAATATTATCAAGGCAGTATTGTCCGAATGTTGCTGTACTCAAACCCCAACAAGAATCTCGGTGTTCGAGAGACTCTCCAAGCCGAAGCGTTTCCACAAGAAGAAATCGCTCCGCCGAGAGGATGAATACTCGAAAGTGTCAGTCAACATGACCGGCAGAGGGGGATCAACACCACGTCTCAACTTGGATCAGCTTGCCGAGGCATCCCGATGCATGACGTGGCTACGGTCGGGAACTATCAAACGAAACACTTACCCAAGAGTACACAAGGGACTTTCCCTAGAAGAGGAGGAATCCGATGCTGATTCTGATACCTGCTCCGCCGTCGCCTCCGATGACACGGCTTCAAGTGCAGGCCAACCTTATGAGTCGCTCATGATCAGCGCCGAGCAAATGTCGAAGATACTTGAAGAAGCCCTAGCCAAGCAAAAGGAAAGCTTCAAATTTGAAATGGAGATGGCCATGCAGCGGATGAGGGAGATGCACGATCAACAGATCGCGGCAATGACGGTTCACCAAGGAGAACCGAGCCAACGCAATCCAGAGGAGCATGAACGGGAAGCGGATAATGTCAACATTCCTCCCGTCAATACCAACACTGGGGGTGGTCCCGCAGAAGAAAATGCAAAAGAGGACCACGCCGCCTCTCCCAGAAGCCACTCGAAGACCGAGACGAGTGAGGACAGGAAGATGAAAGACCTGGAGAGCAAGATCAATGCATTGATGAATGCTCAGGAGGTAAAAAGATCCGGTATACCCTGCCCATATCCGAGGGAGTGGGAATCGATCCCATATCCGGCAAAGTTTAATCTGATTAACTTTACGCCGTTTGATGGGAAGGGTTCCCCTACCCAGCATTTAATATACTTCAAGTCTCATTTAGGAATCATTTCCGGAAATGAGCCCCTCATGGTGCGGTCATTCGTTGGCACTCTTCGCGGAGCCGCCTTCGATTGGTACCGCCGTCTCAAGCCTGGGAGCATCAACGGTTGGGACGACATGGAGGACATGTTCCTAACAAACTTTTTTGATGATGACACCGAGGTTTCAATCGGCACGCTGTTCGATGAAAAACAAAAGAACGGCGAGACGGTTGAAAACTTCGTGAAGAGATTCCGCAACAAAGCTATGAATTGCAGGGATCCGGTCAGCGAGGATTTCATCCTTGAGACCTGCCACAACAACCTCACGCTCGACATCCTCGAAGCCATGGGAATGGCGCCATCCAAAACCTGGAAGGACTTGAAAATGCGGGGAGAGCGAGCCGAACGATTCCTCAAGAGGAAGAAAGCGGAGAGGGGGCAAATACCCAACAATCCCCCGCAACCAAATTTTACCCCCAAAGGTAAAGGGAAGGCGCATGCGAATGCGGTGGTCACAAATCAAGTCTTTGAAGTGCAAGCACAACCGCAACAGCAGCAACAACCGCAGCAGCCGCAACAGCAGCAGCAGAGGGCGCCTCAACAACCCAGGTGGCAACAACAGCCCCAGAAGCAAAAGGTTGGGGAGCCAAGGTTCCCAAAAGTCTACTCGTTCAAGGAGGATGAAATCCCCGGTATCTTCAAGTACTTGGTCGAGAACAACAAGATCAAGTTGCCGCCGATTCAGGATCAAGAAGATGCCAAGAGGGTCAATGATCCGAAATATTACGCATTCCACCGAGCAGTGCACCATCCTACCAAGGTATGCTACGCCCTCAAAGATAAGATTCAGGCCCTAATCGATGTTGGGGTTATTACTATGAAGCAGCCCAAAGAGAAAAAGGTGGGCGCAAACACCGTATCCATTAGCTTTGGATCTGTTCCCTCGAGTTGGTTCCAACACGAGTCGGTGATCAAAGCGGCAGTGAAGACAGTGAACGATGATCCACACCAGCAGCGCCAGAAAGGGCTTGTGCCACACACAGCCCCAAATGGCGAGATCTTGTGGGTTCATCCGGACTTGATCGCAGATGAACAGTGGGCCGGGACCTCTTCCACAAAGAACAAGAAGAAGTCGAAGAGGAAGGGCAAATCCTGTTACGGGGCCTCTGCTATACCGGGGATGGATGATGACAAAATCCCGACCTTCCCGCTATCTGAAGACGAACAGGAAGCCTTTGCAACTCGGAGCGGGAATGAGTATCACTTCAAGTATCCGGATGCTACTGAGCAGTTGGGTACCAAAACCCCACCTTCCAAGACGCTGGCAGAGTTGGGAATTTCAGCAATTCCCCCAACACCTGTAGTGGCGACGGAGAGAATCCCACAGAAGGATAAGGGAAAAGAGCCCGTACGTCAAGAAGCTCAGAACCCGAGGCCGTCTCGATTCAATAATCCAATTGGACGAGACAAACCGGGGAATGCAAGCTCTCAGCCCCATTTCGACATTATGGCGCAATTGGCCAACATCCCGGCCAGGATAACTCTATACGAGTTGCTGCGATTGTCGAAGGATACACGGAAGGCGCTGCAAGAAGCCTTGAGTGATTCCGAAGCTTTCTTGACTCGGATCAAACCATCTTCCGAAGAACCGGAGTCGTCAGCTCAGCATTGCAATCTGGCGGCACATCACTTCCCCTGCATCTCTTTCACCAAAGAAGACATGCAGACGAAGAACTCCAATCATGATAGGCCGTTGTACTTCACCGGGCATATCGGCTCCAGCGTTGTCAACCGGATCCAAGTCGATCCGGGTTCCGCTGTGAGCATCATGCCATTCCGATTGATGCATCATCTCGGAATCCCGACTAGCAAATTAGCGTCCACTGGCACGACGATTTACGGATTCAACACCAGCGGGTCTAGGCCCTTGGGGAAGATCCGAATTAAGTGCCAGATCGGGGATTTGAAGTCGGAGGTCACATGCTATGTGATTGACGCGGAAACTTCCTATAATTTGCTGTTGGGTCGACCTTGGATCCACGGTAACCTTATAGTCCCGTCAACACTGCATCAGTGCTTCAAATATGTGGGCACAGATAATGAAGTCAAGACGGTGGTCGCGGATAAGCAACCGTTCAAGGGATTGGAGAATTACTTCACCGATTCCCTTTTATACGGCGCTGAATCCGATACTGAACCATCGGCCCAAGGAACGGACAGCGGTGATGAAGCTGATACCGAACCAGGGCTTGATTACGATGGCGGTTTTGTTTTAAACGACATTGTACCCATTGTAATCAATCTTGACGATGATGAATCATCGGAAGATAGTTGTAATTGGCAACTTGCCGAAGAACTATCAATAAATGATGATTTAGAGTACTCGACGGGTCTTGATGATATCACCAACGAACTCTATGCTAACCCTGATTTATATATGCCTCTTCAATCATTTTGTTTGACAAAGAAGCAGGTACACGACCCTTGCGGGACAACGCTCATCATCCCCGCAGGGATTGGGGGTGGAAAGGAGGTCGTCTACGGCAAAGGAAGAGCATCTCCGATACCCAACCACTTCCTGGAAACAGAAGACGACGATGATAAACCAGCCCGTCATCTATCCAAGTACGATGCGAAAGCACGCAACATGATGGAAAGGCACGGCTATGACTTCAAGATCGGAGAGGGTCTTTTCTTTGGTCGAGGCCCACGGGTTCCACCCCGGATGGCCTATGTGCCGAAGGGAAAACCCGATAATTACTATCGCCACAAAAGAGGTCTAGGCTATGTCTCATCAGATGATGAGTGTGGCTGGCAAATCATTGACCAAATTGCTAACAAGAATAGGAAAGGATATTCTTCCGACTCTTCGGGTTGGGATTCCGACGCTAGTCTTGGTGAGGTATTTAAAAAGCTAATGTCGAACATGATCACGGTTGATCCAACGACAATAGAAGAAGATGATGAGATGTCGACATGGGAAGACCCGTGGGTGCATCACTTAAGCATGCAGTATGGAGACCGGTTCGAGCAGAGGGAGCCTCCTACCGAAGACCCAGTCGTTCAGGTGAATATGGGCACCGAGGAGAATCCAAAGCCAATATTCATCAGCGATAGCCTCTTCCCTGAAGAGAAGGAAGAGTTGATTTCTCTTATCCGGGAGTACATCGACGTATTCGCCTGGAATTATGAAGACATGCCAGGTCTCGACCCAAACGTAGCAGTGCATCGTCTCAACATCAAGCCGGAGGTTAAACCAGTCAAACAACAACAACGACGGTTTCGTCCGCAAATGATGGAAGCAATCGAAGCTGAAGTCAAGAAGCTCGTCGATTCAGGATTTATCCGAGAGGAACAACATCCCGAATGGCTTGCCAATATCGTTCCGGTCCTAAAGAAGAACGGGAAGATCCGGATATGCATTGACTTCAGGGATCTCAATGCAGCTTGTCCAAAAGATGATTTTCCTCTCCCCATCACGGATGTTATCATCGACAACACGTGCGGGTTTGAGAGGATGTCCTTTATGGATGGTTTCTCTGGTTACAACCAGATAAAGATGCATCCAAATGATGAAAAGCACACCACATTCCGAACACCTCTCGGCGTATTCTGCTACACAGTCATGCCCTTCGGCTTGAAGAATGCAGGTGCTACATATCAGCGAGCCATGTCGAAGATCTTTCAAGAGCATCTCCGAAAGACCGTCGAATGCTACGTGGACGATTTGGTCGTGAAAAGTCGTGATAAGAATGATCACATCAAAGACTTGAAGACCATGTTCGACTTGATGCGGGCCCATCAATTGAAGATGAACCCTACCAAGTCTTTCCTCGGAATGTCCAGTGGCAAATTCCTGGGATTCGTCGTCACCACCAAAGGTATTCACATTGATCCGGACAAAGTAAAGGCGATCAATGAATTGCAACCTCCGAGAAACCTCAAGGAGCTCAGAGGACTGCAAGGGCGATTGGCATATATCCGTCGGTTTATCTCAAACCTATCGGGAAAATGCCAACCATTCTCCAGGCTCACAAAGAAGGGCGTGTCATTCGTATGGGACGATGCTTGTCAAAAGGCATTCGAGAGTATCAAAGAATATCTCTCGAAACCTCCCGTACTCGTTGCACCGAAATCGGGCAAACCGTTCTTGATTTATGTCAAGGCGACGAGCCACTCATTAAGTGCATTGCTTGCACAAGATGACGATAACGGTCACGAGCAGGCGGTATATTACTTAAGCCGAACCATGGTAGGCGTAGAATCTCGATATCCCATGATTGAGAGAGAATGCCTAGCCTTAGTGTTCGCCATCCAGAAGATGCGGCATTATTTGGTTGGACAAACTATCTACGTCATCTCCAAAGTTAACCCGGTCCGAGTATTCATGACTCAACCGGCTTCCATGAGCTGGCGATTAGCAAAATGGGCTTTACTCTTGTCCCAATACGATCTGCACTTCAAGCAGCAGAAGTCAGTAAAAGGGCAAGCTATCTGCGATCTCTTGGCAGCTAATCCAACTACGGACGCCGCCGAGATATATGACGATTTACCTGATGAAACCCACGAAGTCAACGCAACTTCACACCAACAAGTGTGGCGTTTGTACTTCGACGGCGCTTCACGAGCAGCTAATGCCGCAGGTACTCCTGGATGTTCTAAGGTCTCCTCCGGAGTGGGAGTTGTCTTAGTTTCCCCGGGAGAACATGTGATGCCTCGAGCCTACTCATTAACTGAGCCGTGCTCGAATAATGTGGCAGAGTACAACGCACTGATTATAGGTCTCAACTTCGCCAAGGAGCTGGGGGTTGAGTATCTCGAAGCCTTCGGTGATTCTCAACTAATCGTCAAACAAGTGCAAGGGGAATACGAAGTCCGAAGTCAGGATTTGCTACCATACCACAAGATGGCGGTGGAGCTAGCGGAATCGTTTGAAGGGTTCTTCATCGAGCACGTTCCGCGGCTGCAGAACACCTATGCAGATGCGTTAGCAGCTTTAGCTGTGTCCTTGGCACAGCCTCCCGGAACAGAGCAATTTATTACGGTAAGAACGCACCAACTCTTAGTGCCACTTCATGATGAAAATGGCAAGGAGGAAGAGGCCCAGGAGGTGCACACAACTCAGGCTGAGTTTGAACCCCGAGATTGGCGTTTCCCCATCATCGACTACGTCTTGCATGGAATCTTGCCAGAAGATGTGAAGGAGAGAGAGTCGATCAGACGAAGAGCTCCAAGATTCTACTATAATACAGAGAATCGAACGCTATACCGCAGGGGGTATGATGGCGTGCTGGCACGGTGTCTATCAACCAAAGAAGCTGAAGAAGTGCTTAAAGAAGCACATGAAGGAGAGTGCGGCGCGCACCAACCTGGTCCCAAGCTCTATGATCGCATCAGGAGAATGGGATACTTTTGGCCCTCTATGATGCATGAGGCAATCGTATATGCTCGGAAGTGTCACGCGTGTCAGGTACACGTGAATTACATGCACCAGCCTCCGGAACATCTACATCCTTCGGTTACGTCGTGGCCGTTCGAGACCTGGGGAATGGACATTGTTGGTCCTATAAACCCCCCATCAGTCAAAGGCGATCGGTTCATCCTGGCGATCACTGATTACTTCTCCAAATGGGCTGAGGCAGTCCCACTCAAAGAAGTCAAGACGAGCAACGTCATTGCATTCATCAAGCACCATATCATCTACCGGCATGGTGTTCCAAGACGAATCATACACGACAATGGTCCTCAATTTATCAGCAACGCCTTCATAAGGTTCTGCGAAAAGTTCAAAATTCAGGACATCTCGTCAACAGCCTATAACCCCACAGCAAACGGGTTAGCTGAAGCCTTCAACAAGACTATCATAAAGCTCTTGTCAAAACTTGTGAAGAATAGCAAGCGAGATTGGGATGATAAGCTCGGCGCAGCTCTATGGGCCTATCGTACCACTGTACGTACACCGACCGGCGCAACCCCGTATTCACTGGTATACGGATGTGAAGCTGTTCTCCCTTTGGAAATCCAAATTCCATCTCTTCGGATCGCTCTTGCAACCCAGATGACGACCGAAGAACAACATCAGAAGCGCCTCGAAGAACTCGAGATGCTCGATGAAAAGCGCCTGGAAGCTCAGCAGCATATTGAGTTTTACCAAGCCAGAATTTCTAGAGCCTTCGACAAAAAAGTTCGACAAAGGAGTTTTAAGGAAGGGGACTTGGTCTTAACCGAGAAACGTCCTATGATCCTTAACTCCAAGAAGAAAGGCAAGTTTGAACCCAAATGGGAGGGACCGTTCGTAGTAGAAACAGTTTATTCGAACGGCGCCTATCGTCTAGTCACCAAAGATGGTGACCGACTCATGATGCCAATAAATGGCAAATTTCTGAAGAGGTACTATCCTTAGTATCCTCAGAGGAATTGAGGTACCGGGAAGTTCCCGGAAGAATACCACATCGGGGTATTCTTAGGGATAACCCGGTCGCTGATAAGCAAGAAATCAATATTCGAATTCCGAATATTCTTGTTTGTCAGAATTTAACTCTCACAAACACTCTTTTGCTGAGATGAGATCTAATCGTTGATTCTCCCCTCGCAGAACTTTCAGTGGTTTCTGACTACTCATAGTCTCCACCACACCATTCCAGTTTGGTCAAACCTTATGACAGTTAGGACCAAAGCCAAAATCCCCTCTCGATTCCTCCAATGAACGAGAGGTCCACTTTCAAATTCGATGACCAAACCTTATGACAGTTAGGACCAAAGCCAAATTCCCCTCTCG
Source organism: Asparagus kiusianus (assembly GCA_022839385.1). NCBI lineage: Eukaryota > Viridiplantae > Streptophyta > Magnoliopsida > Asparagales > Asparagaceae > Asparagus > Asparagus kiusianus. Next base: position 154,635 of record BQKN01063313.1, read on the forward strand.
ATTCCGTCAAAGAACGAGAGGTCCACAAATCGAGTGATCAGACCTTCTTTCGGTTATGATCATTCTCACATTCCCCATTTGGTCAAACCTTACGACAGTTAGGACCAAAGCCAGAATCCCCTCTCGATTCCTCCAATGAACGAGAGGTCCACTTTCAATTCGATGACCAAACCTTATGACAGTTAGGGTCGTTCGAAACTTTCGATTCGATAATCAAACCTTACGACAGTTAGGGTTATCCGAAACTTTTCGATTCTCGGAGTGGAGATCCCACTTCTAGTTTCACCGGTCGGATCCTGGGGGTGGAGATCCCACCTCGAGTTTCCTTTCCTGCTGAAGATAGAATATAAAATTCTTCCTCTTCAGAGTCAAATGACCAAACCTTACGACAGTTAGGGTCGTTTGAACCTTTCGATTCGATAATCAAACCTTACGACAGTTAGGATTATCCGAATCTTTTCGATTCTCGGAGTGGAGATCCCACTCCTAGTTTCACCTGGCGGATTCTGGGGGTGGAGATCCCACCCCGAGTTTCCTTTTCTGCTGAAGATAGGATATAAAATTCTTCCTCTTCAGATCCGAATGACCAAACCGACTGAAAGTACGGTCGTTGGAACCTTTTCAGCTGCAGATAGAATATAAAATTCTTCCTCTGCAGCATCAGGAGATAGAATATAAAATTCTTCTCCCTTTTTCCCTATCTTTGCTTTCAGAAAAGACAGGGATTAAGTCAACGTTTAACAAGCGTTGCCGGGTAGTCTTTTCCGTGAGAAAGACGAAGTCTATGTATTCAAAAGCATAGCACCACTGTCCCCTGTCTTTGCTTTTAGAAAAGACAGAGATGAAGTCGGCGCCTAACACGCGTCGCCGGGTAGTCTTTCCCGTGAGAAAGACGAAGTCTATGTATTCAAAGTCATAGCATAAAGTCTCGGAGGGTTCGCTCTCTTAGCACAACGTTACATGCGGAACGGACCCAGACAAATCGCATGCTAGCCCGACACAAACGGTAGTCGGTAAAGGCACGTCAAAACCGTTGAGGGCTGGGGGTTGGCCAATAATCCCAAAGTCTATACCTAACACGTATAGCCGGTTTAGTCTTTTACCGATTAAAGAAGACACCACAGCATATCAAGAAGCATCATGTAAAAAGAAGCAAATAAGGAGTCTCTAATAAAAGATCAAGACAAAAGCATATAACAACAAGTTCGTCAATCCGAAGGCAGCTGATGACTAAGAATGTGAGACTCTAAACCGGAAAGCCTGTCCATATAACTCTGCTCGAACTCGGCCTGCACGCGAGCTCGAACAGAATCCTCGGAACTGCTCAAAACCTCAGCGGCTTCAGTTCGCAGCTTCATCAATCCCTCTTGTGTTGATCCTAGCTTGTCGAGCGTCCACTCACGAGAACGCTCCAATCCAACCAGGTCCTCGGTAATTATAGCAGCAGACTCTTCGGCACGTCCCAAGGCCTCCTTCAGCCTAGCTATCTCTGTACGAGTGGACTCTAGGGAGCTGAGTAACTCGCCTTTGCTGGTGTCCTTCTTCGCCAGGTTGGCCATCAGCTGTGCAACAGAGTGCTCGCGTGAACGGAGCTCGCTGCTAATGGAAGATCTCAAGTCACGCCATTGAGTTATTCTATCCTCCATCTGAGAGGACATGAAAGAAGAAGCTCCACCAGCCTTCAAATCCCTCAATTCTTGAACCTCTGACTCCAGAGCAGTAAAATCAGCAGTGAAGGAATCAGCCAACTCTGGGTATCCTTCCTCCCTCATCATCAGCATGTGGCGAGAAAAGGAACGCCTGAACTGGTCAAAGCAGTATCCTCGGAGAAGAAGTTTCTCAATCATGCCATTATAAAAGGCGGTGAAGAAGTTGAGGTCCGCGCGAAAAATCTCTTTCTCAGGGTCGGTACCAGCCAAAAGGACGCGAACATACTCATGTAGAGATGATCGAGCTCCTGCAAACAACAATGGGGGAGTTAAGGGATTATCAAATACGACAAGGAAACCCGAGAGGAAATTCGAAGTATACCTGTACTGGCGGAATTTCCCTCGGGTGGAGGCACGGCAGACTCTGAGATAACAGCAGGATTAGCTATGAAGGGTGCATCAACCCCTGCAGGCAAATCAGTCGTATCTCTCGGCTGTGGCAAAGAGACATGGCTCTCAGGCGAAATATCAGCCCTGGAAACTGCAGCAGCATCAGGCACAACGCCTGGTCCTACAGTTATACCTCTTTATTAGTCAAAATGCAAATTTAGGCAAATAAAGAGAATCAGGGTGATAAGATCATCGGCATACCTGCAAGTCCATCATCTTCTGCAACACGGGGAGGGTCGGTAGTCAAAGGAGAATCAGTCCTGGTGGCTGATGATGTACCTGTGAGTGCATCGCTCGTAAAGGGCGGTCCCGCAGTTCCTCTGGCGGCCTGTTCAGCCAGCATATCGACTAATAGCCCAGCGTCAGGACCGCAGAAACTCGGCACAGAGGCACTCCCCTGGTCTTCAAAACCTACATCATGAAAGGATTCACCCTCAGTCGAGTTCTCTTTCCCTGTAATCAAAAGAGATATTAGCAGATGCAGGTATACCTGAGTAAGAAGCGGTGGGCTCGACGCTATACTCTGGCCCAAGATCAATGTTCAAATCGATGCCCAGAGAACCGTCATGAAGGGCGTCGCACATCTGCTGCACGAAGCAATCCATGTTATCCGGACCAGGGGATGCAGGAGGCAATGGAAGTTCACCCTCTTCAAGCAACCCTGGAACATAAAGTACGGTTATGAATCCCAGAAGGTAAAACATGTCAAAATATGGAAAGTAACGGAGGGTTACCTTCCTCCCTGTCGGCAAAGCCTCCGGAATCTACTCCATGAGAGCGTTGATCAACAGGAGGTCTATAGGCAACCTTCTTCCTTTTCAAAGGACCACCCCTCTGGAAACCGACGGGACGATTGTGCGAAGTTGGTCCACCAAACTTGGATTTCGCACGACGTGAGGCAAGAGGTTCATGGTCATCGGCCGAACCACCTGAAACAACAAGGATTATTTCACGTACCAAGGTTGAGGAGAAGCGAAATCAAGAAGCATGACAAACCTGCATCAAGTTCTACTTGGTCGGTGTCTATTTCCTCCTCACAAGCTTCATCGCCATCCGCAGGAAGGTGCTCCCCATCAATTCTGCCTGAAGGAGGAGATTGAGCAGGCCTCTTCCCCTGCTTCTGAGCAGCCGTCATAGCAGCCTGAACCAAGTGCTCAGACTCTAACTCCGAAAGGCCCTTCACACCTATGGATTCATAAGCCGAAAGGAACCACTTGCAGCTAAGGAAGGTGATCATCGGTTTGCGCTTATACGAAGGAAGAGCAAACTGGGCCCCGGTGCAACCAACCATGGTCCATAACCACGCTCGAATACCGTCGACAAGCCCTCCCTTAACCTATAAACCACGGCTCGGATTCCCAACATATAGTTGGTCGTAGCCGAACTGACGTGCGAAACGGCAGGGAAGGTAAGGCTCGATATGGCAACGGTTCTTCACCCGAAGGACAAGATATCCGATGCGGATGTTCACCAGCCATCGGAAGCAACCGACGTCAAGAGCAGTCCGGTTAGTTCGGGGTTTCTCCACATCAGTCAACTCCTCGCCATAGCGTCCAGAAAATTGAGGAAAACACTTGAAGAGCTCCCAGTTCCGACGAACTTGAAGTTCTTGTTGTACATCTTCAAATTTCTTCCCAAGCCACCTACTCCTCTCCAGCAGTTGTAGGAAAGGAACAGGGGTGTCAACGGTGCGGGGAGCTGACATCATATCAGGCCGGTGTAGAACGAACCATGCCATCAAATAAGCATAAGGCAGCTCAACCTTCGGGCAGGTAAGCTCGGTCGAGGGCTTAGAACCCACATGTGTAAGAACACGAACTACACCCCTGAGCCCGCAATGAATGCTGGCCACCATCGCTGGAAGCAAGGACAACTCCCGCCCATAGGCTAGCTGGACTGCCGGGAAGAGCACCTCGACTGGTAAGTCATCCGAAGACTGGTATGGCACGACGCACTTCTTCAACCAGAGTGCGAGGTAGCCGGCCAACAGAGACCGAGGCTCTATAGACTTCTGCGCACGACGGAGGAAAGAACGGAACGTGGTCCCGGCAGGAAAAGCTCCCTCGGCGCTGGCAATAGTATAAGACTGAGTTTCATTCTTCTCCATCAGCTCGTTAATAGTGGTGAAGTCCAAGACATCCAACTCACGGATAGGTCCAACGAAATCACCCTCCAGGTTTTGAAACAAGTAAACGGCGAACTGCTTCAAGCTGATCTTCTTCTTCGTCTTAGCTGGAGCAGAAGTTTGGAGCAGTGAGGTATGGTAGTGACATGTGAGATCCCAAAGCGTGTCGTACATATCAGGGCTATCTTTCTTCAGCAAAGCCAACTGCTGGTTGGAAGGAAAGTACTCCTGATACGGGCAATTCCCCATCGAAAGGCCCGAAACCTGGTGCATCTCATGAAGAGCCAGCCCTAGTTCCCCGCCGCTTGTGAGGAAAGTGTTGCTATCAGGCATGTATGTTTCTAACAGTGCCAAAAAGTGGCGGCAACTGACTGGGATCCCGTACATGGTAGCTCGTATGGGCGCATATAACCCACTATCTTTCAGATCCCTCTCCCACCTTCCCAGAACATAGCCGGTCATACGGGTCCACCACCCCTTGCCCGGCGAAGAAGCCCAACCGTAGCATCGGTAATCCAGTGGAGGTAGTTGTCTTCCAAGCTGAGCTAAACGGTTCTTCACGGTAAGAGCAGCCGCCGACACCTCGCCTGGAGGTGCAGTGTCGAGACCCATGATCCCGGGGCGAAGACCGCAAATTGATTGATACCCCAGAGAACCGGGACTCTTATGATGAGAAATGTATCCGCACTGGACGTGGACAGCAGCATTGGTAAGAGACCAGGACATCTGTCGCCCCACAGCCTGTCTCTCCAAGAGAGTAAAAGAACACTGGCGCGGAATGGAAGGAATATATAAAAGAGCTCCCTCGTCAAGGGTTAGCCAATGCTCCTCAGCAAGAGTCAGCACGGCAGGATCCTCGGTGCGATCCCCGAATAGGAAATCTGGCTTCTTTAAAGCCTCAGTAGAAGTAGCATCTACGGTGAGGGGAGCATCGGTGATAAGTTGGCGTAAACAGTGACGCCCTCCCTCCTTTATCAGCCGACGGAACTCGTCTGAACGATCATGTCCAAACTGCGGAAGGGGATCGATGATCTGCCTAGCGGAAGCTGAAGAGAACACTTCCTTGCTGCAACCGGTAGGGGCATGGTGAGGGAGACTACCCCCGAAAAAATCAACTGCAACAGAGCATGAAGATGGAATTAGAAAATTCATGTCATAAGATTAATCGCGGGATAACCGGAGTGACGATTTCGAGCGTCCTACACCAAGAGGACGGTACGTATCATCACGTATATACCGTGATAATATATACCGACCTGTAAGGTGTAAGACGACACGAGATCGCCCCGATATATCCGAAGACTTGAATTGGCTAAAGCAAAACAAGTCTGAAACCTTAACCCCCGCGGGAGGGGTATCGGTTCTTCCTTCATAACCCGCGAGAGGTCAATCCGGGATGCAGACCTTAACCCCCGCGTGAGGGGTATCGGTTCTTCCTTCATGACCCGCGAAAGGTCAATCCGGGATATAGGAAATCAGAATCCTCACCCCCATAAAAAGAAGCCGCTGAAGAAGATACAGCGGGAGCCTCCTCTTCGCTGTGCTGCGAGCGGGAGCGACTCCTGGAAAGCTGAGCACGACGAGAAGACATCACAAATCTGCAGTGAAGAGCAGTACATCAGGTACGACATATAATACACGAAATATCGAAAAAGGGGAAATTAAGCACTTAGGACTTGAAATCCTATAAACAAATAGGATTTTACAGTTAAAGTCTAATTAAACCTACGAATTTCGTACACGCAAAACGATAATCGTCGTTTCGCGATAAATTTTGGCGAAATACCCAAAATACCCCCCGTGCTCAAGGCCAAATTCAGGTCAAGGACACGTGTGACTCGGGACGTGGTCGTTATACTTGATCATCTAACGTCCCGGTACCCTGTAATTCTGATCAAATTTTGCAAATAAGTCCTTTTGCAGAATTTGGTCAATTTTACATAAAAGCCCCTCCTCGAACTTTTGGTTTTGCATCCAAGTGCCTCTACCAAAAATTCGATCAAGGGTTTGGGGTCAACACTCTCTGAATTTCAGCCCCAAATTCGTGGTCATTTTGCAAATTAGACCCCAGAAAATTATATGGGCTGTTTTGCAAATAAACCCCTCCAAACAATTCCTTTAACACTTTTGCATAAAGCACCCCATTTCTTCATCAAATGGGCACAAACCCAAGTCCCAAAATTTCAAACCATCTTGACACAAGAAACCCCACAAAATTTCAGCCACATTTTGCGAATAAGCCCCTCAAATTTCGGCTATCACCATTTTGCACAAAAACCCCCAAAATTTTCGGCTCTTTGCAACAAACCCCCAAGAATATATTACATACATAATCCCTAGCCTATTTGCAAACATAAAAATGCAAATTTTACAAAGGAATAGGAGGATGGAAGAGGGGTCTTACCCAAGTCAAGAAAGCTTCTTCCGAGCTCGGAAATGGAGTCCAAGACCCTCGTTTGGAAGAGGAGAAGAATCCGGCAATTGGGTATCCACCAAAATCCAAGCTTTCCTTGTGGATTGATAGGTTCTTCAATGAGGGAAGTGGGCTTGAGGAGGAAGATGAAGAAAACCGAAAAATGGGGGGGAAATTTCGGTTTAGGGAAGAGGTTTTCTCTCTTTGAATTTCAAATAAAAAGGGGGGGGGGGACCATCCATGCCTAGGTGTACAAGAGACAAAAGAAGAGAGAGAGGGGGACCACTAGGGGAGACACACCCCAAGGGGGTCTCGGCTATGCCGAGGCACCCCGGGGTGTTTCGCCCGGATTTTTGGCTTCTACACAGTATTTTGTCCCCCCGGATGGCCATTTCAGCCCCCGAATGATTTTCGATCCCCCGATGTTCATTTTCATCGCCGGCGATTGAGGATACGGTTGAACCTCACACATCAACCCAAGAGGTTCCTAAACCCTAAGGCGGACGCCGGTCAACGCGTAGCCTTAGGTCAACGCCGGACAGC
>BQKN01063313.1:175278-262110 GCA_022839385.1 Asparagus kiusianus
CTCTCTCTCTCTCTCTCTCTCTCTCTCTCTCTCTCTCTCTCTCTCTCTCTCTCTCTCTCATCAGTTAGGGTTTATTCGAGTGTTTGAGTGATTATAACCCTTTTGTACTCTCCTCAAAATAGTAAAATCTCTCTATACTCTCCCCATGGACGTAGACAAATTGCTGAACCATGTATATCTCTGTGTTTGTGATTGATTTGTAGTATTTGTTTGGATTGTGCTCGAGTTTGGTTTGTTAATCTTCTCCCATGACTCGCGGACTCGTTCGGTGTGTGAGCACGTTTCCGTAAAGACGTGCGACAATTGGTATCAGAGCTTAGATTTTAGATCTAGGGTGTTGGCATTAGGTGGAGGAAGATTCATCGTGGAAGCTTGGTTCTTGGAGTTCTAGGCTTCGTTGGATATAGTGTTTGGGTTTGCTGTTGAAGATTTTACTTTCCTTGTGTGGTTAGGAGATCTATTTAGAATCTGTTCTAGGGTTCAGTTAGGTAACTTTTAAATTCTATCAATTTTGAATTTTTTTCTCTACAATTTAGAGTTTGTGAGTATGGGTGAAGAAGTTGGTGAAAGCAGCAAGATGACAGGTACAGTTCAAGTTGGTTTTCAGAACACTAAAATTAGTGTGGTTAAATATGACGACAAGATCAATTTTGATTTGAGGATGAGTAATGTACAGGATGTACTCAGTGCTCAAAATTTGGAGGAGACCATCATGGTCCATGAGAGGCCACCAAAATATGAAGAGGCGGTATGTAAAAAGATGAATAAAAATGCTTGTGGGGTGATCAGATCTTGTTTGGAATAGGAGCTGAAGTATGATGTGATTGGGATGACATCTGTAATGAAGATGTGGGAGATTCTTAACAATAAGTACCTTATAAAGAGTGTTGAGAACCACTTGCACTTGCTGTGAAAATTGTTCAGATTTCAGATGTCCAGGGTGTAGGCATCAAAAATTGTCCATGGATTCTTGCACGCGGCTCGAGATAGAGAGAACATGGTGAACATCACTATCCGAGTTACAGAATCTTAATTGATGTTGATGAGTGTATGAAGTAAGTCGACGAACCGGGTGAAGCAACGGAACTGCAGAATAACGATGATACGAACTAATCGGGAGCTACGCTCCACTTATGAAAAACAAAGCGCCTATCGTGTCTTGTCTACTCTATACATGATTCAACCATGGGAGATTCTAGATATCCTCGTCAGCTTTCATATGCACTTTGAATAGCAGAATTCTGAGTTCGGACGACGAAGATACAGCGGAAACAAACGAGACACGTAAAACAGTGCCCCGAACCTTAGCGGAGATACCACAAGTGTCTCGGTCGAGGCCAAGACACCCGTGGTGCCTCGGCCTTGGCCGAGACACCCCAAGTGCCTCAGCCATGGCCGAGACACCGTGGGTGTCCGCAGACCCAAAAAGTCATTTTACGTAGTTTTGAGTCGTTTTTTGACCATTAACCACCTGGATTTGTTTCAATTGATCTAATATCATCCAAGAACAAGATAAAATGGTTACAACTGAGGATAAGATTAAATCATTCATTCTTATCCAAAAATAGGATTCCTGAAGCCTATAAATACAGCTATAGGGCCTTCATTTGCACAGATCTAAAATTTTCGAGCCTTGGCGAAGCCCTGCGAAATTGGAGACTAAAGGAGCACGAATTTCAGAGAGGAGGAGAAGATCGGATCGAGTTCTTCAGCATAAAGAAGATGAGTTCGTCAGATCTATAGCCCGGTTCCTTCCCTTGAGATCGTACCTAGCTGCGATCTCGAGAAGAGTGGTTATCTCGCTATTGCCGAGATAATTGCTTCGGTTTCTTGATTCCTTCGTGAATCAACAAAACTCCGAATTGATCTGATCGTTCGGTGGTCCATGGATATTAACGTCCCCGGCACAAGTAAAGATCCCATGCAAGCAGCGGAATATAAACGTCCGTTGCGTTTATTTGAGAAGAGTTGTAATTTTTATTATTTTATTGTGTGGGGAGAACTTATAAAAAGATCAACTTTAAAACTCTTTGTAATGTTTGAAGTTGTAATGAGTTGCATAATAAAATAAATTAACTTTCCACCCAAACAAGCTAGTGACCAGAGTGGGAGCCAACAGCCTTACTACTAAGGTTATTGTGCCGCATACGCCGATCAAAATCCCCGTGGCTGAAGAGATCGAATACGAGTTCGACCAACAGAAGTTCGAGGAGTACGTCTCCTCCTCCTTCTCTAGATCCGCCTCTTCTCGCAAGTGCATAAATGTCTCCTCCTCCCGGAAGATCCATTGGTCTTTAGATTTGAAGACCCAAGAAGGCAATCTCCCCGTTAGCACTATTGCAGTTGCACCTCACAACGATCCGTCGGCATCCGATGAAGCCAAAGCCGCAGATCCGGACACCGCCTCCATTAAGGAGTTGACTGCTGAAGACGCGCTAACTTTATCGAAGAGAGCACGTCAGAGGCGTCGCCAATGTCTCGCCCGCCAATTTGCTAAGGCTTTGGAACAAGTGGATGAGCTCCGCTACCAAGCGGATCTGAAGTCTAGGAGACACCAAATGGCTATACCATCGCCAAAGCAAGCTTTGGGAACCTCCTCCAAACTACCTACTAACGAATGGGTTCGTGTCAAATAGACCTATTCCACTCTTGAAGAGTGCATTCAGAAACACCGCGCACTTCTTGTGCCTGCCCAGATCCTTATGCAAAAAGCATAATAAATACAAAAGGAAGAGGTTGTTAAGAAATCGCTGAGATCCAAACAAGTTTGGATGCCAAAGGCCAAATCAGCGCCTAAGGCAAAAGCAGACGACATTGCTCCCCAGCCTTCGTCAACTTCGGATCCCGCTCCTCCTACCACCACACCTTCGGTAAAGCCCTACGGTGACGTGGATCTCTCCAAATTTAGAATTCCATTGAAGGATCGCCTGTGTCCTCTACACATAGATCGAAACAAAACTCCTGTCAAAAAACATTTGGGACCGGTGAACAAATCCCGAGCGACTCTTCAGGCTGGGGGTCGTACACGACCTCCGAACAAGACTGCTCCTATAACCACCCGCTTGGTAGTGCGTATAGAAGGCCAGGAGCCCGTTAGGGTTTCACCCTCACAAAGGTGTGATTCAAAACGTGTGAATCCTGCAAACGCCAACAAGGTAGCAAATCCTCAGAAGGAAACATGTTTGTCAAACGATAACGTTATACCTGAGAAGTCGTCCCAACACACGATATATTACTCCGGTCATCACGCCGATGAGTTGTACTATCAGGTTAAGGGTACGAACAGATATCGAAAGAGAGATACCTGGGGGATGGTCTTTCACTGTCCGTGTGCTAAACTTATCAGGGTAGTACTATTAGCGTGTAGCTGCCCCAAGACCGTTCCACAGAGGGTCTCGGTATTCGAGAGGATCTACACTAAAGTGTTGAAGCTCAAATCAAGGTGTTTCCACAAAGGAAGATCGGTCATTCAAGATAACAAATTCCCAGAAGTTACCATCAATATGGTCAATAAGGAAAAGTCTCCGATTATATCAAGGGGTTCTAGCCCCGACTTTTCTCCAGGAAGAAGAGTCAATTCGGGAATAGCCCAACGGATGTCTTGGCTCCAGCTAGAAGTCATCAAACATAGGGTTGACGCAAGGATACACGAAGGACTGTCTTCAGAGGACGAACTTTCAGATACTTGCTCCGCAATCGCCTCTGACGACATAATGTCTAGCGTGGGACAAGCTCGGGAAGTGTTTATGATTAACACCGAGAAAATGACCAAAATCAGCAAAGATGCTTTGGCTAAGAAAAAAGAGATCTTCAAGTTCAAATTGGAAATGGCCATGATGCGGATGAAGGAAGAACTTGACCAACAGATTCGGGCTCTGTCCAATCAACTTGGTGAATCCAGTCGTCGTAACATTGCTAACCAAGCAGGTAGCGATTCAGATATAGATGAACATCTTGATGCAGATAACCCTCCCGTTGACCAAAACAATGAGAGTGGCCCTACTGAAGACAACAACGCTGGGGGTAGTCCCACCGAAGATGATAATGCCGGGGGTGGTCCCACCGAAGATGATAATGTCGGGGGTGGCTGCGTTGTTCCACTCAGAAATCGTCCAAAGCATGATACTGACGAGAATGAAAAGATGGAAGATCTTGAGAGCAAAATCAACGCTCTGATGTCTTCTCGAGAGGTGAAGAAGATCGGTATTCTGTGTTCTTACCCGAGAGAGTGGGAGTCGATCCCGTACCCGACGAAGTTTAACCTAATCAACTTTACGTCGTTCGATAGGAAGGGCTCGCCCACTCAACATCTGATCTACTTCAAGTTCCACTTGGGCATAATTTCTGGCAACAAAGCCTTAATGGTTCGGTCATTCGTGGGTACCCTTCGCGGGGCTGCCTTCGATTGGTACCACCGTCTTAAGCCTGAAAGCGTCAACAGCTGAGATGATATAGAAAGCTTATTTCTCGGTAATTTTTTTGATGACGACACTGAGATATCAATCAGGACGATCATTGAGGAGAAACAGGAAGACGAAGAGACGATCGATGACTTCGTCAAGTGCTTTCGAAATAAGGAGATGAATTGCCGAGATCCAATCACAGAGGACTTCATCCTCCAAACTCGTCATAACAACCTGTCCATTGATATCTTGGAAGTTATGGGAGTAGTACCGTCCAATACTTAGAGAGAGTTGAAGGTGCGTAGAGCAGGCCGAACGTTTCCTCAGAAAGAAGAAAGCTGAGAGAAGCTAACCAACAGATAACCCTCCAAAATCAAACTTCGCATCCCGTGGAAAGGGGAAGGCACCTGCAGCAGTTGTTAACGTTAACCAGACGTCACAAAAACAACACCGAAGATAGCAAAAGACATTGGATCCGAGACTCCAAAAAGAGTACTCCTTCAAGGACGAAAACGTTCCAGCCATTTTCGAATCCTTCCTTGAGAACAACAAAATCAAGCTACCACCTATCGAAAATCAGGAGGAAGCAGACAATACTTCGGATTCAAAGTACTATATGTACCATAGGAGAATCTTTCATCCTACCAAGGCATGTTTTGCTCTTAAAAATAGCATCCAAACCTTAGTTAAAGCTAGTGTTATAATGCTAAATTAAGTCGCTACACTCCAAAGAGCATACGAGTATAAACTGCTTCTCAATACTCCAATAGGTATATGAGTCTAAACTATTTCCTTTCTTTCATGGGAAGTTCCTGGAGAGTGTCATGCCTGATATTCTTAAGGATAATCCGGTCATCCAACTAAGTACAATGTTAGACCCGGTTTCGTAAAGAATGCTGGGGGTGGATGATTCATGCAACGGGAAGTTCCCGGAAGAATGCTATATGGTGTATTCTTAGGGATAACCTGGTCACTACAAAGAAGTGATAAAATAAGAAACTCCCACTCGGACTCTGAATGTTCAAGGGTAAAATACATCTCATTGTCGGGAGCAATTCCACCAATTTTCAGGTACTCTTTTGCTAAGATGAGATTTGATCACTTTGTTGGATCAATCTTCCCTCACAAAAAACTATCACTGGTGTTGACGATTTATAATCATCCACCACAAAATCCCTCACTGATCAAATTAATTAACGGTGAGTCCACTAAAATTTCTCCTGGTTTAATCCACTCAAAATCTCGTTGTGTCTGTGCACTCAACACTCCCACTATGATTTATACTTTCACTCCCACTTGGTCAAACCTTTAAACAGTTAGGACCGCAACCAAAATCCCCTCTCGATTCCTTTCATGAACGAGAGGTTAACTTTCAATCTGAATAATTAAACCTGTAAAAGTTAGGATTGCCTCCAACCTTACTTGGTAAAATCTACAGATAGTTAGGACCAAGATCGAAATGTCCCTTCTGATAAATGAAAGACTTCCACTTTTTTCTATTTGGTCAAACCTATAAAAATTAGGGCCAAAATCAAAATTTCACCTTAATAAATAAGGAATTCTTTTCTTGGATTAAACAACTAATCCTATAAAAGTTAGGGTTGCTTAAATCTTTTTGATTCTCGGAGTGGAGATCCCGCTCCTAGTTTTACCTTTCCGGATTCTTGCGGTGGAGATCCACTTCGAGTTTCCTTTGCAACTTGAGATAGAATATAAAATTCTTTGACTCCAGCATTGGGTTCGTCTTTGCCCTAAGAGAAGACAATACCTTTCAACTCTAAAATCCCTGTTTCACACGCATGAGGAATTTTATCCCGAAGCCTAAGTAGGGATAAGTCAATGCCTAACACGCGTTACCGGTTTAGTCTTTTACCGAGTGAAGAAGACACCAGAATCCAAATCTAAAAAAATTTTATCCCGAAGCTTAAGTAGAGATAAGTCAGCGCCTAACACACATTGTCGGTTAGTCCTTGACCATAAAAAAGACAAAAGCCTACATATTCGATATTGTGGCAGGTTGTTATTAATAACACCATAATCCGTGCCTTACACGTATAGAGAATTTTATCCCGAATCCTAAGAAGGGATAAATCAATGTCTAACACGCGTTGCCGATTTAGTCTTTCATCGATTGAAGAAGACACCAGAATCCAAGTCTAAGGACTTTTATCCCGAATCCTATGTATGGATAAGTTAACGCCTAACACGCGTTACCGGTTTAGTCTTTTAACAATTAAAGAAGACACCAGAATCCAAGTCTAGGGACTTTTATCCCGAATCCTAAGTAGGAATAAAGCGCTACCTAAGTAGGGATAAGTCAGCGCCTAACACGTGTTGTTAGGTAGTCTATTCTCGTGAGAAAGACGAAGTCTACGTATTCAATATCGTAGTACTAAGAGAGTTAACTCTCTTAGCACAACGTCATATTCAGAACGGACTTATTAATCCGTATGAAATCCCGATTCAAATGGTAATCGGTAAAGGCAAGCCAAATCCGTTAAAGGCTAAGGATTTACCAAAAATCCTAAGTCTACGTCTAATACACGTTGCCGTTTAGTCTTTTCACGGGAGAAAGACGATGTCTATGTATTCACTATCGTAGCACTAAAAGAGTTAACTCTTTTAGCACAACGTTACGTGTGGAACAGATTTGAACAATCTACATACTAGCCCGACTTAAACGGTAGTTGGTAAAGGCTAATCAAATCCGTTGATGGCTGAGAATTTACCAAAAATTCTATAAATGTGATAGTCATTAATGCATCAGCTCTATTAATTGGTCTCGTGACTCAAGGATCCGACAACTTCAGGATAAGATCCATTCATGCAGATGAATCAGTTTTAATAGTTGGTCCTGCAGCCCCAATATTTGGGACCGCCACGCTCCAACATCTTAAGAGCATAAACTGTATAGACACCGATCGATACGAAACCCTAAGGTCAACGTTGGTCAACGCGTAGCCCTAGGTCAACGCGTCGCGATGAAAGTCAACGCCGATCGATGCGAAACCCTAATGTCAATGTCGGTCAACGCGTAACCCTAGGTCAACACCAGTCAACGCGTAGTTCTAAATCAATGCCGGTCAACACGTTGCGACAGAGATAGTCAGTTCAAAGTTAACTCAATGACACGAGCCAAAATCAACTCACCAATTTTGATTCAAGACTTCAACGACGGACAGATGATAAACGCAGCGCCGGAGGAATTTCAACTATTCGTCAAAATATTGAATAGACCGAAAATCAAAGAAGTTAAGAATCAAAGCCAACTACAGATCCTTTCTCACCGACTGAAGGTTGGACCAATCACATCCAAAGTATTTCAGGCTCTTCTATAAAAGAAACGAGACTGAAACACTTTGGAGGGGGTATCTGTAGGTGTCAAAAATTACTCACGGATTCCTACACGTAGCTCGAGATAGAGAGAAGACGATGAACGTCACTATCCGGGTTACAGAAGATTAATTGATATTGATGAGCGCATGACGTAATTTGACGAACCAGGTGAAGCAACGGAACTGCAGAATAACAAAGATACGAACTAATCGGGAGCTACACTCTGCTTACGAAAAACAAAGAGCCTCTCGTGTCCCGTCTACTCCATATATGATTCAACCATGAGAGCTTGTAGATCTCCTCGTCAGCTTTCATACACACTTTAAATAACACAATTCCGAGTTCAGACAACGAAGATATATACAGCAGAAACAAACGAGACGCGCAAAATAGTACCCCGAGCCTTAGCGGAGACACCCTAAGTGTCTCGTGTTTTGATATATATTGAAACATGATTTTAGGGTTTTGTTTATCAAAGAATAAAGAGTATTTTGAGCACTTTGAGAGGGAGAACTTGTGAGCGAGTTGAGAGATCATTGGTTAGGGTTTATTCGAGTGTTTGAGTGACTGTAACCCTTTTGTACTCTCCTCAAAATAGTGAAATCTCTGTATCCTCTCCCAGTGGACGTAGGAAAGTTGTCGAATCATGTATATCTCTGTTTTTGCGATTGGTTTGTCATATTTGTTTGGATTGTGCTCGAGTTTGGTTTGTTAATCTTCTCCCGTGACTCGCGGACTCGTTTGGTGTGTGAGCACGCTTCCGCAAAGGCGCACGACACAGAGATCGCATGCTTCCCCCCTCTGTCTATTCGATTTGATCTTTGTTGTTTTGATTGCTAATTTTGGGATGTTGGTACTGAACTGAGTAATTTTTCTTATGGTTTTGAACTTGTTTGAATGATCAAAGCTGTTTACAATTTGAATTATTTGGATACTTTTAAATACAAGATTAAGATGGAAAGAGTGTTTAAGTTGGAAATGGGATGGGAGGGAATAGACAACAATGTCCTAATTTAGCTTCTCTGAAGGAAAGTGACATTGTTTGTGCATAAATGGTATGTATAATAAATGGGCAATGTTGTCATAAAGGACGGGATAAAATTAGGACAACTTCGATGGAGATGGAATACGTATCGATTAGTATGCATGTTGAAATATAATAGGGCCTAATGTGTTATATGATGCGATTACTGTCTGAAAAGAATAAGATTATAGTAGCAATTTTCAGTTGACTGGCTGAAAACCGCAGTTTATGAGCAACTTTTGATTTTCTCGGCGGCTATGTATTTGAAGTGTGAGATAATCACATTCAAGTGGAAACAAGATTTCAGTCACGTTGTTCATGTGAATAAACTTGATGCCTGAACATGGCTTAAGGTTACTAGAGAGAACCAGCTGGTTACCCCTTCATCACAGAGCTGGCAGATGGAAGTTTGGGAACTTATTAGAGAGACTCCAATGGGGAGGTTGTAAAATGTAGCATCCCCAAAGAATATTCTCTTGAATATTCTTTTTTAGAGGGGGGCACTACAACCACCCCCTCTATATGAAGCTTCATTTATATTTTTAATTGATTGTTTTTATAATACTTTAAATGGATTTGAAAATATAAAAAATATAAAATGTTAAAAAAATTATATGAATTAATTTAAAATATAAAATGCATTACAAATTAATACTAAAATTATAATATATAATATACTCATTATTTAAATAAAATTAGTTATCTTTAATAAATTGATAATAAGATATAGATAAGAGCCTTTAAATTTGAAAAAAACCCAGAAAATATAGCATAATATTTGGAACAATCTTCATAACTACTCTGAAGGATGCAAATTTATATATTACAACAGCAGCATAACATATAAAAATACTAAATCGACGACCATTACATATAAAACAAAAGCATGAATTGAAAATTACATGACAAATAAGAAAAACATAATACATGAAAAATACTAAATGTCTGGAAAGTCAACTCCTCCGTATCCACCTCCTCTGTAGTCAGGTATTCCATATTGACTTCCTGCATAGCCGTATTAAGGATTAGGGGTATCAAATGAGAAACCACTGGTTATATTGTGCCCACTTTGGAGAAATCCAAGTGGAATAAGAATGATCATCGTATGTTTACAATGAACAATATTTTGTTAGAATATTTACTAAATGCTTTTAATTCATCTATGTCTAACAAGTTTGTTCATTTTGATAGTGCTTACAAACTTTGGAAATTTATAGAAGCACATCATGGAGACTTGGAGGCGATCCGACAAGCTTTGATCCCGCTTCAAGTTCATATGGAGCATCATGCACACGAGCACTAGGCGATAGCCCTAGTGAGGTTTGCGAGTTCAAACCCGAAAATGAGTTATCTAGTGATGAACTTGCTTGTGCATCTAAGAAATTATTGCATGCCTATAACAAATTGCATAAAGATTTTAATAATTTAAAATGCAAGCATGATAATTTAGAATCCGATCATGAGAAGCTAGTATCCAAGTTTGATATCATTGCTAAAGAAAATGAAAATCTTAAAGGAAACAATGATATGTTAAACTTGGAAAATAAAAAATTAACCTCATCCATTTCTAGCTTAACTCATGAAAGAGATAATACCATGTTAGAAGTAAAGAACATACAAAATGATACTGCTTCTTTTATAGATGATTATTTATGTTCTACTTCTAAAGGTGCATATGTGCCTAAAAATGAAGACTTGAATCTTATGAAAAAATGTATTTCATCTTTAGATTTAACTTTGAAAACATGCATCAATAATCATAAGAAGCTTATGGATATGTGTGCCAAGTCTAAGAAATCATCCACTCATCATGCACACATATATAGCAAAGTTTATAAGTGTTCTATT
Organism: Asparagus kiusianus; assembly: GCA_022839385.1. Lineage (NCBI taxonomy): Eukaryota > Viridiplantae > Streptophyta > Magnoliopsida > Asparagales > Asparagaceae > Asparagus > Asparagus kiusianus. The sequence continues at coordinate 185,890 of BQKN01063313.1, forward strand.
TGCGGCCGAAAAGGTCATGTATCTAAATTTTGCTATGATGCACACAAACATAAAAATATCAATGCTCCTTGTGTATCACATGTAGCTTCTTCATCAATGTACACACACATGCACACACTGTTCATCATAAGCATGCTCATGTGTATAGATGTGATCATTGTGGTCGTTTTGGTCATTTGGCCAAATATGGTTTTGATTTGAAAAATAAATCTCATTTGCCAAATATTTCTAGTAGACCACATGTTTTTAAATGTGATATTTGTGGTAGGTTTGGACATCTTGCTAAATTTTGTTTTGATATACAAAAAGCTTCTAAGTTGCAATATGTTCCAAATAGACCATTGTTTAAGAATGTTTCTCATTTGCAAAATTATTTCAAAAGATCATCTATGTTTGCAAATGTTTCTAATGTTTTCCGTGCACGAGCTAATGGTCCACAAAAACAAATGGATCTCTTTCATTGCACGTATTGCAATCGGAAGGGTCATTTGAGCGATTATTGCTTTGACCGTGTTAGTGCGCCACATGTGCCTAAGAGGGTTCATAACCCTAGAGCTTTGAGCTTAAATAATAGGGGTTATGTCCCTAAATCTTTTGGTACCAAGAGTTCTTGAGTACCAAAATAAATTTGATTTTTAAACCAAGAATTTTAATGTTTTTATCTTTCTTTTTCTTGGTTTTGAAAATTATGTCTTAAAATCTTGATTATGAAAACAAATTTTAATTGATCAAATCTTTAGTTTTCATGATTATTTGTTTCGATTTTGTTGAGAGGACTACGTTTATATAACCCTCCGGGTTTATTAGGTGTTTATTTCCAAATCATGTTTACCGGATGCTAGAATGATTATATGGGTTGAAAAAAGCTTAAGAGCTTGATATATTGTTGCCTCTCTTAAAATTCTTTTGTTAAAGATTTTGTTTTGATTTGTTGCTTTGAATTCATTATATTTCACTTATATGATGATATTTATATGTTTGTGCTTATGGATCATCTATTCGTGCCTTATAATGTATTCCATATGTGATTTGATCAAGTTATGTAAAGAAATTTTTCTTTTTGATCAAACATTGTTTTTGGACTCAAATCTTGATTTATGATTTCATTTAAGTGATTTGTTTTTACTTGAAAACTTTTTTCATGGTTCTCATGTTTTCCTTTTCTTTTGATTTCATAAATCTATCTTTACACATGGTTTTTTATGTTTTTTATAATGAGACACTATCTTTATAATGTCATATCATTATGTGTCCTCATTGTATCTTGTTTGTATGTGAGTGGTATTTAGCATATCCTTTCATTTATGCTTGCTCACATATTTGCCATGATCTTTCATTATCTATATTCTATATGGCATTTTAATAGGGGGAGCAATCCCTATATATTTCTTGCTTCATACTCACCCATGCTTATTTGAAGGGGGAGCTTTCGCTCTCTTAATTCTCTTGTCCCCTTTTTGATGTTGTCAAAGGGGGAGAAATATTGTGAGTATATTCCTTCTTGTTTATATGCATGATATATTATACTTTGTATATTCATTTCCTTTCATGCATATATATCTTTTTTTTTGTAAATTGTTTGTCATCATCAAAAAGGGGGAGATTGTTGGTCTTCTTGTTTTGATGATGTTTAACAAACAATTTACTTCTAATGTTGTTTGTCTAGTATTTGTGTTTTCTTATTTATTATAGACAAACAACGTAGTTGGAGGTTGGATGGATTAAACCTACACGATCATATCAAGAGGAGGTTGGCGGAATTATGGAGTGAAGCATCGCACAATTCAAGTTCAAGATCCAAGTTTAGTTTCATCCGCAACGTGTACCAAGTTGAGCTCAATGAAGATCAAGATCAAGCTTTGGTATAATTAGTTTAGGATTTATATTATGTGTGTTAAGTACGTTAAGCTCAATATCTATACACACACATCTATTGGTTTCCTCGTATATATATAGTTATATATATATACATAAGTTTTGGTTTCTATGCATATATATAGTTTTATATATATACATACATAGTTTTGAGTTTTCATGTTTATAAATATGAAATCACATATTTCATATTTACTATTGTGTTTTTGAAAACATTGCATATAATATGCAATTTTATGAAAATATGGTATTCATTATTTTTGGACTTAACAATAATCATATACATATTTTATTAAGTCTATATAATCATTGTGCAAAGCTTCAAAACATGGTTTAACCAAAATATCAAATTTCACATGTTTACATTTTCGTGTTTTGAACTATTTTGCAAAATGATGATTTTCACAAATGGGAAATACAATTTAGAAAATTCTTTTTGTAACATGTTCACTTACATGTTTATATACTTTTCCCAAAGTTTCATAACTTTTGGACTTCATTTGTTATTTTTAACACATCTTCAAAAGTCTCAAAAATAGCTTTAAAACATGTTTTAAGTGTATCAGATATCGGTCGATCGCACCGGTCGACCGATCATGAATTCATGTGTTCACTGGGTGACAGAGAGTCTGTCGGTCGACCGGTCCGATCGACCGAGAGCTCCATCGGTCGACCGCACCGGTCGACCGACGATGGTCCAGAACTGTTTCTTCGTGTTTTTGTGCTCCGTCGGTCGACCGATATTTCCGCCGGTCGACCGCCAATATGACCGTTGCTTTTCCAACGGCTATTTCCTGAGCTGTTTGTTGGGGCTGTTTTTGTCATTTGGTTTGGGGTTTTTGTTGAGATCTTGAGTGGGTATAAATACCCCATTGCTGATCTCTTCTTTGGCTAATGAAAAGAAGTTTTTAACAAGGGTTTTAAAAAGAGTTTAAGCTTGTTTTTAAGCTTGTTTTTAAGCTTGTTTAAGGGTTTGGTTTAAAGCTGTTTTGGATTTCACAAGTGGAGGAGATCATCTTCTTGTTTGGGCTCAAATCTCCATCTCTCCATCTTGATCTAGAGAAGTTTTTCTAAACTCAACTCTAGCTTTTATTCATAATTATTTGTTGATTATCATTTCTATTAAAGCTAGTTTTATATTGAGTTTAGTTTAATTTTAATTTCACTCATTGTTACACACACCCACTTGAGCTTATTGTATTTGCATACATAGTATATTAGGGTTGTGAGAGATTGTAGCATTGACTTGTGCTTAATTGAGTTCTTATCTATTGTAGAGAACAAATTTATATTTGTTACACTGTGAGTGTTGTAAGGTTTTCGGTGAGCTAGAAAACCAAGTGTGTTGAGAAGTTTTCGGTGAACTAGAAAACCGATTGTGAGGAGTGACGTTGTTCGGTGAGCATTGAAAACCGACACTGTGAGGTGTAAACGTTGTTCGGTGAGCGTTGAAAATCGACACTGTGAGGTGTAAACGTTATTCGGGTGAGCGTAGAAAACCCGGTTGTGATAGTGGATTTCTTCCCGGGAGTGGGGAGCGGAGACGTAGGACGGAAGGTCCGAACTCCGTGATCATTTTGCTTGTTTGAGTGTGCTTTGGCATTCATTCATATTTATGTTCATATCTTATATCGCCATTGTGCATTGCTAATTTCTATATCATCCACTATCTTGTTTAGATTGTTTACCCTTGTATTAGTTTGCATATCCTTGCACATATCTTATTGTATATCTCCTTGTTAGGATATATTATCTTGTGCTAGTTTACATATCCTTGCATATATATATTTCATCATATAGGATAACTTATTAATTAGTTTTAATTGGCATTTAATCAGATTATATTAGCATAAGACCCTAATCACCCCCCCTAGGGTCTAACAATCTGGAGGAAAAAATCCAAAGATGCAGCTTAGGGTGGGGGAGGGGGGGGGGTTGCAGCCGGGCTCCAAAATTTGGAGCTCGGTTGGATTGTAACAGGGTTGCATTTTGGAGAAATACAACTCCAAAATCTGGAGCTCGGTTGGATTGTAACAGGGCTGCATTTTAGAGAAATACAGCTCCAAAATCTGGAGCTCGGTTAGATTGTAACTGGGCTGCATTTTGGAGAAATACAGCCCGGTTGGAGTTGCTCTTAGTTAGTATAAAGTTGCAAACGGGCAACTAAGACCCGTTTCTAATCAAGCACAAAGTAGTCCCTCGCGACATACTAACACTGGTTATTTGCTACTTTATATTCTATTAAAACCAAAAATATTCTTGATAATACTACATTATGGCTTGATTGACGGTATAGTTCACAAACAACCAAGTCGTCCCCTTTGATTTCATGATGTTGATGGTGACTTGCTGTTAGTTTGTGTGAACGGACCTGAGAAGGCCCAGGCCCACGAAGTTGATTTTTTGACGAAGTTGATTTTTTTGAGGGCACGCCTGCCTATATAAATGATATGTTATTTGGGTTTTGAGGTGAGCAAGGAGTTTTGTTTAATTGAGGCTGTGGTAGAAAAGTGCAGGAGGTTTTCGAGCAAGGCTGCAAGTGCATGGTGGATTTTTTTTGCGGCTGTCTTTAATTGGATGAGCAAGTACGAAGGCAGAGAGGAGATAGCGGCTGCAGTTGAGGAGATTTTGTATAGTCTCTTTTAGGTTTTTGTGCATCCTTTTGAGAGGAATTTGTGAGGGATTTGAGAGTTTGTTTGAGGATTTAGTTTGTGAGTGATTATAAATCCTAGTTGTGTTCTCTCCCTCTAATAGTAGATCTCCCCCTCCTTGCCCCGTGGACATATGCAATTTGCTGAACCACGTAAAAGTTGGTTGTACTGCTATTTGTGTGATTTGTAATAGCTTTTAGGGTCCCTCGACAGGTCAGTCCTATAACTAATGAGAGGAAGAGCCGATATCTCACTTTGTTGAGATATTCGCTTCAGATTCTTATTTCCTTGGTGAGACGGGAATTCTTATTACAACCTGACTCTCTTGTTGTACTGTCGAAGTGCTGCCGAAATTTCTGTTGCGTGCAACAAGTGATATCAGAGCCCAGATTTCAGATCTAGGGTTTTTTGGTGGAGGAAGATTCTTGTGTGAAGCTTAGTTCTTAGAGTTCTCGGCTTTGGTGTAAATAACATTAGGAGTTACCGTTGGAGATTTTGCTTTCCTCGTGTAGACAGGAGATCTATTTGGAATCCGATCTAGGGTTCAGTTGGGTGGTTCCTAATTTCTATCAAATTTGTTCTTTCTCTACAATTTAGAGTTAGAAGGTGAAAGCAGCAAATCGATGGCGAGTACAATTCAAGTTGGTTTTCAAAAGACCAAAATTAGTGTGGTGAAGTATGACGGCAAAATCAACTTTGGTTTGTGGATGAGTGACGTACAGGATGCGCTCAATGCTCAGAATTTGGAAGAGACCATCATGGTCCACAAGAGGCCACCTAAATATGATGAGGCGGTATGGGAGAAAATGAATAGGAACGCTTGTGGGGTGATCAGGTCCTGTTTGGAACATGAACTGAAATATGATGTGATTGGGGTAACGTCTGCAATAAAGATGTGAGAAATTCTCAACAACAAGTATCTCACAAAGAGTGTTGAGAACAGGTTGCACTTGCTGCGAAGACTCTTCAGATTTCAGATGTCCAGAGGCACCTCGCTAACGGCTCATGTGAACAACTATACGAAGTTGTTGTCGGACTTGGCGAATGTTGATTAGAAGATATCTGATGAGTACAAGGCGATTATTTTGTTGGGCTCCTTACCGGATGAGGAGTATGATACCTTCGTGCTCACTTTATTGAACGGGAGATCTTCTATCAGCTATAGTGAAGTGACTAACGCTTTGACGAACTACGATTTGAGAAGGAAGGATAAGGAGACTTTCCGCGCTAGTACTTCAGGCGAGGCCTTGTCGACGAGAGGTAGAAGCCCATATCCGAAAGGTGGTAATAGAGGAAGGTCAAAATCTAGAGGCCGCCACCAATTAGTAAAGAACCAATACGCATTCTGTAAGGAGCAGGGACATTAGAAGAGAGACTGCCTGAATCTCAAGGAGAAAGAGAATGACAAGAAAAAGGGCCCGAAGGCCAATGAGGTGAATATTACGAAAGGCAATGATCCCGATGATTCGTGCTTTTCTCTACTGATTACTCCGGAGGTGAACCATGTGGATGCATCAGATTGGATGCTTGATTCTGGCGCTACTTTTCATGTGACCCCTAGGCGAGACTGGTTTGTATCTTTTGAGAAAGTTGACGGGGGCGTTGTTGTCATGGGAAATGATCAATCCTGTGGCGTTTGTGGGATAAGTACCGTGCGGATTAGGATGCACGATGGAGTAGTCCGTGAGTTAAAGGATGTGAGATTTGTTCCTCAACTGAAGAAAAATCTTATCTCAGTTAGAGCTTTGGAGGCGAAGGGATTCAAAGTGACTTTCAAAAACGCTGTAGCGAATGTTACTAAGGGATCATTGGTGGTGATGAGGGGAGTCTGCAATCGAAATTTGTATTATCTGAAGAGAAGCACCGAAATTGGCCAGGTTACTTCGGCTATTTCAGAAGCGGACATGAGCAGACTTTGGCACTATAGATTAAGGCACACATGTGAAAAGTCACTGCAGGCATTGTGCAAGCAGAGACTATTGAAGGGAGCCAAGAGTGGGAAGATTGAGTTCTATGAGCACTGTGTTCTTGGCAAGAAGACGAAGGTGAAGTTCGGGACTGTCATTCATTAGACGAGGGGCATCCTGGACTACGTGCACACAGACGTTTGGGGTCCCACAAAGACTGCATCACTTGGTGGTCGATATTGGTTCGTCACGTTTGTTGATGATTATTCTAGGCGATGTTGGGTGTACACCATGACGAAGAAGAGTGAAGTCCTAGATTTGTTTGTGGAGTGGAAGAAGAGATTGGAACTACAGACTGGAAGAAAGATCAAGACGTTGCGATCCGACAACGGTGGTGAATATACTTCAGACCCCTTTCTGCAGCTATGTCGAGACGAGGGTATAGAGAGGCACTTCACGGTTAGTCATACACCGCAGCAAAATGGGGTGGCAGAGAGGTTGAATCGGTCTTTACTGGAGAAGATTCGATGCTTATTATTGCAGAGTGGTTTGAAGAAGATCTTTTAGACTGAGGCACTTACATATGCGAGCCACCTCATTAATAGGCTGCCTTCATCTGCGATTGAAGGGAAAACCCCTATGGAGATGTGGTCGGGAGAGCCAGCACACGACTATGACCAGCTCAAGGTATTCGGGTGCCCTGCATTTTATCATGTGAGAACTGATAAGTTGGAACCTCGAGCTAGGAAGGCCATATTTGTAGGATTCAAGCGTGGTGTCAAGGGATACAAGCTTTGGGATCCAGTGGATAAGAAGATTGTGCTGAGTAGGGACGTCATATTCGATGAGGCTTCTATCTTGAAGCTTCCCAGTTTTCATCAGGTGGAGAGCGACCTGACGGAGGAGATATCACAGGTGGTGGAGATCGATGCAGCCCTACATCGTCCAGATGGTACAGTATCCATGCAGGTGCTGACTGAGGTGACGCCAGGCGAGCATGACGGTGACACGGAGGATACGAGTACTGATGTGTAGGATCAGGGACCGACGGCTCAGGTCCAGGATTCGATTGCGGTTCGGAGACAGAGGAGAAACATACAGATGCCAGCACGGTATGTCGATACAGTTGTGTATACACTTCCGGTGGAGAGTATCGATGAGATGGTGCTTACTACATTCAGAGAGGCCGAGCAGAGTTCGGAGGCTGATTCGTGACAGGTAATTGGTTGCAAGTGGGTATACATGAAGAACGAGGGCATTGAAGGCACTCCATTGAGATTCAAGGCTAGGTTGGTTGTGAAGGGCTATGCACAGGAGGAAGGAATAGATTATAATGAGGTTTTCTCTCCGGTGGTGAAGCACTCTTCGATTCGGATTTTGCTAGCTTTGGTGGCATAGTATGGTTTGGAGTTAGATCAGTTGGACATGAAGACGTCATTTCTTCATGGTGATCTTGATGAAGAAATATATATGACTCAGCCATTAGGATTTCGAGCTACAGGGAAAGATAAGTTGATTTGCAGGTTGAAGAAATCGTTATACGGTTTGAAGCAGTCTCCTCGATAGTGGTATAGACGATTTGATGGTTTTATAATTGGTCATTCGTACACTCGGAGTCAGTTTGATCCTTGCGTATATTTTCGTAAGTTAAAAGGAGGTGCGTACATCTATTTGTTGTTCTATGTCGATGATATGTTAGTTACCTCTACTTCCAGGTCGGCTATAGATGAGTTGAAAATTCAGCTTTCAAATGAGTTTGAGATGAAGGACTTGAGTGAGGCGAAGCGCATTCTAGGGATAGAGATCTGCAGAGATAAGAAGAAGGACAGAATTTGTTTGACACATGTGGCTTATTTGAAGAAGATTCTACAGCGATTCCATGTTAACATGGATACGAAGCCAGTTAGTGTACCATTGGGAGCCTATTTGAAGCTTTCAGCTGGTCTTTCACCGAAGTTAGTTGAAAATCAAGAGTTGATGTCGAAGATTCCATATGCGAGTGCAGTTGGAAGCTTGATGTATGCAATGGTATGTACGAGACCGGATTTGTCACAGGCGGTGAGCATGGTGTCGAGATACATGCACGATCCAAGAGTGGGTCATTGGGACGCTGTGAAATGGATTTTGAGGTACATTCGAGATACATGCACGATCCATGTTGGTTTGGTTTATGAGCGGGACACTAAAGGTGGGCAGTTATGCATTAGTCATGTTGATTCGGATTATGCCGGGGATTTGGATAAGCGTCGGTCTACGACGGGGTATGTGTTCACTTTGACCCGTATGCCGGTGTGTTAGAGATGCACCTTACAGTCTACAGTATCTTTGTCTACGACGGAGGCAGAGTATATGGCAGTTACGGAGGCAGTGAAGGAGGCTATTTGGCTTCGAGGACTTTTGGAGGAACTTGGTATATCGCAGAGGTCTGTCACTATTCAATGTGATAGCATGAGTGCTATCTATTTGGCGAAGAATCAGGTTTTTCATGCGAGAACGAAGCACATTAACGTTCGTTATCACTTCGTTCGGGATGTTCTTGAAGATAGCGATGTGGAAATTAAGAAAGTCCACACGAAGGATAATTCGGCGGATATGCTCACTAAGGTGGTTCCAAGCAACAAGTTTGATCATTGTCGAAACTTGTTGCATATTCGTGATTATTAAGGCCGTTGGCGGCTATTTGGATGAACTACGTTCGGCTTGATTCCTTGGACAAGAGGATACGTAGGCAGTCTTTCAGATGCGGCCGGTTTGGATTAGTTAATTTTGATGGGGGTAAGATTGTTTGGACTCTCGTTCGGGTTCTCGACTTGTTATGGATTGAGTTCGTACTGGACACAATAAGTTGGGACATTTGGATGCTTTGGTGTCGGCTCAGTTTTGGAAAAACTTCACCGAGGTGGAGAATTGTGAACGGACCTGAGAAGGCCCAGGCCCACGAAGTTGATTTTTGACGAAGTTGATTTTTTTGAGGGCACGCCTGCCTATATAAATGATATGTTATTAGGGTTTTGAGGTGCGCAAGGAGTTTTGTTTAATTGAGGCTGCGGTAGAAAAGTGTAGGAGGTTTTCGAGCAAGGCTGCAAGTGCACGGTGGATTTTTTTTTGCGGCTGTCTTCAATTGACTGAGCAAGTACGAAGGAAGAGAGGAGATAGCGGCTGCAGTTGAGGAGATTTTGTGTAGTCTCTTTTAGGGTTTTGTGCATCCTTTTGAGAGGTATTTGTGAGGGATTTGAGAGTTTGTTTGAGGGTTTAATTTGTGAGTGATTGTAAATCCTAGTTGTGTTCTCTCCCTCTAATAGTAGATCTCCCCCTCCTTACCCCGTGGACGTAGGCAATTTGCCGAACCACGTAAAAGTTAGTTGTACTGCTATTTGTTTTATTTGTAATAGCTTTTAGGATCCCTCGACAGGTCAGTCCAAGAACTGATGAGAGGAAGAGCCGATATCTCACTTTGTTGAGATATTCGCTTCAGATTCTTGTTTCCTTGGTGAGACGAGAATTCTTATTGCAACCTGACTCTCTTGTTGTGCTGTCAAAGTGCTGCCGAAATTTCCGTTGCGCGCAACAGTTTGATCTAACTATAACTTTCATTTCAGTAAAATCTTAAAAAATATTTCCTGCGCATATAAACTCGGTCGAATGGTTTATGTTTATTGGATACATGAAATCCTGCATATCCTTGCAATCATCAAGCTTCAGCATTGATTTCCAGGTTAACATGAGACCTATATATTCACCCGCTGAACCTCAAATTTCTTTTCTTACTAAAGCTTAGATGTAGGTTATATTTTGTGTTTGATTCAAGAGGAGGGATGATGGGCGGAGGATCGATAATGCTATTTTGAAATGGGTTTTGGCGTGCCTTCTTATAATTATTCTTACGTATTACAACCATTCTTGCTCTTGCATTGTGGTCTCTTCATTCCTTTTTCTCGTAATACTCGAATTTATTTGAATTCCAGAACTATTATATGCAAGGCTTCGATCAACCAAAGCAAAGAAAGACTCGAAGGCACCATGGAAGGTAATAGTGACTTATTACCTTCTATATTCCTTTACATCCACCTTCGTTCTATGATGTTCCGGTTCATATAACATTTGCATGTTTTTACATGGTCTGCAGTGGTGAAGAACTGAAGAAGTGTGCATGATGCTGTGTAGTTATCAATGTCTTGGAATAATTTCAATTTACAGGACATATAGTCAATTATGTCTTTTTGTACAGTGGTTGCCTGTTTCTCTCTTTTTTGTTTTGTGAACTTTCCGCCGTGTCTGGACTCTTTAGCCATTCTAGGGGAATTAGAAGGGTTGCTCCTTTGTTGCATAAGCTTCAAATTGCATGTTTAAATAGCTTTCTTTTCTACCTACCAGGCCTTCTAGGTTTTATCTCATGGCCCTCCTCCTCTTTTCTGCAGATGCAGGAACCAGAATTTTGCCCTAACACACTTATAAGCATTGACATGTTGGTGTCACTTTGTTAAGTTTCTCAACAGCTGGCCTCATTTTAATGTGTAGGGCCTGGTGATGGTGATTGTTATACGGTCTTTCATGGACTTTCCCCTTTATTTTCAATTGTTCATATATCGAGCAGTTCCCAACATTTGAGAAGCTGCATTGGAGTTTCTTAGTAAAGATTTCCTTACTTAAAGCTGCTATCTCCATCCACTGATAAAGTTAACATTGTGGAGATACTATATATATGTGCTCAAACAGTTGTCATTTATTTCTTTGGATTTGTTGTGCTGTGCTTTGATGTCTGTGGAGATTTTTAAGAATGAAGATAGTGGTTATCACACGTTGTTTTGTGAATTCGATCATTCCAATTTTCAAATTATTAATCCTTCATCTGTTTTCTTCTTTTAATATGGACACTTTTTATCTGAATATTTTTCTAATATAGTGCACGTGTTGGTGTGTGACAATATATATAACTGTAATATATTTGTATAGCTTTTGAAGGAGGCTTTTATTTAATATGAATTTCTGGAGTAAGAAGGCTAAAATTGTCAGAGAGAAGCAGGGTTAGATATTAGTTAAATAGCATGACTGAAGGCTTGATATTTCTACAGACCAGGCTGTCTAGGTTGTATGGAAGCTCTCCTATTTCCCATAATTCAGGGCTAGCTATATATAAGCTTAATACTGATTGTTATGTGCCTATTTCAGTATTGTCCTGAATTGGTGATAAGGATTGTAGAAAGAGAAAACTAAGAGAGAGGTTCTATTAATGAGCCGTACCAACATATTTATTAGATGATAGGTTGAGTAGAGGGCAAGAAATACATAAGTGGCTGCAAAGGAACAAAATGTGCTACACCAGTCTAATGCTCGTACTAACACTCCCCCTCAAGTTGGAGCATAATATTAATCATGTCAGGTTTTTACACATAAGGCAAGATAACTAGTTGAAAAATATTTTCATGTTTTTATTTGTATTGACTTGAGTTCTTAACTGTTTCCTTCACATGACATCTGAGGTCATCTGCTAGTTGTAGAGGTTGTCCCGTTTAAAATACAAAATAAAATATAAAGTTTAACCCCTGATTACTTTTTTCATTATACTTTCTTTTCAGTTATTTCTTTAATCGAATTTGATGATTGCTGGTTTCTTTCAGGTACTCATCATGGACAAAGTTGCCTTGAGAATCATGTCAAGTTCGTGCAAGATATCTGACGTTACAGACGAAGGAGTTTCATGTAAGTTGATAAGTGCAACTTATTGGATACCTGCGTTTCTCTCTCTTTCATCTTCTAACAAATAGCAGTTTGTTTCTATACGAGGCTAGTTAATTCCTGTTAATTTCTATGTTGGGAACTGCAGTTTTCTGGTCATGTTTTAGAAACAAATTTGTGCTTGCTTCGGCATGGCCTATGCTTTAATAATTTCTCTATGTTGTATGCTCATGCTACATAGTTTTGTTTCCTGTTAATTTCTATGTTGGGGAATGGCAGTTTTCTGGTCATGTTTTTAGAAACAAATTTGTGCTTGCTTCTGCATGGCCTATGCTTTAATAAGTTCTCTATGTTATATGCTCATGCTACATAGTTTTTCCCCCTTACTCTAGCTTCGAGTTTTAAGAGTATGGAAAATTTACTTCATCGACCAGTATTCTTTCTAGACAGAACTCTACTTTTACCCCTAACCATATTAGAGTAGTGCTAACTAGACTACACTTTTGAAGCTACTCGGACTCCTACACTACTACACCCATGCCATGATGACTCATCGATCTTAATAGCAATTCAAGTAGATACCCTTACACACTTGTGTCTAGTAGTGTAGGAATTGTTCGGAAAGTAAAATTATCCATCATATTAATGGTTCTTATATGTTGATGAACTTTTTTGCATTTTCTCTTCAGTTTCGAATTTATGACCTCTTTTGCATTGTTTTTGAGATCATACTTATGGCAATTTTTGCATTTTGCTGTTAGTGTGAATTTATGACCTCTTTTGCATTCCTCTTTTTTTTTTTTTTCTGCATGTCTGATTGGTTCTATTTGCTTTGTAGCGACCTCTACAAACAAAGGCAGCCGATGCCCGCGATGGATGCAATATATTTTATGCAGCCTCTTAAGGAAAAGTATGTTTAATTGGATTAGAGTTATTTTCTATTGTCAGTGTTCATTCCACTAGACTGTTGTTTTTGTGTGCTATGTACCTGCATGCGTTGATGCATGTCTGTTTGTGTGCTTGTGTGTATGTTCATGCATGTGTCATCTTGTTGCATAGGCAGTTGGCCTTAAGCATATGTTCGGTATCTTGAATTCGTTTTTAACTTTTCGTCTTCGAGCTTTCCCAGGGAATGCTTGTATCAGATGCACATATATGGAACTACTTACAATGTACACATTCTCGAGTCAAAATATTAAATGATCGGATACATTTCCCTCAAAACTTCTGGTACTGCACTTAATTGTAGCTCAGCCTATTTAGAAAAACTTCTTTGTCAATGACCATTTTTTGTTAAAGTTGTATTTTGGCCTTAACCTTGCTGTCCTTTTCACATCAATGAGCCTTTTGAAATTAAAGAACGATGCGCCTTTGCATCATTGGTTTCGCCAAGATCTTAGGCTCTGAGTACTTCCGACATTAAATCTACTTGCAAACTTGGTTTTGTACCATATTTTCTCAGTTATGTGCATTATTTTTCAACCATGGTTTATCTGGCTGGATTTCCTTTTGTTCCTTGTGTAAACCATCATCATTTACACCATTTGTGTTTGTTAGGGAATTTCACGCTTCTCGCCTACTATAATATGCGCAACTCCGAAGTCAAACCACAATCAACAAGATATAAAACGACCACAATCAAGAAAAAAAACATCGGGATTTACGTAGTTCGGTCGACCAAGTTCGACCTACGTCCACAGGGCAACAATACGAGAAATTCACTATATATCAGGAAAAACTACAAGATGAACCACTCAACTCTCGTCTCTCAATCTCTAAACCTCACATACATAATCAACTCTCATATTCTCTCCAAAACCCACTCCTTGTAATCTTTTGCACGGATAAAAATCACGAAATCCTCGCCTCTCACACAATATTATTGAATCAAGCTACGCCATTTGCTAACCCTAGATTACAAGAATATTGGCTCTCTCTCTACTACATCTCCTCTCTACTCTCTTCTCCTTTTTGTTTTTCTTCCAACAATAGAAGAATATATATAGGGAACCAAAACCCTATCTCTAGCCTAACTTCCTAATTATAATAGGATTCAAACTCCTAATCATGATAAAACTCAAACTCCTAATTATGATAGAGTCCAAACTTCTAATCATGATAGATCTCTAACCCTATATATCTAATTCTCATAAAGTTATATAAAGAATCAAAGGCACAATCTCAACAATCTCCACCTTAGATTTGATTCCTAAACTCCCATAAAGATATATCATCGTTGTCGTGATAATTTACCTCTTCCGCTAGAGTCTTCTATTCCTTTCGCACTTCAAATCGAAACATTTGCACTCCAACTGGATGCCCCTATGTTTCACACTTTCATTTGTCTTGATGTGACGTCTCCACCTCTCTTGTGTACACCAAGAGATTTTTGCCACCTTTAACATCAGAAGCAAATCAATCATGCTTGTCCTCCCAACTTGAGCCTGAAATAGCCTCCCCCGCTTGTTGTCCTTGTGCTCCACCTACATCGCTCGTATCAAACTATATTTGTACACCTCTCCTACTCCACACTATGATTCGGATGCCTTCATCTCCTCCATCACTTGGCTTGGACCGAATATGAGCGCTCATCGTCTTCAAGTCCAATGTCACCATCTCTATCTCCATGTGTGTCATTCGGTCGTGCCTGTTTGCAAGCTCCATCTAACTTGCTATTGTCCTCCTCACGTCTACATGCCAACCAACTCCAGTCTTATCCATCACATACTCATTTGCCCTATCTGCCATTAGATCTGTCTCGTTGTTGAATAACGGAATATCGAACTTAGGACCTGAAAAAGTCATCATTCTCTAACCACTATCAAAATTCAAATCAGTTATTGTAGAGATTGAATTTGATAAAACTAACACTAAAAACTAACTCAGCACGTCGAAAAACCCTAGGAACGACTCCTGGATCACCAAAATCCGCCTCCAAATCCTCGATCAAAAGACAAATCAATCTCAGCTGTTGGATCTGTATGAACAGTACCCTCCGCGTCGCTATAATGTTCCTGCTATAGTATCCAACTACAGTTCTCGGCCGCTACTGTTGCTGCTGCTACAGTAATTTTTCTTTTTCTTTTTCTTTTCATCTTGACTATTGTAACTCTGATTTTCAATCTTGCAAGACGTCGTCTTCTATCTTGCGAATTCGTTCACGGGTCCATCACCATCTCTCTAATACCACTTGTTAGAAAATTTTACTCTCTCCGTCTACTACAATATGCGCAACTCTGAAGCTAACCCACAATCAACAAGATATAAAATGATCACAATCAAGAAAAAAGAACACCGGGATTTACGTGGTTCGGTCGACCAACTTCAACCTACGTATGTCCACGGGGCAACAATACGAGAAATTCACTATGTATCAGGGAGAACTACAAGAGGAACCACTCAACTCTCGTCTCACAATCTCTCAACCTCACATACATAATCAACTCTCGTATTCTCTCTAAAGCTCACTCCTTGTAATCTTTTGCACGGATAAAGATTATGAAACCTTCGCCTCTTACACAATATTCTTGAATCAGGCTACGCCCTCTACTCACCCTAGATTACAAGAATATTGGCTCTCTCTCTCTCTCTCTACATCTTCTCTCTACTCTTTTCTTCTTTTTGTTTTTCCTCCAATAATAGAAGAATATATATAGGGAACAAAAACCCTATCTTGAGCCTATTAAAAAATGGAGCATTCTAGACGGAATTTTTCATCTAGGATAGCTAGATTTCCATCTAGGATAGTTATCCTAGACGGAATCTATCTAGGATATTGGTCTAGTTTGATGCCGTCTAGAATGTATCATCATAGACAGAAATTCCGTCTTTTCTGTCTATGATACTATCCTAGACGGAAATGTATACTACACGGAACAAAATACCATCTAGAATAGTTCTAGACGGAAAAACAACCATCTAGGATTATCCTAGATGGAATTTTCGTCTAGGATACTATACTAGACGGAATTTCCATCTAGGATACATATAAGCATCCTAGACTAGAATTTTTGAGTATTCTAAATGGAATTTTGAGAATCCTAGACGGAATTTCCCTCTAGGATGCTACGATATATTTTTTTTGCAGAATCTACTTTGAGTGCATGTACACAATATTCCGTCTAGGATGCTACGATATTTTTTTTTTGCAGAATCTACTTTGAGTGCATGTACACAATATTGAACAACACCAAATTATATTCATATCCAACACAATCTAATTATATTCCAATATCAAACCCAATTATATTTAAATACAACACTCACCAAAATACTAGAGCGATGCATAAATTCTTTACATAAATTATTTACAATTGTTTACATCTTTGCAGAGACAAAAATTACAAGAGTGGATAATTACAAGAGACCATACGTAGATAGCTTTTTCAAATAGTCAGTGTAAGCCATCGGTACATGTAGACTGTCCAAAAACTACTGAATATAACTGATCTCTATCAAACACCAATGATGGAAATTATAATTTAACGGCTTCCAGAAGATTACAATTTGAAGACTTTCACGTAGATCGATGAAGGTTACAATCTGACGATCACCACAACAACTGATGAAAGCTCTAATTCAACAGCCTTCACAATTAGCATCAGAAGTTACAATCTGGTGACTCTCATATTTTCAAAGAGCCAAGACGAAGGTTATAAGATGATTATCTTTGCAACGCTCTAGCAAAAGAGATTACAAATTGACGATTTCTTCAAATCAAAACGTAAATATCTCCCAAACCGTAAGGAATTTGGCAAAACATAGGAAGCAAACCGAACTCTTTAGAGTAGGTTTGGTCGGCTCTGTCTCATCAAGATAGTCGATTTTTATATATAATTCGTCCAATTCTGACTTACGGTTTGAAAGTTATGACCTGTTCTTCATAGCAAGTTATGTTCTGAAGTTCGTCGGCAAGACTGGACTTCGCCTGAACATGGGACTTAGCCTGAAGCTCGCCAAGCTCACATGAGGCTCGCCTCTATGTTCTAGAGTAAAAACCGAGGGCTCATGCCTGCGTTCCAGATTCAAAACGCATGTTATGCCCTTGTTCTAGAGTCAAAACATAGAGGTCATTCCCAACATTCAAGTTCAAAATACAGGGTTCATCCCATCGTTCAAGTTCAAAATGCAGGGTTCATCCCCAGCGTTGCAGTTAAAAATCCAGAGTTTGTGAACTCAAAACGTAGAGCTCATCTCTACATCCTAACTCTGCATTTTAGATTTACAACGTCGTGCGAACACGATGTTTTCAGCCTAAAATAGGCCTAACTCTGCGTTTTAAGTCTAAAACGCAGAGTTTAGGCCCATAACGCTATTTTCAGCGTTTGACTTGTTCAAAGCACGAACAAAACGGTTCCAGAAACCATTTTCTCCCCACGATTTGAGAGATTTCTTCCCCCATTAGGAGCAGATTAAAGGGGCGGTTACACCCCATTCAACCCTATTATGGAGAGAATTAAGGGGGCGGTTACACCCCTCAATCCTCTATAAATAGCTAAGAAATCAGCTTAGTTCGGATCTTTCGGCTTGGCAGTAAAGAAGAGATCTTTGGCTGGCTTTTTGGGATCTTCAATCTGGAGCTTTGGAGATCAGCAACTTGGAGGAACTCTTGGATCATCTCAGAAGGTTTTGATTAAAGCTTTTAAGATTACTCGACTTGGCTTTTTGAACTCTTTCTAAGAGTTCTTCTTAACTCAATCAGAGTTAAAAACTTTCTCTGCAAGTTCTTCCAAACTCGTTCAGAGTTCGTTAACTCGTTCAGAGTTTTAAACTTGCCATGCAAGTTCTCCTTAACGTCAATCAAGAAGAATCAACCACGTTTCGCAAAGCGAGGTGGTCGGATCATCAATGAGAATCAAACTCGGTACGAACATTAAGGGAGGCATCTCATCGCCACCGTGAAGAATCCCGGTTAAACAAAGGGGAAGATCTCTGTCGATCTTCTTCTCTTTTGTAAATCGGGAATCCGATACAAGAAGTTTGTAATTTCTTTTTCGAAGCCTGTTAGAGAGAGATTGTATTTAGAGAATTATATTTATTCTTTGTCTAAGCTAGTTAGAGAGATAATACAATAAATTATATTCTCAATTGTCTTCTTACAAATCTCCCCACCAAACAAAATATGGCGACTCCGCTGGGGATAAGTTTCTCTGACGATAAAGTGGTGGCGTAATCTGACATCAAACTCAGTGGAACGATCATTGAAACTCTGATCATCGAGTTTGATCAAGCCAAGTATGAGGAGGTACTCTCCTCCGGATCCCTTAGGCCCAAGGCTATGCGTAAGGTCCGCAAAGTCTCTAAGGAGACTAAAGCTCCAGTTGTGGCCGACTCATCAAAGAACCGTCTCTCCTGGGGGTTGCACTATTCATACAGTCCCCTCTCTGAAGAAGAAGACTTATCTTCAGCTAAACTCGTCCACCAAGTTAAAAGTTCTGCACTCGCGCTAAAGCGACGGGTATCGGGTCACAAAAGGTCCATCACGGCAACCAACTCTGTCAACGCCGAACTCATCGATGCAAAGGCCTTAAAACAGGCTAAGAAGAATGCCGCTCGATAAAGGAGAAGATCCTAATGACGGGCATAACTCCAAGAAAGCCGATCTTTCGATCAACACGAGCTTCGCGTATGTGAGCTAAAACGCAACTCTGAGCTCTGCGTTTCTACTATGAAACGTGAGGCACGCGTTCATGAACCCAAATGAGAATATCATGTGAACCAAGTTGAACGCAGCCCTCAGTGGCGTATTATGCAACCAAAACGCAGCCCTCAGAGGCATGTTTTACTATCAAAACGTAGCCCTCAGGGGCGTGTTATTCAAGCAGAATGCAACCCTCAAGGAAGCATTTCCAAAACCGAACATAACTCTCAGAAGTGTGTTCCAGAACCAAAACGCAAATCTCAGGACTACGTTTCATTTCCAAAACACAGACTTCGGTCTTGCGTTAATCAAGCTAAACATGACCCTCGTGTTCCTTCTTCGGAACATGATGTGATTCATCGTGTTCAAAAAGAACAACACGGGTTAAAAATTCATGTTTGCCAAGAACCAGTCTCATCCATTGACGGACAAGGGGTTCCATTTCTACCCTAACGCTCTATGAGAGGTTCATCCCAAGTCTCTGACTTGTGGGAATTACTGTCGAGATCGAGAAAGACTAATGCAAAAAATTGATCATTCATGCTAATGTGAACAATTGATTTCTATGGTTCTCTCGAGATGTCAATGTTTCTCACATGCGGCCAAACCGTTAGTGTTCGACCAATTAACGAAAGTTGCTTTGCCCAACTAACGACTGCGTTCGTACAAGAGGAAGACTTTGGAGGATGAATAACTTAGAGTTACTTCCAACATGGTCGGCAGAGGGAGATCATCAGTTCCTAGCTCTGATGAGTCAGAGAAAATTTAGTCTCCTAGCTCGAAAGACCTCCTGAATAGGTTCGATGGACTTTATCAACATACGTGGACTCGAACGGGAGCCATTCCTCCTGTTAACTATCGAAGATTAGCCAGATGAACCAATTCCGAGGATGAACACTCAGCTATTGCAGAGTCCTAATCATCAAGCTGTTTCGTTGAACATGAGAGCTTCGCCTATATGACGGGAAACCATGAAGATCTGGTGAAGTGACTTGATGTACAACAAGCCATGATCAAAGTACAGCAGGAGACCATCAATGACTTAATGTACAACAAGCCATGATCAAAGCACAGTAGGAGACCATCAATGAACTATGAATCCTAATGACTCAATATGTCGTAGACAGGGCCAAATTTTAGAAGACAAATTCGCTGCCAAGACAAGAATCTTCCCAAAGAGGAAGAACGTCTTCATCCCGACCTCACACAAACAAAGGGAAAGGAAAAGTGGTTGATGGTGTTGCTTTTGACCAAGAATCCCACAACAAGGAATCTTCCTCTGATGAAGGAAGAGAGATAAAGAACGAGCAGAATCTCCAGTCTGCCAAAATGTAATAATTAGAAGCTCACATCAATGCTATTGCTAACAGAAGCAAGCGCCAAGACGAGGGAGTTAATTGGCCTTATCCTACCGAATGAGATACAACCCCTTATCCTCTAAAGTTTGAGGTCCCGACGCTACAAACTATTAATAGCACGGGATCACCGAATCAACATATCTATTATTTTTAGTCATAAACTAGGAATGTGATATCAAACGATGCCATACTGGTTCGATTGTTTATTGGCACCCTCAAGGGAGTTGCTTTGAATGGTTCAAAAAACTATCTGCTGGATGTATCCAAAAGTGTGCGGATCTAGAGAGACTCTTCTTGTCAAGATTCTTTAAAGAGGATATAGAAGTCTCCATCCATACCCTTCTTGCCAATAAGCAGAAAAAGAGGGAGCCCGTCAAAGCCTTTATAAAGAGGTTCCGAAGCATGGCTCTTCGATGTTCGTCAGGTATGACACAACCTACCTTAGTGGAGACCTGTCGACATAAATTGCAAACCAAAATCCTAGCCCGAATGGGAGTTGCAGAATATCGTTCCTAGAAACAACTAATCTCTCAAGGCGAACATGCTCAAAAAATTATTGCTAGGGTCAAAGCTGAAGAACAAAATGAGCAGGATCAACCTGAGCAATATGACCAATCCCAAGCTTCCCAATCAGAAGGGGAAGATACTACGACTACTGAAATCAATCCTCTTTAATAGGATGAAGGTTCCATCAAAACTATCACGTTAATGATTATCTCTAATAGTATATTTTCTCCAAATTTCCCCCACCAATCCTCTTCAATAGGATGGCGGGTCCACCAAAACTATCATGTTAACAGTTACTTCTGATAGCCAAACTCTTCAGATATCAACCTGCCGTGTGACGTGCCTCTATTTCAATCATAGTCGTTATACTTTAATGTCACTGAACGACTTCATAGATAGTTGCCCACTAGGCAATATGCCTTGTTTACCATTTTTCCCCCTTGCACTTGTTCAAGACTAGGGGTTAGTTTAGTTGTAGTCCACTGGATTATGAGTAATAAAGTTTTTGATTTGTCATGTTCAATAAAATACCTCTGTCAATTACAAAATTCATAAAAAATCATCGAGTTAACATTACACTTCTGACGATTAACATCACCACAAAGTATGAATTTAGCTTGCATCACTCCCTATTTGTCACGTCAATAATACACCTCTGACAATCAACTTATCAATCATTGTCAATAGGATGATATGTCCTCAAAATTGTTCAAATCGTAATCTTCCCCAGCAAGACGCTAAGTCTTCAAAATCTTATTCAAATCACAAGTACAAAATTCATGTCACGTTAATATCACACCTCTGACAAATCAACTTAACAATCCTCTTCAATAGGATGATAAGTCCACAAAGTTGCTCCGATCGTAACAAATTCATGTTACGTTAATATCACACCACTGACAAATCAGCTTATCAATCCTCTTGAATAGGATGATAAGTCCATAAAGTTGCTCCGATCGTAACAAATTCCCATCATGTTAACATCAAACCTCTGATAATTAACTTATCATCTCTCTTCAATTGAGCGATAGGTCCACAATCTTGTCACGGTAACAAAACACCTATGAAGATCCGATCAACTTATCAACTCTCTTCAATAGAGCGATAGGTCCACAATCTTATCACGTTAACAAAATACATTTGACAATCAACTTATCAACTCTTTTCAATAGAACGATAGGTCTATATACCCGTTAAGTTAATATCACACCTTTGACGACCAAATCAACTTATCAACTCTCTTCAATAGAACTATAGGCCTATAAAATACTCTTAGGTTAACATCACACCTCTAACAATCAACCCCCCAATGAACTTGTTAATCCTTTTTTAACAAGAATAGCAAGTTTTTATTATAAAATTCTTAGCGGATTAAAGATTTTCTGGAATTATCCTAGTGATAATAAAGAAAATTTTTGAATTTCACTCTATGTGAAAATTCATGCCAAGTTTTTACTACACCTCTGGCACTTCCAACTTTCTTTCAGTGTTTCATGTAAAAACATAACACAGGAAGAAATAGCGACAAAGCCTACGTATTCAACATCATAGCACCAAAATCCATGCCTCACACTTATAGGGTACTTTATCTCGATTCCTAATTAGAGATAAGTCTATGCCTAACACGCGTTATCGGTTAGTCTTTTTTTATAAAAATAACAAAGTCTATGTATTTGATATCATAGCATTAAGTCTAAAAGAGTTCATTTTTTAGCACAACGTTACGTGTGGAGCGGACTTAGACAATCCATATACTAGCCCGACTCAAACGGTAGTCAGTAAAGTCTTATCAAATTCGTTGATGGCTGAAGGTTTGCCAAAAATCCTATGAATATTTGCAAGCCCATCAGCTGAATAGATGTGAGCCGTGACGTGACATTTGAGAGCTTCTGCTCATGAGTAGCTTGCACAGTAGCTACATTTTCCCTTCGAAGCTCATACTCACACGGGTCCTGCGTGGCAAATCCATTCAACTAAGATACCTTCGAGGTGGGTGCAGAGAACAACTCTTTTATGACAAGGAATTAACAGCTCTAAGATCAGAGTTGAGATCCAAAGTATTCAGAAAATTCATCCCAGTCAACTGCGAACTTTCAAAAACTTTAGAAGGGGTTCTGTAGGCTATCTAAAAATTACTGTAGATAGCTAATCTTCATCAAACATTAATGATGAAAGTTACAATTTGACGTCTTTCAAAAGACTACAATTTGAAGATTTTTATGTAGATCGATGAAGGTTACAATCTGATGATCTTCACAACAACCGATAAAAGATCTAATTCAACAGCCTTCACAATTTACATCAGAAGTCACAATCTGATGACTCTTATATTTTCAAGGAGCCAAGACAAATGTTATAAGATGATGATCTTTGCAACGCTCTAGCGAAAGAGATTACAAATTGACGGTGTCTTCAAATCAGAACGCAAATATCTCTCAAACCGTAAGGAATTTGGAAAAATGGAGGAAGCAAACCGAACCTTTTAGGGTAGGTTTGGTCGGCTCTGTCTCGTCGAGATTGTCGATTTTTATATATAATTCGTCCAATTCCGACTTACGGTTTGAAAGTTATGACATATTCTTCGCAGCAAGTTATGTTCTAAAGTCCGTCTGCAAGACTGGACTTCGCCTGAACATGGGACTTAGCCTGAAGCTCACCAAGCTCGCCTGAGGCTCACCTCTGTGTTCCAGAGTCAAAATGCAGGGCTCATTCCCACGTTCCAGATTCAAAACGCATGTCATGCCCTTGTTCCAGAGTCAAAACACAGAGGTCATCCCCAACATTCAAGTTCAAAATGCATGGTTCATCCCTATCGTTCAAGTTCAAAATGTAGGGTTCATTCCCAGCGCTGTAGTTGAAAACGCAGAGTTTGTGGACTCAAAACGTACAGCTCATCTCTGCATCCTAACTCTGCGTTTTAGATTTATAACGCCGTGCGAACATGATGTTTTCAACCTAAAACAGGCCTAACTCTGTGTTTTAAGTCTAGAATGCAGAGTTTAGGCCCAGAATGCTGTTTTTAGCGTTCGACTCATTCAAAGCATGAACAGAACAGTTCTAGAAACCATTTTCTCCCCACGATTTGAAGGATTTCTGCCCCCATTAGGAGAGGATTAAGGGGGCGATTACACCCTATTCAACCCCATTATAGAGAGAATTAAGGGGGCAGTTACACTCCTTAATCCTCTATAAATAGCTGGGAAATCTGCTTAGTTCAGATCTTTCTGCTTGGCAGTAAAGAAGAGATCTTTGGCTAGGTTTTTAAGATCTTCAATCTGGAGCTTTAGAGATCAACAACTTAGAGGAACTCTTGGATCATCTCGAAAGGCTTTGATTGAAGCCTTTGAGATTACTCGGCTTGGCATTTTGAACTCTTTCTAAGAGTTCTTCTCAACTCGACCAGAGTTAAAAACTTGCTCTGCAAGTTCTTTGAAACTCGTTCTACAAGTTCTTTGAAACTCGTTCGGAGTTCTTTAACTCGTTCAGAGTTTTAAACTTGCCATGCAAGTTCTCCTCAACATCAATCAAGAGGAATCAACCACGTTCTACAAAGCAAGATGGTCGGATCGTCAACGAGAAGCAAACTCGATACGAACGTCGAGGGAGGCATCTCATCACCATCGTGAAGAACCCAGGTTAAACAAAGGGGAGGATCTCCGTCGATCTGCTTCTCTTTTGTAAATCGGGAATCTGATAAAAGAAGTTTATAATTTCTTTTTCTTAGCCTGTTAGAGAGAGATTGCATTAAGAAAATTGTATTGATTCTTTATCTAAGCTAGTTAGAGAGATAATACAATAAACTATATTCTCAATTGTCTTCTCACAAACAAAAGATGGCGACTTCACTGGGGATAAGCTTCTCTGACGACAAAATGGTAGCTCAATCTGACATCAAGCTCGTTGGAACGATCGTTGAAACTTTAATCATCGAGTTCGATCAAGCCAAGTATGAGGAGGTAGTCTCCTCCGGATCCCTTAGCCCCAATGCTATGCGTAAGATTTACAAAGTCTCTAAGGAGACTAAAGCTTCAGTTGTGACCGACTCATTAAAGAACTATCTCTCTTGGGGGTTGAACCTATTCATACAGTCGCCTCTCTGAAAGAGAAGACTTTGCTTCGGCCAAACTCATCCATCGAGTTGAAGGTTCTGCACCCGAGCCAAAGCGACTGGTATCGGGTCACAGAAGGCCCATCACGGCGACCAACTCCGTCAATACCGACGACATCGCTGCAAAAGCCTTAAAAAAGGCCAAGAAGAACATCGCTCAATGAAGGAGAAGATCCTTACGATGGGCACAACTCCGAGAAAGCCGATCTTTCGATCAACACGAGCTTCGTGTTTGTGAGCTAAAACATAACTCTAAGCTTTGCGTTTCTACTATGAAACATGAGGCACATGTTCATGAGCCCAAACAAGAATCTCGTATGAACCAAGTTGAATGCAGCCCTTAGTGGAGCATTATGCAACCAAAACGTAGCCCTTAGAGACAGGTTTTACAATCAAAACGCAGCCCTCAGGGTAGTGTTATTCAAGCAGAACGAAACCCTCAAGGAAGCATTTCCAAAACCGAACACAACTCTCAAGAGTGCGTTCTAAAACCAAAATGCAGATCTCAGGACTATGTTTCATCACCAAAACACAGACTTTGGTCTTGCGTTAATCAAGCTAAACACGACCCTCGTGTTCCTTCTTCAGAACATGATATGATTCTTCATGTTCAAAAAGATCAACATTGATCAAAAATTCATGTTTGCCAAGAACCAGTCCCATCCATTAACGGACAGAGGGTTCCATTTCTACCCTCACGCTCTGTGAGAGGTTCATCCTAAGTCTTTGACTTATGGAAATTGCTGTCAAGGGAAAGACCAATGCAAAAGTCGGTCATTCATGCTAATGTAAACGACTGATTTCTCCGGTTCTCTCGGGATGTTAATGTTGATCACATGCTTCCAAACCATTGGTGTTCAACCAATTAACGAACGTTGCTTTGCCCAACCAACAACGACGTTCACACAAGAAGAAGACTTTGGAGGATGAATACCTTGGAGTTACTTACAACATGGTCGACAGAGGGAGATCATTAGTTCCTAGCTCCGATGAGTCAGAGAAAATTTAGTCTCCTGGCTCAAAAGACCTCCTGAATAGGTCCGATGGACTTTATCAACATATTCAGACTCGAACGGGAGCCATTCTACCAGTTAACTATCAAAGATTAGCTAGAGGAACCAATTCTGAGGTTGAACACTCAGCCATTATGGAGTCACAATCATCAAGCTCTTTCGTTGAACATGAGAGCTTCGCTTATAAGATGGGAAACCATAAACATCTCGTGAAAAGACTTGATGAACAACAAGCCATGATCAACGCACAGCAGGAACCATCAATGAACTCCGGATCCTGATGACTCAATATGTAGTAGACAAGGCCAAATTTCAGATGAAAAAATCACCACCAAGGCAAGAATCTTCCCGAAGAGGAAGAACGTCTTCATCCCGACCTCACACAAGCAAAGGAAAGTGAAAATTAGTTGATGGTGCTACTTCTGACCAAGAAGCCCACAACCTGGAATCTTCCTCTAATGAAGGAATAGAGACAGAGAACGAGCAGAATCTTTAGTCTGCTAAAATAGAAGAATGGGAAGCCCGCCTCAATGTTATTGCTAACAGAAGTGAGCTCCAAGACGATGGACTTGATAGGCCCTATCCTGTCGAATGGGATGCATTCCCTTATCCTCCAAAGTTTAACTTCCCGACGCTACAAACTTTTAACGGTACGGGATCACCGAATCAATATATCTATCATTTTAAGTCACTGACTGAGAATATGATATCAAATGATGTCATACTGGCTCAATTATTCAATTGCACCCTCAAGGGAGTTACCTTTGAATGGTTCAGGAAACTACCTGCTGGATGTATCCAAAAGTGTGCGGATCTAGACTCTTCCTATCAAGATTCTTTGAAGAGGATATAGAAGTCTCCATCCATACCTTTCTTGCCACTAAGCAGAAGAAGAGGGAGCCCGTCAAAGCCTTCGTAAAGAGGTTCTGAAGCATGGCTCTTCCATATTCGTCAGGTATAACACAGTCTACCTTAGTGGAGACCTATCGACATAAATTGTAAACCGAACTCCTAGCCCGAATGGGAGTTGCAGAATACCATTCCCGGAGACAACTAATCTCTCAAGGCGAAAAGGCTCAATAAATTATTACTAGGGTCAAAGCTGAAGAACAAAATAAGCAGGATCAACCTGAGCAATGAGACCAAGCCTAATCTTCCCAATCAGAAGGGGAAGATACTACGACCACTGAAGTCAATCCTCTTCAATAGGATAGAGGTTTCAACAAAACTATCACGTTAATGATTACCTCTGATAGTATATTTTCTCCAAATTTCCCCCACCAATCCTCTTCAATAAGATGGCGGGTCCACCAAAACTATCACGTTAACAGTTATCTCTGATAACCAAACTCTTCAGATAGAGGCTTGCCGTGTGACGTGCCTCTATTCCAATCATAGTCGTTATACTTCAATGTCACTGAACGACTTGACAGATAGTGGCCCACCAGGCGATGTGCCTTATTTACCATTTTTTCCCCTTGTACTTGTTCAAGACTAGGGATTAGTTTATTTGTGGTCTACTAGATTATGAGTAATAAAGTTTCTGAGTTGACATGTTCAATAGAATACCTCAATCAACCACAAAATTCACAAAACGTCGTCAAGTTAACATTACACTTCTGACGATTAATATCCCCACGAAGTATGAATTCAGCTTGCATCACTCCCCATTTGTCACGTCAATAATACACCTCTGACAATCAACTTATCAATTCTTGTTAATAGGATGATTGGTCCTCAAAATTGCTCAAATCGTAATCTTTCCCAGCGAGACACTAAGTCTTCAAAACCTTGTTCAAATCACAAGTATAAAATTCCAGTCACGTTAATATCACATCTCTAACAAATCACTTATCAATCCTTTTCAATAGAATGATAAGTTCACAAAGTTGCTCCGATCATAATAAATTCCCGTCATGTTAACTGATGCGGCATAAACATGTACTAAAAGTTATAAGTGCACAACTAATCAAGTTATAGTATAAAAAGTTATCGATCCCATGAGGAAGGTGTTTGTAGGAGAAAATTAGAGTTAGTTCTTATGTTGTGTGCGTGACAAATAAGAGTGATGAGTGAATATGATTGTGGAGAGATAGAGAGAGTGAAAGTGATAGTGTGTAAATCGGCACAAAAATGTAAGTGAGAGTGGATGTGACAGAGAATGAATGATTTTCACAAGGAGAGAAAGAAAGATGAATAAAATCAAGAATCGAAAAGATGAAAAAATAAAATTCAAGAAAGTAAAGATGAATGATTCAATTAAAGATATGAGGAATCTTTAATTGAATCCATTTCTTAAAAAAGAGCAATTCCTTAGAGGGTTCTAGCCTCAAGGCGAATAAAAAAAATGTAAATGAACAAAATAAAAAACTAATCCCGAGAGGGTTCTAGCCTCAAGGTGAATAGTGCAAGAAAATAAAATCTAACTACAAAATAAATTATAAAAACTAAACTGTAAAATTAATGGTAAGAATTAAATGCGAGAAAATAAATCTACTTTATAAGCATGAAGTAACTCTACTCTATAAGCATGAAATAAATCTACTCTATAAGCATGAAATAAATCTAAGACAAGAGGGTTCTAGCCTCTTGGCTATTTAAGCAAGAAAATAATAAGATAAAAATATTAACAAAGAGGAAATTTAACACCCAAGACGGTTCTAGCCTCAAGATGAAAGCAAACCTCACTCTTGATCTTTATCTTCATCCCATCTTCATCTTCATCATCAAACAAAGAGAAGAAAAGAAAAATATAAAGAGTTGAAAAAATTATTTTATTGATTGTAACAAAAAGTTATAAAATTAGAAGGTCTTCTTAATTAAGAGTAACCCTCCTCTCCAAATGGAGTTATAAAAATAATGGACGTATCGATGCCAGCATCGATAGGCGTATCGATGCTGGTATCGATACGGGCATCTATACTAGCATCGATGCTGGCATCGATGTCAGCCTTTCTCAATTTGCTGTCCAAGCTTCTCTCTTGTTCTTGGGCTTGGGCTTTGCCATTTCTTCTTCATTTTAGCTTTGGGCTTTTGGATAAATTGGCAATTTGATTTTTTTAATGGTCTTCTTGATTTCTCTTTTGCTTCATTTCTTCATTACTCAAGGGGACTTTGTTGAGAGATGAGATTTTTAGGATTTATTCTTCATTAACCCGTATTTAAAGATAAAAATAATTATTAGTAGCATATTTATTCATATAAAATAGATAATGAGGGTATAAAATTATAATAAAATATGATTATCAAATACCCCCACACCTAAACTTTTGCTAGTCCTCTAGCAAAGAAAGAAAAAGGAAAGAAAATCTAACTCACTTTCGCAGGAATCGCGATTGTATTTAGCGCATACAACAAGCCTTTAAACCCCTAGGTTATCCTAGTGGACAAGTTGTAGTCTTGTAAGGGTTTGCAGTGAATATACCCATAAAATTCGGCCATCTTGCCAAATTAAAGAAGTTAGTGAATAACTAAATTTACTTGATAATTTATGACAATCTAATTGAAGATAGTTATTACTCAAGAAAATATTTTTATAAATAACTCTAAGGTAAATTTCCTAGAAAATCTTCTTATTATAGCAATACAAAACCAATGCAAACTTAGAAACTTAAGTTAAAAGTTTTGAAAAGAACATGTTAACTCTTTGTTTTAAATAATTTTCAAGTTGCTTGATCTAAAATATTTTTCAAGATCATATATACAAATATAACTATATATATAAGACATTTATTAGTATTATTTTATTATTATTTTTATTTTTTCTATTTTTTAACTCTTTCTTCCTTGGTGATTTTTTTCTACTTTTACGAGCTTTCTAAGTGACCATTTAACGAGTTTTGGGCCAATGGATCCCAACCCAATTGGGCTTAGGTCATTAAAAATGGAAATACTCCTTGGGCTTAATTACTCGATCAGCTTAGGCTTTATAAGATAGAATCATCTTGAATTCAAGAGTTTTTTCTCTTTCTTTTTTTTCTTTTGGTGCCTATTTTTCGCACTCTTCTTTTGCAATGTTATTTTTTTAATATGTATATGTATATATATTTTGAAAAATATGTAAATAAAGATACTTTGAAAATTTATTTTCAACTCTAAGGTAAACATGCATAAATTCTATTATTTTAAATAAAAATCTAAGTTAAGGTTTAAGTAAAGTATACTACTTTAAAAATTATTTCTTAAGAAATTTATTTAGAGTTATCATAAAAGGTAAACTTGAGTAAATAACAAACTAGGGATTAGATAATTTTAAATTTATCAAATAAATCAATTATTACATAACTCTATCAATTTAGTAAGTGACGATGTTTTTATAATTTTTTTAGGAAAAGAAAAAAATAACAAAAATACAACTAAAAAGGTAAAATAAAGAGAAAAATAACTAATTCCCACCACCACACCTAAATTTTGCATTGTCCTCAATGCAAACTCTATGATGCACAAAGTAAAGCGGATAAGAAGTGAAGTACTTACATTTGGTCGGCTTATAAAATCTGTAATTACCTTTGGTTTGAGAAGGATGAAAGAAAAATTTTATTCTTTTTCTTTCTTCTTTTTTTTCTTTTTTTCTTTATTTTCTCTATTTTTTTACAACTGAACAACAAACTCTCAAATGAGAGAAGAATAAATTCTTTTTATTATTCTAAATAAAATAAAACAAACAATGTAGAATGAAGTATTCAACATGAAGAGCTCGTATTCTACATTGAATCCTACCTTATTGCTGAAAATTCTCCCCCGGATTTTAAATAAATTCAGAATGATATAATCAATAAATTAAAATTCCAAGCATTTCGAGGTGTTCAATAATTCTTGTAACAAAGTAAGGTAGGTATTATTGATGTCATGCATTTTACATTTCTTAATGAACTTAGACTCTTGTACAGTAAAGTTTTGTATTATAGCAACCAATTCTTCTTTAACAACTTCCTCAACCTCAAGATTCAAGGTTGAGGTATGAAAATTTGGTGGTTGTTTATTTTCCAAAAACCTAAGTTCATCAAGAAAGAGTTCTTCACAATTCAATTCAAAGAAGCAAATATTTAACACAGTTTCATTATTCTCAAGGACCTGATCTGTTTTTTCTAAAAACTTCAACTCCTTATCAAAAATTTCCTCAAAGCTCAAATCTGAATCTTCTTTTTCTTCTACTTCTTATTCTTCTGATCTTTCCTGAATATAATTTATTTCTAGAGGATGATTATTTAGTTGGCCCCCTGGATTGAAAATGTTGAGATCAGCAGTCAAATATTAAAAGGATAGCTTTATTTGACCAGTTCTACAGTTGATGAGAGCATTATATGTAGCTAAGAATGGTCGTCCTAAGATGACAGATGTCTATCCTTTAGGATTGGAAACGGGCTGTGTTTCTAAGACTACAAAATCCACTGGAAAAATAAAATCTCCAACCTTAATCAGAACATTCTCTAACTCACCCATAGGGACATTGGCAGATCTATCAGCTAACTGTAAGGTGCATCGTGTTAGTTTTAGTACGCCTAGACCTAATTGCTGGTAGACCGAATATGATAGCAAATTGACACTAGCCCCTAAGTCTAAAAGCGTCTTATCAATGTGAGTATTATCAATGACACATAAAATGATAGGGGAACTTGGATCTTTACGTTTTAAGGTATGGGATTGGAGAGCATATCACTGATATTAGCGGCCAAAAAGATTTTCTTTGGAACATTTATTCTCCTCTTCTTAGTGCATAATTCTTTTAAAAATTTAGCATAAGATGGAATTTATTCAATTATATCTAAGAGATGAATATTGACCTTAACCTGCTTGAATGTTTCTAGGATCTTCTCCACTTAAGGGGGGTGTTTCCTAGGCCTAAGTCTATCTAGAAAGAGAGCAACTGGTCTAAACCTATCAAAAACAGGCTCAGGTTCGGGTTCAGCTTCTTGATCATCTGAGAGGGGTGATTGTTGAATAGATTCATCAGAAGGAGAAGGAGAAGGAATTTGTACTAGATCAAGAGTTTGACTTAGAGGAGTTCTCACTTGATTATCGACCTGTCAACCTGACCAAAGTGAATGATTACATTTACTTGAGCTTCATAGGATGAACTGCATCCTGTGTCCTTAGGGTTGACCACGGGTTGACTCGAAAATTTTTCTCTCTCTTTCACTCACGGCACTAGCTAGTTGACCAAGTTAGAATTCTAATCTAGCTATAGCTTGAGTGTTGGAATTAAGTATTTGTCTAGTTGATTGTATGAAGGAATTCAGAGTCATGGATGTTTTAGTCAACATATTCGTGGTTTGAGTGGAGGCCTTAATTATGGTTTCTAAATATTTTCAAAGACATTAAGATGTTTATCCTAATCTGAATTGTGAGGAGTGTGAGTTACAACAGCTTGATAATGAGGAGGCTGATTTTGATATGGCAGATTTGGTTGAAAGTTATGGATGAGAATTGAAAGGAATTGTGTTCCCCCTAGGAAAGTGTTGGTTTGAAGTTGGATTGAAATTTTGATTCTCTTGGAGACTTCCTTGATTCCATGCGAAATTAGAATGATTTCTCCAACCTAGATTGTAGGTTTGAGAAAATGGATCATTCATTGGATATTGGAATATTTCGTTCATCTGTTCTAATGAATGGGTGTTTCCTAAGAAAGGGCATTCCTCTGAAACGTGGGCAAGAGACTGACAGTTATGACAACCTGGGGTAGAAACTTTATTAATTTGAGCTTGAGCTCGTTCCGTAATATCTGAGGCTTCTAACCTTCGCAGAATTGCCGCCATCTTTGCTTCGGAAGCAATGTTCGACTCTAAGGAAAGACCACTAGACTTAGGTTGGAAAACTGATGAAACCCTGTCATCACAATGTTCCCACTGCATAGTTTTCTCAGATAGACTCTCTAAAAACTCCCAATCTTCATCAGAATTTTTTTCATGAATTCCCTTAGCACATCGATTCTAAGGAAGTCTTTAAAGAATAATCCAATCCTTCATAGATGATTTGGCATAATCGCCATTTTTTTAGACCGTGATAAGGACATTGGATGAGAAGATCTTTAAACCTATCAAAATACTTCTAAAATGGCTCCCCTGGGACAATTTTAAAATTTTGAATGCTATTTCTAAGCTTCACCATTTTATGAATTGGGAAAATTTTCTTGAGAAAAACGGTGATAAATTCCACCCAACTTGTGATGGAATTTATGGGTAAGCTGTATAGCCATTTTTGTGCTTTGTCTTTGAGGAAAAAATGAATAAATCTGAGTTTGACTGCATCTTCAGTTAATTCTCTCATGTTAATCATCATACATACTTCCTCAAATTCTGAGATAAAAATATATGCATCTTCAGTTTTATTCCCCAGAAATTTAGGAAGCATGTTTATATAATACGGTCGAAGCTCAAAATTAGTTCCATTTGCCTCAGGGAGCCTAATGCAAGATGGGATTGTATTCCTCATGGGATATCACATATCTTGAAGAATGGGTGGATTAAGATATGCCATTTCTATGATTGGTTCAAAACGAATTAATTGATGTGTATTATCCCTAATCCACTTTTGCATACACCCAAAATAATTTTTTTACAGTTTTTTTAAAGAAAAATAAAAGTCAAATTTTTTTTGAGAATAAAAAGGTAAAAAAATCTAAAACAAATTAAAACAATCACTTTTCAATCACTCTGATTTTAGGGTTAAGCCTAACTCTGCTAGACCAGCTCCTAACCAAAAACTCCTAAAGTGAAAAGATTAAAGTTTTACCCAGGTAGTTAGCCAGGTATGGATAGTACTTGAGGGAGATCAAAGATCAATTAAGTACCTCGTTCCTTACGGAGCGCATTATGCAACCCCTAAACCTTGCCTTAGACACCAACTAATCCAATAAAACTTAAACTGGTTTACTTAAGGATTTCTTGTTCCTTAATGAGCTCGAATCCTTAGGGGCCAACGTCTAATGAGTTTTAAAAAAGCTTAGATTTGTGTAGTGAGGAATTAATGATTTTTGGGCTAAGGAAAGGGTGATGAAATCCCTCACCTTATCTTGATTAGGGGTTTTGCACTTAAAAATATTTTTAAGTGTGTGCCAAATCAAGATGCTCAAATCACTTTGATGAATTCCTACTAACTATTGCAATGCAACCCTATGAATTAAAAGCAACTAAAAAGGATGGTAAAAAAATCTTTTTTTAGGGTTAACAATCAAACAATTGTGAGAATCGGGAATATTATTGTTAGACCTTAGAGAGGGGGTGATTAGGATCTTATACTAATCTAATCCGATTTTATGCCAATTGAAACTAATTAACAAATTATTCTTGTAAGAGAGATATACAAAATGTTACAAGCAAGAATAATCAATATGAACAAAGAGCAATATCCTAGCAATGATATATACTATGAGATATATATGAGGATATACAATGAACACAAAGGTAAACAATCTAAACTAGATAGTGGATGATATAAATAATGAGCAATGGACAATGGCGACAAGAAATATAAACATAAGAGTAAGTGCGCCAAAGCAAACTCAAACACACGAAATAATTACAGAGTTCGAACCTTCCGTCCTACGTATCCGCTCTCCACTCCCGGGGAGAAATCCACTAACACCATCGGCTTTTCTACGATCACTCGAATAATGTTTTCACCACACAATAACACAATTTAACTACACTTCACACCCTCTAAGTGTTGGTCACTGCGTGTCCTTCCTCAAGTGCTCGGATACAACCTAATTGGATGCAACCCCGTCTCTCACCACACACTCCTCTAGGTGTACTAGTATAATACAAAGTGAATCTCACAATTAGGCATGACACAAAGAGATTGTTCTCTACAATGAATGAGAACGAAATATAAGCTCACTCTCTAGGTTACACAATCCCACAACCTAATTATACTATGAATGTAAATACAATAAGCTCAATAGTTGTGTGTGTGTAAGCAAAGAGAAATAAATCAAAACTAAACTCAATATAATTCTAGCTTAATAACAATGATAATCAAATATATATTAAAGAGATAGAAATAGAGTTTAGAAAACTTCTCAATAGATCAAGAGATCGAGGGAGTATAGTTGGATGCTTAAACACCAATAGACGATCTTCTCAAGCTCTTGTGAAATAGATTTCACAAACTCAAACTCTCAAATGCTTAAAAGCTTCTTAAACACTATTTTAAACAAAAACAAAACAAGATTAAACCCTTGTTGAAATCTTTTAAAACATTCTCATGGTGTATCAAAAAGCCCAAGAGAAAACAGCTCAGAAACTAGCCGTTGGAATCCAACGATTAGATCGGCGGTCGACCGCGAGCAACAAAAAGGCAAAACTGAGCTCTGAAAAACAGCCGATCCACCGTGGCGATCGATCGCGAAATTCTCTGGACTACATACGTTCGACCATCACAGTCGACCGTGAGCCAAAAAAGATCATACAGAGTCTTTGGACTCAAGGGCGGTCGACCGTGGCGGTCGACCGTGGCGGTCGACCGCAAAGTGATACTAGAAAAAGACATGTTTGAAATAGTTTTCTGATTTTAAAATTCTGTTTAAAAATATCAAATAAATTCTAAAAAATATAAAACTTTGAGAAATGATTGTAGACATGATAATACACATGCTACAAAAATTGGTTTTTAGAAAGGACCTTTCAAATGAAAAATATCATCATGTTGCAAAATAGTCCAAAACATGAAAATGTGAACATATGAGTTTTGACATTTTAGCTTAATCATGTTTTGAAATAATACAAAATGATTTTTTATAGACTTGAAAAAAGATATAAACTATTGTTATGAAGTCTATAAACAATGAATATAGTATTTTATCAAAATACACATATAATGCACTAAAACATGATTTCATTGAACGAAATAAAATTGATATTGATAAAATCATATATATGCACGTAAGTATGAAACAAAAATATATTTTTTAATTATATTTAATTGTTTCATAGTAAAACTTAAAAACTATCAAACCAAAACATATATGTATATATATAACTATATATATACAAAACCAAAACGTGTATGTGTGTATACGATTGAGCTTAAAGTACTAACACACATAATATAAGACCTACAACAAAATGTTACCAAAGCAATCTTGATCTTCAATAAGCTTGACTTGGTATACTTTGCAGATGAAGCTTGAACTTGGATCTTGAACTTGAATTACATTGCTTCAACCATTATATCCGCCAACCTCCATTGGATATGATCGTGAATGCGCAATTCCATCCATCCTCCAACATGTTGTTTGTCTATAATAAATAGAATTATACAAACACTAGATAAACAACATTAGAAGTAAATTATTTGTTAAACATCATCAAAATAAGAAGGCTAACAATTGTTTGAATTTATTATCTTGTTAGTAAATGTCCAAGTGGAGGGTAGATTTTATTATGGTCGACAAAAATAAAATCTTTTTTTAAGTCCTAATCGTCTCTAATTGTGAAGAAGTAACTAACAGGTGGAATTAAAAATTCTAGAAAGAAGAGTTACCTTAAGCAAATCCTAAATATGAATCAAACCTCAAGTAATTCTTCAAATCCTCGATCTTCAATCATTAATCTTCAACTCCAAGTAGTTCCTTCACAAAAAACACACAAGTTAAAGAATCAAAATAAATAAAATCCTACTTAAGCACCTTCCTCGGCAATGACGCTAAAAACTTGATGCTCCATAAACATGTACCAAAAGTTGCAAGTGCACAACCAATCAAGTTATAGTATAAAAAGTTATCGATCCCACGAGGAAGGTGTTTGTAGGAGAAAATTAGAGTTAGCACTTATGTTGTGTGCGTGACAAATATGAGTAATGAGTGAATGTGATTGTGGAGAGATATATAGAGTGAAAGTGATAGTGTGTAAATCAGCACAAAAATGTAAGTGAGAGTGGATGTGACAAAGAATTAATGATTTTCACAAGGAGAGAAAGAAAGATGAATAAAATCAAGAATCGAAAAAAGGAAAAAGAAAATTCAAGAAAATAAAGATGAATGATTCAATTAAAGATATGATGAATCTTTAATTGAATCCACTTCTTAGAAAAGAGCAATTCGCTAGAGGGTTCTAGCCTCAAGGCAAATCAAAGAAAATAAAAATAAACAAAATAAAAAAACTAATCCCGAGAGGGTTCTAGTCTCAAGATGAGTAGTGCAAGAAAATAAAATCTAACTACAAAATAAATTACAAAAACTAAACTATAAAATAAATTGCAAGAATTTAATACGAGAAAATAAATCTACTTTATAAGCATGAAATAAATTTACTCTATAAGTATGAAATAAATTTACTCTATAAGCATAAAATAAATCTACGGCAAGAGGGTTCTAGCCTCTTGGCTATTTAAGCAAGAAAATGAAAAATGAAAAATATTAACAAAGAGGAAATTTATCACCCAAGAGGGTTCTAGGCTCAAGATAAAAGCAAACCTCACTCTTGACCTTCATCTTCATCCCATCTTCATCTTTATCATCAAACAAAGAGAAGAAAAGAAAAATATGAAGAGGTGAAAAATTCTTTTATTGATTGTAACAAAAAGTTACAAAATTGGAAGGTCTTCTCAATTAAGAGTAACCCTCCTCTCCAAATGGAGTTACAAAATTTTTCACATCTCTAACCCCTCACTCTTAACCCTTATTTATAGTAAACATAATTGAATAAGAGCGATTGGATTAAAATCTTATCCAAAAACAATAATTATTAGCCTTAGATCTATAACAGAATGACGGACGTATCGATGCCAGCATCGATAGGCATATCGATGCTAGTATCGATACGGGCATTGATGCTAGATGCTAGCATCGATGCCCCCATCGATGCTAGCATCGATGCCAGCCTTTCTCAGTTTACTATTGTGATGCCCCTGGGTTCACACAAGGTTACAGTCCAAGGTGAAACCAAGAATGTCAAACCTGCCATGCACCACACCGTGCAACAACATGTTTCACCATCACAGTTAACATCTATCTAGTAGAGTCAATAACAGGTGTAGGTACAAAAGCAAGTAAAGATAATACACGAAGGACTGATGAAATAATAATGATCAAATAGATGTCTCATCGTCAAACAAATAGAAAATACATAGTCAATGTCTGAATAAATAAACTGGGGTAGTAAACGAGTCTCAAGTACAAATATTTGACAAGAAGAAAATAAGGCACACCGCCTTTACAACTTTCTAGAATAAGACTCTCAAAATACCTAACAAAAGTCCACTGTGGAGCTCCAAAAGAAAATATATCTAAGTAGACAGCTGAAGCTAAAATGCCTTGCCGTCAACCTGCGACTCTCCGGGCTCCTGGCTCGCTACCTGAAAGGGGGAGGGACAACGAGCGTCAAAGCGCTAGAGAGTAACGTCACAACCAACCCCAAGGGAAAAGGGCTCGTTGTATATGAAAATACAAATAATATATAATAGATCCAAAAATCATTGATCTTACTAAAGAGGGTCTTAGTATTTAGGAATTTACAACACGAGAATAGGTACGTCGAGCGAAATAATCCAAACAAGGAAACCCTCATGTATATACCTTATATCTCAAATTTATGAACTCCTAAATACCAAACCCAAGATTTTAGTACAGTAACAATGATAAAAGAAATACAACAAACACCAGAGTATAATTACAGTGCTGTGACATAGCCAACATGAATATCATGTCAAAATCTACATAAGCGTTATACCAAAATCTATATAATTATCATGTCGTGAAATGCTATATAATAGTCACATGCAGGGTTAAGAACTATGTCCGAAACAAGAACTAACTATTGTAGTTTTCCAAACTCATGGAATAAATGACAATTGTCCAACACGAGGACTAAGAGGGATTATAGTCCAACACGAGGACTTCTATGGATTATAGTCCAACACGAGGACTGTGGAAATAATCAAATATCGCTATGATACATGTAGTGAAAACCACTTATCAATCTCACCACCAAATCAGCATATAAGTCTCAAATTTATACCCCAGGTCATCTATCATGCATGGACACATAGTAGGACTAATAACCCAGGTCAGATAATCTAGGCAAACTCTCGAACAAGAGTAAAATACTCAAAATACAGAAAACTGGGAATTTGCAACAGAGAGTTCGGCGGTCGACCGCACCGGTGGACCGCACTCTGATACGCGGCAGGCGGTCGGCCGCTGCGGCTTTACGGTTGACCGATAGAACGCCACGGTCGATCGACAGAACACCGCGGTCGACCTACAGAACGCCATAGTCGACCGCAGCCCTAACACGAGCTCAGCGGTCGACCGATCCGGTCGACCGCCAAGCGGACAGAAACCCAAGTCTGGGTTTCTGTCAGCTCGAAACCTGAAACAAATTTTGTTAAACAAAACCCAGATTATAGAAATGTCATAAATCAGTAAAATCGCCAATATAAACCTTTAAAACTTTGCCACCAAGATTCCATAAATGTATAAACATGATTTAATCATCGTTAACAATAAAAACGGGATTTTTACTCATTTCTTAGATATTTTCAGATCTAGATCTGTTAACAGAAAACATTAGTGAGTTTTTTAAAATAGATAAAATCCAAAATCCATATTCTATGCCATAATAATCTATTAGCTATTCTAAAATACGAATTTGGCTCAATAAAAACCAATAAAACTCAGTTCTTGACATGAAAACGAAAGGGGTGGGGGTTGGGCGAGAAATTACTCGCCTTGGGTGTTGACGAAAGCCCTAGATCTGCAGGAGGTTGATTCTCAACGCTGCAAATCCAAAATCCCGCTAAAAAAAATCCTCCAGATCTCCTCCTAAGCACCAAATCCAGCTAGGGTTTGAGATTTGAGAGATGGGGGCTAGGGTTTTAAGCCTGAGGTGAAGAGAGGCTCTCCTGGGTTGAGTTGGTGTATATACTAACTCCCTAACCTGACCCGAAACCCAAAAGACCCGAAACTAAACCGTAAAGAAAACAAAACCTGGAAGCTCTCTGACCACTGTGCGATCGACCGCGTCGGTCGACCGCCACGGTCGACCGCGTCGGTCGACCGCGCAACACAAAAATGCCTGCTGCTGGGCATTTCACACGCTGGCCATAACACTCGATTTCTCTCACTTATAATCACTTGTTGGGTTCTCAAACACAGATAATTACATTCATCTGACATATATATGTATATATATATTATTATTCATCATAAGGGAATTATTTACTATTAATAATTCACATATATTTATTATAGAAATTTTTGGGGTTTTACATTCTTCCCCCCTTAAAAGAATTTCGTCCTCGAAATTCGAAAATCATACGAACTTTGAAATATGAACTCTTATATAACCTTATAGAGATATTTACACTTAACAATCTAAAATGATAATATTCTCGCTCAAATCCTAATCTAGTGGAACTAGTACATCGGGCGAAAAATCCAAACAAGGAACCCCCCATACATATACCATGTGTTCCAAAAGATTAAAAATTAAGGGAAAGTATTCGCATCATAGCGTTAAATGCAGACATAACCAAAGATATGCACATACGTTAAGACATGTAATCATAATAAGAATTTATTTACCTGCTCAACCAAGTGTGGGTAGTCACGACGCATGTCCTCTTCGCGCTCCCAAGAAATCTTCTCAATGCCTCCTCGGTTCCACTGAACTTTCACCAAGGGAATTACCTTGTTTCTAAGCCTCTTGTCCTCTCTAGCAAGAAGACAAACCGGAATCTCAATAGTAGTCAAATCATCCTGAAGTGCGATCTCCGGTGCATCCAATACTCGCTGCTGCTCCTCATCATGCAAATGCTTCTTGATCATAGAAATATGGAACACATTGTGTATACTAGACATAGATGCAGGAAGATCTAGTCTGTATGACACAGCTCCAATGCGCTCTAGAATCTGAAAAGGCCCAACATATCTCGGTACAAGCTTCCCTCGCCTCCCGAATCGCTGCACGCCTTTCATAGACGATACCTTAAGCATAACCAAATCTCCAATCTGAAACTCTAGTGGTCTCCGCCTCTTATCTGCATAGCTCTTCTGCCGGCTCTGAGCGGCTAAAATCCGCTCCCTGATCAAGGCTACCTTCTCAGTAGTCTGCCTCACTAGCTCTGGCCCAAGCATCAAGCTGTCCTCCGGCTCGGCCCAACATATCGGTGACCTACAAGGCCTCTCATACAATGCTTCATACGAGGCCATACCGATCGTCGCTTGATAACTATTGTTATAAGCGAACTCTACCAGTGGAATATGATCCTCCCAACTGCCTTGGAAGTCAATGACACATGCCCGCAACATGTCCTCCAACACCTGATTCACCCTCTCCATCTGGCCATCCGTCTGGGGTGGAATACACTGCTATAAGATAGTATGCTGCCGAAAGAGTCCTGGAAACTCCTCCAAAAATGTGAAGTGAAAACCGATCCTCGATCTGACACGATCGTGTCCGGTACTCCGTGAAGTCGAACTATCTCCCGAATGAAGATCCTCACATAAGTCTCGGCTGTAAAAGTGGTTCTTACCAGAATGAAATGTGCTGACTTTATCAATCGGTCCACTATCACCCAAACAGAATCATTCCCCTCCTTCGACTTCGGCAACCCCATAATAAAATCCATAGAGATATCTGTCCACTTCCACTCTGGGATGGGTAAAGGCTGCAGTGTCCCTGCCGGTCTCTGATGCTCTGCCTTCACCTGCTGACAGGTAAAACATCTAGCCACATAGTCTGCAATCTCTCTCCGCATACCACTCCACCAGAAATGCCTCTTCAGGTCCTTGTACATCTTGGTAGTCCCTGGATGTACTGTGTACCGAGTACGATGCGCCTCATCAAATAACTCCCTCTTCAACTCTGCACCGGCTGGCATAACCAATCTACCCTTTATACGTAATCCTCTATCTGCTCCAATGGTCCAGTCCGCCTTAGGCTCTTTGGAAATCTCCCCCTTACGGGTTTGAATCCAAGAGTCCTCCAACTGAGCTCTGACAACCCTGTCAATCCAAGATGGCTGCACTGACATAGCTCCCAAGAATGCACTGGTTCCTCCAAACTCAGGTCTAAAATCAAACTAGCTAAGAGTGATAAGATCTCTGTACAAGGAACACCTCAAAGCCGCAACCCGATGTCGACGCTTCCTACTCAAAGCATCTGCTACGATGTTCGCCTTCCCTGGATGATACTGAATCGCGAACTCGTAGTCCTTGATAAACTCAATCCACCTCCTCTACCTCTGATTGAGTTCCTTCTGAGAAAAGAGATACTTCAGACTCTGATGATCTGTG
The DNA here is from genome assembly GCA_022839385.1 of Asparagus kiusianus. Classification (NCBI taxonomy): domain Eukaryota; kingdom Viridiplantae; phylum Streptophyta; class Magnoliopsida; order Asparagales; family Asparagaceae; genus Asparagus; species Asparagus kiusianus. The sequence goes on from BQKN01063313.1 coordinate 227,862, forward strand.
AATAGCTCAAACTGCACTCCATACAAGTAGTGCCTCCATGACTTCAGTGCAAACACCACTGCTGCTAACTCCAAGTCATGAGTGGGGTATTCTGCTCATGCACCCTCAACTGCCGTGAGATATAGTCTACTACCCTCTGAGTCTGTATCAATACACCTCCTAAGCCTGCTAACGATGCATCTGTGTACACAACGAATGTCCTGTCATTGCTCGGAATGGTCAGAATTGGTGCTGTAGTCAACTTAGCCTTCAAAATATCAAAGGCCTCCTGGCACTCCATGCTCCATATGAACGGTACACCCTTCTTCGTAAGGCGTGTAATTGGCGTCAAAATCTTCGAGAAGTCCTGAATGAACTTCCTGTAATATCCAGCTAAACCCAAGAAGCTGCGAATCTCTGATACTGTCTTCGGTGGCTCCCAATCAAGAACTGCCGTGACCTTAGCCGAGTCCACTGCTATGCCCTCTCTGCTGATGATGTGGCCAAGAAATCTGACTTCTGAAAGCCAAAACTCACACTTGCTGAACTTAGCATACAACTGGTGCTCCTGAAGGGTCCTCAACGCTATCCGTAGATGCTCCTTGTGATATGCCTCCGATCTCGAGTAAATGAGAATATCGTCGATGAAGACGATCACAAACTGATCTAAGAAGGGACGAAAAACCCGATTCATCAAATCCATGAATACCGCGGGTGCATTGGTCAACCCAAATGGCATGACCAAGAACTCGAAAGAACCATATCGAGTAAGAAAGGCGGTCTTGGGAATATCAATCTTCCTAACCCGCAACTGATGATAGCCAGAACAAAGATCAATCTTCGAGAAATACTGCACACCCTGCAACTGATCAAACAAGTCATCAATCCTAGGTAGTGGGTACCTATTCCGGATAGTGACCTTGTTCAACTCTCTATAATCTATGCATAATCTCATACTACCATCCTTTTTCTTCACGAAGAGGACCGGCGCGCCCCACGAAGAATGACTCCGGCGAATAAAACCCTGAGCTAACAACTCGTCCAACTGGGTCTGAAGCTCCCTCATCTCAGCTGGTGCCATGCGATAGGGTGCGCGGAATATCGGGGCTGTGCCTGGCTGCAACTCAATACAGAACTCGACCTCTCTCATAGGAGGTAACCCAGGTATATCCTGAAAGACATCCTGATAATCTGAGACAACTCTAGTCTCCAATAACTCGGCTCCCTGATCCCGTCGCATCACCTCCTCGATGTATGCCAGAAATGACTCCGCAAATCGGTTTCCCTGAGAGGTAGATACAATCATCTCGGACCCATCGGACGCTCGCAACTTGACCGTCTTCGCAAAGCAGTCAATACTAATATGGTAGGAAGACAACCAATCCATACCAAGGATGACATCGAACTCGGACATATACAACACTATCAAATCCACTATGAACTCTGACTCGTCTAGACTAAAGATACACCTCCTACAAACGCTCTCCAGAAGCGATACCTCACCTAAAGGGGTGGAAACAGATAGAGGGGTGTCTAGAGGCTGAGCTACGAGCTGGAGTCTAGTCATAAATGCATGCGAGATGAATGAATGCGAAGCTCCCGAATCGAAAAGAATACGGGCGGGAAGAGAGTTCACAAAGAACATACCCTCCACTACAGCTCCGCTGGCTCCGTGATCACGGGGAACTACTGCATATACTCTGCCCGTGGCTGAAGACTGCTCTGCTGATGGTGCTGGAGAATATGGGATAATCTGTCCCTGAGGAACATCCTGAACTGCCCGAATCTGTCCCTCAGTCCTCTGAGCTGCTTGCGGTGCCTCAAGCCTGTTCTGCTAGCCCTGACCTCTGCCCTACTAGCGCTGCTGTTGCTGCTGCTGCTGGTTCGGACCTTTGCCCTGCTGGGCTCCTGCTGGTGCGCTACGGTACTCCGATGCCTTATGCCCGACCTTGTGACAGTTAAAACAGGATCCCTGGAACTTGCGCTGCTGATGCGCTCTCTGATCCTACTGGGATCCCTTCTTATAAAGGCCCTGATGCTGCTGCTGCTGCTGTCCAGAAAAAGGTCTCTTGTTCTTGTTCTTATCCCCACTCTGTCCCGTCTTGGCCTTCCCTTCCTTGTCCTTCTGGAACATAGTGGTCTCGATCTCCTGAGAAGTGGCAGCCTCTGCTACCTCCCTGACTGAATAAAATCTCCTCGACATGAGGTACCGTCGGAGATTAGGGCGAAGCCCAGCTAAGAACATCTGAGCCTGACGCTCTCCCGTCTGCCACATGCCTGTGAAATGTAACAGCTCCATGAACCGGCTCTCAAATTCAGCCACTAACATGTCCCCCTGAGTCAACCGGGATAACTCGAGTTCCTTCCCAGTCCGTGCTGCAGAAGAAATGTACTGACCATCGAAGAAGTAGATAAAGTCCTCCCATGTGAGAGTCATCCTCTGATCTGGGGTAAACTGGAGTCGGTACCACACTACAACAAACATGTCTTTTAACGACCAACTTTTTTGCGAGAAAATTATTTTCCTCAACAAATATCACTTTCGACGAGGAAAATATTGTTTCCTCGGTAAATATTAGTAGGTCTTCTATGAGGAATATATTTTCCTCATAGTAGACCACCTTCTACGATGAAAATTTTAGTTCCTCACTAAAGATGATCATGATTTGGTCTCCTAACTAGTTATTTTATTAGCGAGGAAATATGAGATTTTGGTGATGAACTTTTTCATCGTGAAATGCACATTTAACGAGGAAATAATCATTTCATAGCTGTTCTTTTGGCGGAAAATAGAGGAAAACCCATCAAATATAACAGCGACAAAGTATGATTTCCTCGCTGAAGATCCATAATCTGCGAGGAATCTTTTCCTCATCAAAAGAATCAATTAGCAAGGAAATAATAGCTTCCTCATTATTAATTTGGCGGGGAAAAAAACCCGCCAATTTCTATGGTGATAAATTTAAGGCTTCCTCACTAAAATTTTTTGTTTTTACGAGGAACCGTTTCCTCGTTAAAAAGAACCTATTAGCGAGGAAATTATAGTTTCCTTACTATTAATTTGGCAAAAAAATTTACAACACTCGCCAAATTCATTGACGACAAATTAAAGGTTTCCTCGCTAAATTTTTTTGTTTTACGAGGAACTGTTTCCTCGTTAAAAAAACCAATTAGCGAGGAAATAATAGTTTCCTCATTATTAGTTTGGTGAAAAAATGTGCAAAACCCGCCAATTTCAATAGCAATAAATTTAAGACTTCCTCGCTAAAAGTTTTTATTTTACGAGGAACCGTTTTGTCATAAAAAAGAACCTATTAGCGAGGAAATTATAATTTTCTCATTATTAATTTGGCGGAAAAATGTGCAACACCCGCCAAATTCATTAACGACAAATTGAAGGTTTCCTCACTAATTTTTTTTTGTTTTACATGGAACCCTTTTCTCGTTAAAATAATCAATTAGCGAGGAAATAATAATTTCCTCATTGTTAGTTTGGCGGAAAAATGTGCAAAATCTGCCAAATTCAATGACGACAAATTTAAGGCTTCCTCGCTAAAAGATTTTGTTTTGCAAGAAACCATTTCCTTGTTAAAAAACTAATCAGCGAGGAAATAATAATACCATCATTATTCGTTGGCGAAAATTTTGGTGGGAATTTGGGTAAAAGTAGGCGGGTACTCAAAGAAAAGAGCGGGCCTCTAATATCAATGGCCTAACAAATGTCCATATACAAGTCAACAATCGTGTGCCAATTTAGATTTTTTTTGATTAAATGTCCAGCACGAGGTAAAGCTCCAGTATGGATAGAAATAAGGATTTGGTTTGTCTGGTTGATGGTTCATTTTTGTAGTTTTTTGCACAATTCACATGAAGATTAACAATCAATTAATATTTATTCAGGTTCAAAGGGATCCTAATAATAAAGGATTGCTCACAAATCTGATAAGATTTAAACAATTATCGAGTTTTGAATATACATTTATTTTAGACTTCTGATATTAGATTATGTTAATAGATAATATTGACTTCTGAAAATAGATTAAATCAAACGTGCAATGAAATCTCTTATTCCTATTTGGCATATTACTAGTACAAAATAGGATAGTCCAAACAGTTATTAGAACCGTTTGGACAAGTAAAAATAGCCCAAACGGTTTAACCCGTTTGGGATAATAAAACCCAAACGGTGAAACCGTTTGGGCTGTTAGGAGATCCCAAACGCAACCCCAAATAGGTTTAATCGTTTGAGATTTTTAGCCCAAATGGTTTAACTCGTTTGGGTGATTTAATTGTTTTTCTTTTTTTTTAATAAAACATTTCTCTTTTTCCGTGTTCTTCCGCTTCCCCCTAAAATTTTCCCCAAACTCTAAAATCCGTTCTCTGCTTCCCCCCAAAACTTTACCCCAAAATCTAAAATCCCCGCGCCCCTTATCCCCATCCCCTCAAATCCCTCATCTGAAATCCCTCTTCTCAAACCCCAATCTCTCAAATCCCTCGGCCGTCTTCTTCCTCCTCCTCCGCTCCCGCCGCCACCTCCACGTCGTCTTCATCTGCATCGATCTCGTCGGGCTCCGCCGCTGGGTCCTAGGGTTCTGCATCATCCGCTTCGATCTCGAGCAAGGACAGACCGTCGAGGTCTTCTTCCCGCCGAACTCCTTCACCGTCGACCAGCAGCTCCTCATCGCCTTCTCCTCGTTCCCCGATTCAATTCACCAGGCCCGCCACCGATCCTCGATCCTCGACTCCATCTTCACCTTCAGGTTCCCGGCGAGCTCCTCCTTCGTCTACGGCTACGTCTTCAACCGCCAGCGGCACGATCTGAGGCAAGATTTCAACCGCCAGCGGCAAGATTTTAAATATAATTGATTCTCAAATATAATTGATTTGGAAGATAGATTAAACCAAACGTGCTACGATCTTCAACCGCCAGCGGCAAGATTTCAAATATAATTGGTTTGAAAGGTATATATGTATCTTTTGTTTTTCTTTTTTCTTTTTTTAAATTTGGGTTTGATGTGTTATTATTTGTTCTCAAGTTTTTTATTTTTTGTGATTTTTTAGGTGATTTGTTTGGTCTGCGATACTAAACATCGGGTAAAATTTCTGAATTATATTTGTTTATTTGAAATTCTTTTTCCTTCTGGGAATTATTGCAAGAGTTGGGGTGGTTTTAGGTTACCAAAGTTTGTACAAAGTGTGGTGTAAACATGGGGGAGTATTTCTGTGAAATCTGCAAATTTTACGACGACACTGAGAAAGGGCAAATTCACTGTAATGATTGCGGTATTTGTCGAGTTGGAGGGCAGGATAATTTCTTCCATTTTGAAACGTGTGGTATGTGCCTCTCTCTTGATAAATATTTGGATTTGTTTGCTTTTCTTGATAAATGTTTGAATTTTTTTGCTTTTCTTGATAATTGTTTTCTATTAACGACGAACCAGACTTCTATTAGAACAATCAATAGCTATCTACATTTAGTGCTGACATCTTGTTTTCCTTCTTGTTGACGTTGTATATACATGCTTTTTTTGTCTTTTTGTTGAGCTCATTGTTCTGTCTGATTGTATTCAAGCATGTGGGATGGAATAGATGAAATTCATGGCACTTTGTTATCTACATTTTATGGATACATCTTCTTTAGTTGAAATTTTCTGTTAATCTCATATCTTTGTCCATTCGAAATTATCTATAGGTTCCTGCTACTCAAATTCTCTACGCGGTAAGTAAGCATACATGTGTGGAGAACTCAATGAAACAGAATTGCCCCATATGTGTTGAGATACATTTTCGTGATATTCATTCGCATTCTACATTTGCAATTTGAAATATCATAATGTTAGATTCTATGTCGCAGTATCTTTTTGACTCGTTAAAAGTGACAAGTGTTTTGAAATGTGGGCACACAATGCACTCTAAATGTCTGGCGCGAATGTTGAATCATCATCAGTAAGCCTCATCCCCCCACTAAACTGTAGTACCTACTAATTTGACCCCCAATCCAATTTGATTTTGGTGTTTAAGAAGGGAAATTGTATATGTTATTAATGTTCTTTTTGTTTTTCTTTCTTTTGCCGTAGATACACATGTCCAATGTGCTCCAAGTCCGTGGTAGATATGGCAAGGCATTGGAGAAAGCTCGATCAAGAGGTAAACACTTCTTTTTTTCGACATATTGAGGCTTTGTATTCTTAACTCATGCTTATCAATATCTAATAAGAAGTATTGGGATGATCAAGAGTTATAGGTATCAGTAGCTTTACTAGTTCAAATGCTTGTATGAGTTTTGAACGCAAAATATGTTTCTATTATAATACATCCATAGATAGCTCAACCTAAAATTAAACAATCACCTGAGTCATTGGAAGGATGAAACAGGATGGGTGCAGTTGATAAGAAAGAAAATTCGCACACGTCAGCATATAATTAAATACGAATACATAAGTATAATACTTGCAGATTTTGTCTAGATTTATGTGTGCTTGACACCTATCACATAAGTATAATACCTTGTATTGTTTTGTTGGCTTAAGGTTTGGCATTGACGGACGGGCATGATTATGATCCTATGCAAAGAGGAATACATTAAATTTGAAGAGGAGACGCGGTTCACGTTTTCGGTAGAAAAAATGCGAAAACAAGTGACGATCAAAGTACAGAAAAGTAACACCCACTTATCTGAGAATATGAATTCTTCGGTCATTTGAACATTTGTTCCGTTGAACTGTTCTCTTGCATCAGGAGCCTCCTCCAGGTATATAAATACATTATATACATATATTTTGAGAATTAAATATATGTATATTGTTTTTCTAAAGGCATTATATTGGTTGCTTTGATTTGTTATATTTAGTTTGACATGAAATTATGCCTGTGCAGAATAAGTTTGAATTTGACATGTCGCTCCCTTGGATCCAGAGATATGTAATTACAACATGTCAGACCGTATATTGTAATTTTTGCTATAAGTTAAAGAAATATTTTGAGCAATTTTCAACAATTGAGGAGGTAATTGAAAACAAACATGAAGCTTTCAAGACTCATGAAGAATGAGAGTTTCTTTGCACTCATTTTTCTAGTGAAAAGTGTAAGGTACAATATCTTTTTTTTCTCCACGCATTACATTTTTTCTTTTTTCATTTACTTTTTTCTAACTGTATGTCTTAATAATTTTAGATTCGCTCAGAGAAGAATGTTCTTAATAGGTCAAAGTTGACATATCACCATAAAGTTTGGTCAAAATCATTTATGTCACACCAAGAGCAAATTGTAAGACACTTTTTAGTTTTGCTTATAAATTTGTAACTTAATTGTGTACATATATATATGTTGAAAAAGAAAATATGTTTGAATGCAATAGGCAACACAGACTGGAGAGATGCAAGGTGCAATTGATCGTTTTGAAACAGAGTATAGAAGCACAAAAAAAGGATGGAACTTGGGAGCAAAGGAAAATTGGGTAAGTAACGTGTCAATGATGCATGATTTTATAATATTTTAAGTATATAGGTGAAACTGATATTACTGTTCTAAAGAGGATTATATTGATTAGTTTGTAATTGCGAAGTTGCATATGATTGAACTGGATATGTTTTTTTACTTATAGGATCAAATGATAAAGATGCGAGCAGATACAACTCAACCTGATGAAACTCGAACAATGACAGATGAGGAAATTTGTGTAAAAGTTCTCAAAGTCAAATCAGACTACATTAAGGGCTGTGGTTTTGGCCATATATTACCACGATTAAGGTTCTCTCGTTCTTCGATGAGTGAAATGTCTGAAAAGAATAAAGAGTTGCAAGAACAGTTTCAAGAGATCTAACAACTTGTAGGAACTCAACAACAAAAGATCGATACGCAAAATAAGATAATCGAAAGATTGGAGGAGCAAGCCAAAATGTTTAAGGAGTTTATGACTAATTTTTCCAGGCAACATCCATCAGCTTAGTATTCTTAGTGAACTTAAACTTGGAGAAATGTTTTTTTTATCATGTTGCATTTGTTATTGCTTTAGACTAGCATTGTTACTTATGGTAGAAACTTGCTTGCTTTATTTATTTTAATTGTTTGATGTATTGTGGTGATAATTGATGACAATTATTTATATTTTGAGCGTTTTTCTCATAATAGCATTATTATTGATGAAATAAAATTTCCTCATTATAAGTATACTGCTTACATCCTCAAAATAATATTTCCTCGTTATAGAATATACTGCTTACGTCGACAAAAATATATTTTCTCGCTATAGTGATACAACCTATAACGACAAAAGTAGTTTTCCTCGCTATAGACCATATAACCTATATCGACAAATGTAAATATCCTTGTAATTGAATTTCTTTGGCGAGGAATATGGGGTACAACCTACAACGACAAATTTAAATTTCCTCGTTTTTGAGTCCCTTTATTAAGGAACTGTTTCCACGAGAAAAAGATACATATAATGAAGAAAATCAATTTCCTCGTTAAAGATTTACCTTTGATGAGGAGCAATTTACTCGCTAAAAGATACTTATAACGACGAAAATAGTTTTTTTATAACTTTTATTTTATATAATTAAATATTATTCACGTATCATTGGCGAGAAAACTATAGTTTAGCGATGAAAAATGTATGAGATTAGGTGAGGAAAAATATCAAGGCTAAAGAGTAACAACGAGAAAAGAATATATTCATCGCAAAAAGGATTTCGCGAGAAATTATAATATTCCTCGCAGAAACTTTTCTTGACCACCCTACCGCGAGGAAATGGTGACCAAAGTTTTTTCCTCGCTAACACACTACGGCGAGGAAATCTCGACTTTCAACGACAAACTTGTTCCTCGCGGATTAGCTTTTCTGTTGTAGTGCCATCTCCCGGCATCTCCCTTCAGGCTGTAGGATGCCAATCTCTGCTTCTGAACTGAATCCACACTGAGTATGTCGAGGATATTGCTCACATCCTCCTTCCACTTATGGGCTGCAAGAGGGTCTGGTGACCCCTGAAACTCTGGCGCCCTCATCTTCTGCTACCTCTCCACCATACGGAGCCAAGCCTTCTGCTCTGTGGCTCTGTCTGGGACTGCTAAAGGGATGGCTGCAGGCGTGACCTCTAGGGGACTCTCTCTAACAGGAACGGTAGGTATCCCCTGCTGCTGAGCTACCGGTGGTGGTGGTGGTGGTGGTGTCGGTGGTACTATACGAGTCGTCACCAACTCCTCAATAGCTGTCATACGAGCGATAAGAGGCGCCATAAGGTCCACCAGATACTAAGGAGCCTGCTGCGTCTCGGTGGAGCCTGCTGAGGCTCGGACTGAGCTGGCTGCTGATCTAATGGAGTCTGCTAAGAATCTGTCTGGCTAGCTCTCCTGGTACGAGGTCTACCACGTCCTGCCATCTCTCTTCCTGATGGTAAGAAAAATAAAAGTTCATGAGTCAAAATAGACCTTTATAAATAGCGTATCGCAATACAATTTTCATAACATATAATATTTGCACAAACACTTTAAACTTATACAAAAATAGTTGTCATAAAAAAAAATTTCTCAAATTTTTGAGATATACGCATATATCGTCCTCACTCATACTAAGAAATCCTTGCGGACTCTATACATGAATCCTAAGAAACTCTATCCTAGCTCCACGACTCGACACAGGATGATCCTAAGGATACTGGAACCAGAGTTCTGATACCAACTGTGACGTCCCTGGGTTCACACAAGGCTGCAGTCCAAGGTAAAACTATGAATGTCAAACCTGTCATGCACCACACTGTGCAACAACATGTTTCACCATCACAGTTAACATCTATCTAGTAGAGTCAATAACAGGTGTAGGTACAAAAGCAAGTAAAGATAATACACGAAGGATTGATGAAATAATAATGATCAAATAGATGTCTCATCGTCTAACAAATGGAAAATACATAGTCAATGTCTGAATAAATAAACTGGGGTAGTAAACGAGTCTCAAGTACAAATATCTGACAAGAAGAAAATAAGGCACACCGCCTTTACAACTTTCTAGAATAAGACTCTCAAAATACCTAACAAAAGTCCACTGTGGAGCTCCAAAAGAAAATATATCTAAGTAGACAGCTGAAGCTAAAATGCCTCGCCGTCAACCTGCGACTCTCCGGGCTCCTGGCTCGCTACCTGAAAGGGGGAGGGACAACGAGCGTCAAAGCGCTAGCGAGTAACGTCACAACCAACCCCAAGGGAAAATGGCTCGTTGTATATGAAAATACAAATAATATATAATAGATCCAAAAATCATTGATCTTACTAAAGAGGGTCTTAGTATTTAGGAATTTACAACACGAGAATAGGTACGTCGAGCGAAATAATCCAAACAAGGAAACCCTCATGTATATACCTTATATCTCAAATTTATGAACTCCTAAATACCAAACCCAAGATTTTAGTACAGTAACAATGATAAAAGAAATACAACAAACACCAGAGTATAATTACAGTGCTGTGACATAGCCAACATGAATATCATGTCAAAATCTACATAAGCGTTATACCAAAATCTATATAATTATCATGTCGTGAAATGCTGTATAATAGTCACATGCAGGGTTAAGAACTATGTCCGAAACAAGAATTAACTATTGTAGTTTTCCAAACTCATGGAATAAATGACAATTGTCCAACACGAGGACTGAGAGGGATTATAGTCCAACACGAGGACTTCTATGGATTATAGTCCAACACGAGGACTGTGGAAATAATCAAATATCGCTATGATACATGTAGTGAAAACCACTTATTAATCTCACCACCAAATCAGCATATAAGTCTCAAATTTATACCCCAGGTCATCTATCATGCATGGATACATAGTGGGACAAATAACCTAGGTTAGATAATCCAGGCAAACTCTCGAACAAGAGTAAAATACTCAAAATATAGAAAACTGGTAATTTGCAACAGAGAGTTCGGCGGTCGACCACACCGGTCGACCGCACTCTGATACACGACTGGCGGTCGGCCGCTGCGGCTTCGCGGTCAACCGACAGAACGCCGCGGTCGACCGACAAAACACCACGGTTGACCGACAGAACGCCGTAGTCGACCGCAGCCCTAACACGAGCTCAACGGTCGACCGATCCGGTCGACCACCAAGCGGACAGAAACCCAAGTCTGGGTTTCTGTCAACTCAAAACCTGAAACAAATTTTGTTAAACAAAACCCAGATTATAGAAATGTCATAAATCAGTAAAATCGCTAATATAAACCTTTAAAACTTTGCCACCAAGATTCCATAAATGTATAAACATGATTTAATCATCGTTAACAATAAAAACGGGATTTTTACTCCTTTCTTAGATATTTTCAGATCTAGATCTGTTAACAGAAAACATTGGTGAGTTTTTTAAAACAGATAAAATCCCAAATCCATATTCTATGCCATAATAATCTATTAGCTATTCTAAAATACGAAGGCTCAATAAAAACCAATAAAACTCAGTTCTTGACATGAAAACAAAAAGGGTGGGGGTTGGACGAGAAATTACTCACCTTGGGTGTTGACGAAAGCCCTAGATTTGCCGGAGGTTGATTCTCAACGCTGCAAATCCAAAATCCCGCTGTAAAAAATCCTCCAGATCTCCTCCTAAGCACCAAATCCAGCTAGGGTTTGAGATTTGAGAGATGGGGGCTAGGGTTTTAAGCCTGAGGTGAAGAGAGGCTCTCTTGGGTTGAGTTGGTGTATATACTAACTCCCTAACCCGACCCAAAATCCAAAAGACCCGAAACAAAACCGCAAAGAAAACAAAACCTGGAAGCTCTCTGACCGCTGTGCGGTCGACCGCGTCGGTCGACCGCGCAGCACAAAAATGCCTGCTGCTGGGCATTTCACACGCTGGCCATAACACTCGATTTCTCTCACTTATAATCACTTGTTGGGTTCTCAAACACAGATAATTACATTTATCTGACATATATATGTATATATATATGATTATTCATCATAAGGGAATTATTTACTATTAATAATTCACATATATTTATTATAGAAATTTTTGGGGTTTTACAACTATCTGAGCTTCTCTCTTGTTCTTGGGCTTTGGCTTTTGGGCTTTGTCATTTCTTTTTCTTTTTAGCTTCGGGCTTTTGGATAAATTGGCAATTTGATTTTCCAATGTGCTTCTTGATTTCTCTTTTGTTTTATTTCTTTATTTACTCAAGGGGACTTTGTTAAGAGATAGAATTTTTTGGGATTTATTCTTCATTAACCTGTATTTAAAGATAAAAATAATTATTAGTGGCATATTTATTCATATAAAATAGATAATGAGGGTATAAAATTATAATAAAATATGATTATCATTAACATCAAACCTCTGATAATTAACTTATCATCTCTCTTCAATTGAGCGATATGTCCACAATCTTGTCACGATAACAAAACACATATGATGACCCGATCGACTTATTGACTCTCTTCAATAGAGTGATAGGTCCACAAACTTATCACGTTAATAAAATACCTCTAACAATTAATTTATCGACTCTTTTCAATAGAACAATAGGTGTACATACCCGTCAAGTTAATAACACACTGTTGATGACCAAATCAACTTATCGACTCTCTTCAATAGAGAGATAAGCCTGTAAAACCACGTAAATTTAATTATTTTATGATAAATAATGATAAATATGTTATATGATGAAAAATAATATATTTTGATATTTGGATATGATAAAAATTTATTTGAGATTAATTCAATGTATATTTGTGAAAATATGAGTGCAAATGCATAAAGCATGCACAAAGGCTAAGAGTGAAAATCTGGGAATAATGACCAGTTATGAGTTTTTATATTTTGCACACCGATACAGTTAGCATTTGGAAAAGTATAAAAGACCAAAGTTGTAGGTCTCTTCAACAGATTTCCAACAAGTCTTAGATCACCTCATTCTAAGGTCGGATAAGAAAGTTACAGCTAAAATACCAAAGGGATATTTTCCTAGTCAGACTAGGTTTCCTGGTTCGGGTCTAACAGATTTGTTTCGGGTTTGCCTCTATAAATACCTATATTTTACATGAAAATTCCTTTTTTATCATATCTAAGAACCTTAACAGTCACTAAACACCCATAAACCCTATTTTAAATTCTTGGAGAAGATTGGAGGCTTTCAAGTTGGGTTTTTGTTGATTTTTGGCTTTTGGAGTGGAGACCTCCTTCGATGTTGCTTCTAACAAGTTTTCCTATAACCCCAGGCGAATATCATCTCTACTAATCCCCCTCCCAGTTTTTAAAATATTTTTGAAGAGTTTTTAATGAGTTTTATAGAGCCTAATCAATTAATTTGTGTATAAAAATTGGATCTTTTGTATATATGTATAAAGACTAGGTCTTTTCATGTTAAAGAGATTAAGCACGAATTTACAGAAGTATTTTAAGATATAAAAATAATTTAAAATATTGTTTATCTGAATTTAGATGCCTTATAAAGTTTCGTGCATGATTGAAGGTTTACATATGATTTCTTGTGCAAATAATCATGTTTGTTATGTTCTGCTGAAAATCTGCTGCACATATATACTATTGAGCTAGAAATTTGAAATAACAAATGAAATCCAAATTGAACCAAACTAATGCCAATTGAAAGACATGTGAATCTAGTTTTCAAAACAGAAAACCATACCTAAAGATAGTTTTCTTAAAGAAAGATATTCTCAATTCACTGATGATATATCCTGCAGAAATTTTGCTGCATATATAAAATGTTTGACTGGAAATTAGAAATATCATATGAACTCCAAACTGAACCAAATTCGTGCAAATGATAGCTATGTGAGTCTAGTTTCCAAAATGAAAAACTATTCTTAAAAAGAGTTTGTCTAGAGAAAGATATTCTTAATTTACTAATGATATGTTCTGCAAAAAACTGCAGATGTGCTGATTTGAAATAAATTGATATATTACGTAAAGGTTTCTTAAGTTTCGCTCTTGTTTGTTATTTTTGAGAGAGTTTCTCGATTTTGTACTATTATATACAATGCTTAAGAGTTTTTTAACATCTGGGATGATGATGAAAACCAGATATGGACACGCACACCGAGATATGTGCACATACACTTAGATTTTGTTGTGTTAACATACTTTTTGTCGCACGTTGAGCTGATGAATACATATGAAAGAGTATAGTTATTTCATGTATCCAAAAATAGGGAGATAAAACCTATTTGCCGCAGAATGATTGAGTAAGAGTATTATAATAGTATCGTTATTTCATGTATTCGGAAATAGAGAGATAAAACCTATTTGCCGCAGAACGATTGAGTAAGAGTATTACAAAAGTATCATTAATATATGTATCCGGAATAGGAAAATAATAAACCCTATTACCGTAGAGCGATTGAGTAACGAGCATTATAAAAGTATCGCTATAGTACAAGATAATGTACACATAGATATTTGATCAGTTGTAGGCTTTACTTCCATGATAGATTGCCCGTGAGTAGTGTATTTCCTTTCAGAATTTGATACACCCGTTATGGACGGCAGATATATTTGTTTTAGCTTAGTTTGGTATCCTCTTATATTAGAGCAGGTCACTCGGACGTAATTCGTGATGAGATGATTATTCTTTATGTTGGAGATTGGAGTATTTATCATTGATTATTTGTTTTTCATTCATAGAGAGTTATATGAATGATTTGATATATGTATGTACTGACTCTATTTTCTTATATACTCCTACCCCTTCCCCTGGGGAGAGGTAGTGATGATCTCGTTAGCGCTTTGACGCTCGTTGTTTTCCCCCCTTTCAGGCAGCGAGTCTGGCGCACGGAGAGTCATAGGTTGATGGGATTTTTTAGTTGTCTATTTAGTTACTTATCATATTTTGTAGTTATTGTAGAACTCCACATGTTGTTGATAAATCTCAGAATCTAGATTGGTATTTTGTTTCATAGAGTTGAGAGCTATTGTGAGACTTTGTTTATGTGACTCATTGTATTTGAGATTCAATTCAGACTCAGAGATATGTCTATTTTTTCCAATTGGGTTCATTATTGATTTTTCTTATGCTTCTTCTGTGTATATCCAGTATTGTCCTATTTCTATTTTTACCTATCTGTACCTTTACCTATTTATTATTTCCACTAGAGAGATAATGATTGTGATGGTAAAACTTGTCATAGCATGGTGGTTAGTACTTGGCAGGTTTGACAATCCGGGTTTTACTTGGGACTGCAGCCTTGTGTGAACCCTGGGCGTCACAGTTGGTATCAGAGCCAGGTTCCATCATCCTTAGGATCATTCTTGTGTTAAATTGTGGAGCTAGGATAGAGTTTCCTAGGATTCACGTATAGAGTCCGTTAGGAATTCCTAGAATTAGTGAGGATGATATGTGCGTATATCTCAAAATTTCAAATTTTTTTATGACAATTATTTTATGTTGATTTGAAATATTTGTGTGAATACTATATGTTATGAATACGTATTGTGATACGTTATATATATGTATATATGTTTACGATCTCACTTACTGTGATCATAAGCTCTCCTCTTGATATTATAAATATTGGAACGAGGATGCAGTCGAGATAAAACTCATACCCGGAGAGCTGAGCAAGCAGAGTCCGAGCCGCAGCAGGATCCACAGTATTTGATCGACTTTATGGTACCGTTTGCAAAAACAGAGACTAGCAACACTCGAGGAGGGAGTAGCGAGCCACATTACATTTTTTAGAGTTCCACCATCCGTTGTACTAATTGTGCCAATGGAAGAGGTAATATTAATGATTATATTATCACAACCATTTGTTGATAGAGATACAGAGCAGGAGGCTTGGCTCTGTAAGAATAAGAAAGATGTAGGACACTAAGAACACCATAGTGTAGGGCACATTGGATTCATATGCAGCTTATAAATAAAAAGGAATATGTGAAAATTCCTTAACGTAGACTCAGTACCAGACCAGAGGTTAAATATGTTCAGCACAGAGGATATCACTGGAGATTAGCAGCAAAGGATAGCTACGATTTCAGATTTTCGTCGGGACAGTGAATATCACTTATTTGGGAAAATTTTGTTTACTTTTTCAATAAGCAGTTAGAGCTAGTTTGCTTAAAACAGTGAGATATGCCTATAGTTAATTACGAAATCAAGACTAGCATGATGGCAACGTCAAGGGCAAGAGGCCTATTATGGGATCTAGAGGACCCCAACAGCGAGGTAAGGATTTTTACTATTAGCAATAAAGACATTACAAGAAGATAGCAAACATGATTTGATGACACCGCAGCAGCGCATGATTCGGGACACATGATACAATTATAACAAGATCGGACATAAAGCGAAGAATTATCGCAGTACACCAATAGGAGACTAGCATGATAGAGATCAGGGTCAATAATCTTAGGGTAGAAGTTACAGCCAACATCGGAGGATAGATGTGCTACCAGTTATTCCGAGGATTTAGGGGCCTATAGGCCAGAATTGCGTTATTCAGAGTATTCATCAGTGTCAGATGGACCCATGTGTTTCACCGCCAGTAGCGTAGCATGCGTCGGCCACCAGCAGAGTTTATGTAGTCGCGTCACGTGATCATAGTGCGAGCAGAGTTTTCATAGTAAATTCTTATCCAGCTCGAATCTTGTTGATTCAGAAGCTTCGCATTTTTTTATCTATCATGATGTCATGATTAGACATCAGCTGGTAGCACAGCGTTTTGGCGTTCCATTATCAGTTTCTACTCCTTTAGGGGAGGTGTCCTTATTAGAGAGTATATGTAGGAGATGTGTCATCAGTATAGATGAGTTTGAGTTCATCTTTGTCATGGTCGTGTTGTGGATGTCGAACTTCGACGTCATTTTTAGTATGAAATGGTTATCATCCTACAATATCAATACCGACTGTTTTGCTAAAACAGTATGCTTGTGAGCATTCGTTGGGATTATATAGATTGTAGAACCTCACAGGGTAACCAGAATGCATAGTCATTTCTGGCATAAGTCGAAGAGGTGATGATACGGGATCGGGGTGCAGTTTGGGCGAGACCGGAGTTGCCTCAGTATATCAGGATGTCTTTCAGGACATACCTATGTTTTCTCCAGTGAGAGAGGTTATTTCTCTGCATCGAGTTGCAGCAGGCACCGTACCGATTTTTCGAGCACCCTATCATATCTTATGGCACCCGCTGAGAGGAGGGAGCTACAGACTCAGGTAGATGAGTTGTTAACTCAGGGTTTTATTTGTCGGAGTCATTTTCATATGAGCACAGGTCTTCTTCGTGGGGAAGAAGGACTATAGCATGCGATTGTGTATCGATTATCATGAGTTGAATAAGGTCATTTTTCGGATCACGGATCCACTATCAAGGATTTATGACTTGGTTGACTAGCTGCGGGGAGCGCAGCATTTCTCGAAGATTGATCTTCATTCTAGTTATTTCCAATTGTGATTACGGTAAATGGATGTTTTCAAAACCGCATTTTCTGACTCGATATGGGTCTTTTGAGGTCTTGTCATGCCATTTGGGCTGATTAATGCACCCGCGGTATCCATGGATTTGATGAACCGGGTTTTTCGTCCATGTTAGGACTAGTTCGTAGTCGTTTTATTGATGACATCATTATCTTTTTGATATCGGAGTCAGAGCACGAGCGTCATCCTCTATTGGCATTACGGGGATAGCGGACAGTCGAGATTAGAGGCATTAGTGATACACCGAGTTCAGCAAATACGAGTTTTGGCTACAAGAGATCAGATTTTTAGGCCATATCATCAGCAGGTGGGGCATAACAGTAGATCCAGCCATTGTTGAGGCTGTACTAGATTGGGAGCCACTAAGAACCATTACAGGGGTTCGTAGTTTTAGTATGGTATGAGAGAAAGTTTATTCAGGACTTTTTGAAGATTGTGATACCACTTACACACCTTACAAAGAAGGGAGTATAGTTTGCTTTGGGCACAGGGTGCTAGGAAGCCTTTAAGACTATTAAGGCTAGATAGACTACAATAATAATTTTGACTATTCTAAACAGTGATACGACATTTGTCATTTATGTGGACACGTCATTAGCAGGACTATGAGGTGTTTTGATGCAGACCTGGAGGGTATGGCTTATTTCGCGACAGTTTAGGTGCATCGTAACGGATATACAGTACATCCATGCACAAGGAAAATGTACAAGGATCTGAAGAGGCATTTTTGGTGGAGTGGTATGCGCAGAGGGATTTCAGATTATGTAGCTAAGTGTTATACCTGCCAATAAAATTAAGGCAGAACATCAGAGATATGCAGGAACCCTATAACTTTTATCCATTCCTGAGTGGAAGTGGGCAGATATTTCCATGGATTTCATAGTGGGGTTGCCTAAGACGAAGAAAGGAAATGATTCTATTTGGGTTATAGTGGACAGATTGACTAAGTCCACACATTTCTTACCTGTGAGGACGACTTATATGGCAGATACGTATGCGAGGATCTTCATTCGGGAGATTGTTAGATTGCATGGAGTTTCAAAGACGATTGTATCAGATCGGGGCTCAGTCTTCACATCTCATTTTTAGAGGAGTTTCCAGGATACTTTTGGCAGTCAGTTGTCATTTAGCAGTGTTTTTTACCCCCAGACAGATGGTCAGACCGAGAGGGTGAATTAGATCTTAGAGGACATGCTGAGAGCGTGTATTTTAGATTTTCAGGGTAATTAGGAGGACCATATCCCACTGATTGAATTTGCATATAATAATAGTTATCAAGCTACCATCAGGATGGCATCGTATGAAGCTTTGTACGGGAGACCTTGCAGATCACCTATATGTTGGGCAGAGCCAGAGGATAGTTTATTGATTGGTCCAGAGTTAGTTAGATAGACCATAGAGAAGGTGACATTGATTCGAGAGCGCAGTCTTACGACGCAGAGTCGGCAAAAGAGCTATGCAAATCAGAGGAGACGACCTTTAGAGTTCCAGGTCGGAGACTCAGTTATGATGAAAGTATCACCGATAAAGGGCGTTTAGCGAATCGGTAGACGGGAGAAGCTTGCCCCGAGATATGTTAGTCCTTTTAGGTACATCGAGCGCATTGGAGCTATTTCTTACAGGTTAGATCTTCCAGCATCAATATCGAGTATACACGATGTCTTTCATGTTTTGATACTTAAGAAGCATCTGCGGGATGATGAGCAACAGAGAGTGATTGACTCACCATAGATTGAGATTCAGGATGACTTGATTATCGTAGAGATTTCGGTATGCATACTTGCTAGAGAGAATAAAAAGCTTAGTAATAAAGTCATTCCATTAGTAAAAGTTCAGTGGAACCAGTAAGGAACCGAAGAGATTTCTTGGGAGCGCGAGGAGGATGTTCGTCGTGACTACCCATACCTGTTTGGACATGTATGATGTTGATAAATTCTTATGCTTATATGCTTTGATAGTAGTCTTTATCTATGTTGTTTAGCCACATTTATATTTATCTTTAACACTAGAATGAAGATATTGTCACCTGATCCTTAATCATTTGAAACATATGGTATATACATGAGGGTTTCCTTGTTTGGATTATTTCGCTCGACGTACCAATTTCGTTTAATTAGGGATTTATGGGAGAATGTTTGCATTCTAGGTTGTTAACTTTAAATATAATTGTGCTAATACTATGAGATAGGTGCAGAAGAAATTCTTAATATGAATTACACCTTCTTATTGTGTTTTCTCAGTTTTTAAGCTTTGAGATGCGATTGTGGAATTTCGGGGACGAAATTCTTTTAAGGGGGGAAGAATGTAAAACCCCGTAAATTTGAATATTTTATGATAAATAATGATAAATATGTTATATGGTAGAAAATAATATATTTTGATATATGGATATGATAAAAATTGATTTGAGATTAATTCAATGTATATTTGTGAAAATATGAGTGCAAATGCACAAAACATGCACAAAGGCCAAGAGTGAAAATCTGGAAATAATGACCAGTTATGAGTTTTTATATTTTTCACACCGATACGTTTAGAATTTGGAAAAGTGTAAAATACCAAAGTTGTAGGTCTCTTTAACAGCTTTCCAACAAGTCTTAGATCACCTCATTCTGAGATTTGATAAGAAAGTTACAGCTAAAATACCGAAGGGGTATTTTCCTAGTCAGACTAGGTTTCCTAGTTCGGGTCTAACAGGTTTGTTTCGGGTTTGCCTCTATAAATACCTGTATTTTTTAAGAAAATTCCTTTTTTTATCATATTTAAGAACCCTAACAGCCACCAAACACCCATAAACCCTATTTTGAATTCTTGGAGAAGATTGGAGGCTTTCAAGTTGGGTTTTTGTTGATTTTTGGCTTTTGGAGTGGAGATCTCCTTCGATGTTGCTTCTAACAAGTTTCCTATAACCCCAGGCGAATATCATCTCTACTAATCCCCCTCCCAGTTTTTAAAATATTTTTTGAAGAGTTTTTAATAAGTTTTATAGAGCCTAATCAATTAATTTATGTATAAAAATTGGATCTTTTGTATATATGTATAAAGACTAGGTCTTTTCATGTTAAAGAGATTAAGCACGAATTTACAGAAGTATTTTAAGATCTGAAAATAATTTAAAACATTGTTTTTCTGAATTTAGATATCTTATTCTTTGTTTTAAAGTTTCGTGCATGATTGAAGGTTTACATATGATTTCTTGTGCAAATAATCATATTTGTTATGTTCTGCTGAAAATCTGCTGCACATATATACTATTGAGCTAGAAATTTAAAATAACAAATGAAATCCAAATTGAACCAAACTAATGCCAATTGAAACACATGTGAATCTAGGTTTCAAAACAGAAAACCATACCTAAAGATAGTTTTCTTAGGGAAAGATATTCTCAATTCACTGATGATATATCCTGCAGAAATTCTGCTGCATATATAAAATGTTTGACTGGAAATTAGAAATATCATATGAACTCCAAACTGAACCAAATTAGTGCAAATGATAGCTATGTGAGTCTAGTTTCCAAAACAAAAAACTATTCTTAAAAAGAGTTTGTCCAGAGAAAGATATTCTTAATTTACTAATGATATGTTCTGCAAAAAACTGCAGATGTGCTGATTTGAAATAAATTGATATATTACGTAAAGGTTTCTTGAGTTTCGCTCTTGTTTGTTATTTTTGAGAGAGTTTCTCGATCTTGTACTATTATATACAATGCTTAAGAGTTATTTAACATCTGGGATGATGATGAACACCAGATATGGACACGCACACCGAGATATGTGCACGTACACTTAGATTTTGTTGTGTTAACATACTTTTTGTCGCACGTTGAGCTGATGAATACATATAAAAGAGTATAGTTATTTCATGTATCCGGAAATAGGGAGATAAAACCTATTTACCGCAGAATGATTGAGTAAGAGTATTACAATAGTATCGTTATTTCATGTATCCGAAAATAGGGAGATAAAACCTATTTACCGCAGAACGATTGAGTAAGAGTATTACAATAGTATCGTTATTTCATGTATCTAGAAATAGGAAGATAAAACCTATTTACCGCAGAACGATTGAGTAAGAGTATTACAAAAGTATTGTTAATTCATGTATCCGGAAATAGGGAGTTAAAACCTATTTGCCGCAGAAAGATTGAGTAAGAGTATTACAATAGTGTCGTTATTTCATGTATTCGGAAATAGAGAGATAAAACCTATTTGCCGCAGAACGATTGAGTAAGAGTATTACAAAAGTATCGTTAATATATGTATCCGGAATAGGAAAATAATAAACCCTATTACCGTAGAGCGATTGAGTAACGAGCATTACAAAAGTATCGCTATAGTACAAGATAATGTACACATAGATATTTGATCAGTTGTAGGCTTTACTTCCATGATAGATTGCCCGTGAGTAGGGTATTTCCTTTCAGAATTTGATACACCCGTTATGGACGGCAGATATATTTGTTTTAGCTTAGTTTGGTATCCTCTTATATTAGAGCAGGTCACTCAGACGTAATTCGTGATGAGATGATTATTCTTTATGTTGGAGATTAGAGTATTTATCATTGATTATTTGTTTTTCATTCATAGAGAGTTATATGAATGATTTGATATATGTATGTACTGACTCTATTTTCTTATATACTCCTACCCCTTCCCCTGGGGAGAGGTAGTGATGATCTCGTTAGCGCTTTGACGTTCGTTGTTTTCCCCCCTTTCATGCAGCGAGTCTGGCGCACGGAGAGTCGTAGGTTGATGGGATTTTTTAGTTGTCTATTTAGTTACTTATCATATTTTATAGTTATTGTAGAACTCCACATGTTGTTGATAAATCTCAGAATCTAGATTGGTATTTTGTTTCATAGAGTTGAGAGCTATTGTGAGACTTTGTTTATGTGACTCATTGTATTTGAGATTCAATTCAGACTCAGAGATATGTCTATTTTTTTTTCCAATTGGGCTCATTATTGATTTTTCTTATGCTTCTTCTGTGTATATCCAGTGTTGTCCTATTTCTATTTTTTTACCTGTCTGTACCTTCACCTATTTATTATTTCCACTAGAGAGATAGTGATTGTGATTGTGAAACTTGTCATAGCATGGTGGTTAGTGCTTGGCAGGTTTGACAATCCGGGTTTCAGCTGGGACTGCAGCCTTGTGTGAACCCTGGGGCATCACAAAGCTCAAAAAATATTGTTAGGTTAACATCACACCTCTAACAGTCAACCCCTGAAATGAAGTTATTAATCCTTTTTCAATAAGAATAGCAAGTTTTCATTATAAAATCTCCAACAGATTAAAGATTTTCTGGAATTATCCTAGTGATAATAAAGAAAATTTCTGAATTTCACTCTAAGTAAAAATTAATGCCAAGTTAATACTACACCTCTGGCACTTCAAATTTTCTTTCAGTGTTTCAAGTGAAAACATAACACAGAAAGAAATAGCGACAAAGCCTACGTATTCAACATCATAGCACCAAAATCCATGCCTTACACTCATGGGGGACTTTATCTCGATTCCTAATTAGAGATAAGTCTATGCCTAAACAACTTACACAGTCCTCCATTCTTAGCGCAGAAGCAATTTGCTTATCTTTACATCTGTTCCAAGGTATCATTTCCAATACATCTGTGGGGCAAGCTCGTACACATTGAGTACATCCTATGCATGTATCATAAATTTTTATTGAATGCACGTGTTGTCGATTAGTCTTTTTTTGTAAAAATGACAAAGTCTATGTATTCGATATCATAGCATTAAGTCTAAAAGAGTTTATTCTTTTAGCATAACGTTACATATGGAACGGACTTAGACAATCCACATGCTAGCGTGACTCAAATGGTAGTTAGTAAAGGCTTATCAAATTCGTTGATGGCTGAGGGTTTTTCAAAAATCCTATGATTGTTTGCGAGCCCATCAGCTAAATAGATGTGAGCCATGACGTGACGTTTAAGAGGTTCTACTCTTGAGTAGCTTGTACAGTAGCTACAGTTTCTCATTGAAGATCATACTCATACGGGTTCTGCGTGGCAAATCCCTTAAACTAATATGTCTTCTAAGTGGGTGCAGAGAACAACTCCTTTATGACAAGGAATCAACAGCTTCAAGATCAGAGTTGAGATCCAAACTATTCCGAAAATTCGTCCCAGTCAATCCCGAACTTTCGAAAACTTTGGAGGGGGTACTGTAGGCTGTCTAAAAATTACTACAGATAGCTTATCCCCATCAAACACCAATGTTAGAAGTTACAATTTGATTGCTTCCAGAAGACTACAATTTGAAGACTTTCACATAGATGATGATCTTTGCAATGCTCTAATTCAACAGCCTTCATAATTAACATTGGGAGTTACAATTTGATGACTCTCAAATTTTCAACGAGCTAAGACGAAGGTTACAAGATGATGATCTTTGCAACGCTCTAGCAAAAGAGATTACAAATTGACGGTCTCATCAAATTATAATGCAAATATCTCTCAAACTTTAAGGAATTTGGAAAAACAGAGAAAGTAAACCGAACCCTTTGGGGTAGGTTTGGTCGGCTCTGTCTCATTGAGATAGTCGATTTTCATATATAATGTAACGCCCCGCTTCGGAATCCCGGAGTCGGTACGCTATTAGATATGATAGACTGGCCTCACAAACCACCACATGTCTTTTCAGCACGTTTTGTCCTCACTCACGCGCTCCCTGGAAAACTTCCCAGGGGGTCACCCATCCTAGAATTTCTCCAGGCCAAGCACGCTTAACTTTGGAGTTTCTAAGAGTTGGATTTCCGAAAAGAAGATGCATCTTGGTGGTATGAGTATTCCAATCAAATCTATCAATAGTAGTCACATCACCCTCTCAAGGATTGGGGTATTACAAACTCCCCCACTTAAACTCGCAACGTCCTCATTGCGCCAAATTATATCATCCAAGACCGTACCATCCGTGTGAGATTCTAGAGGTGGCTCCTGCGGCCTCAAGAGGTGGCTCTCGCCCTCTCGACGTAGCACTTTGCGCCGCATAGCACTTATCTCTCACAATTCCGATTGGCTTTGCTCTGATATCATTTGTAACGCCCGGCCCCGGAATCCCAGAGTCGGTACGCTATTAGATCTGATGGGCTGACCTCACAAACCACCACATGTCTTTTCATCACGTTTTGTCCTCACTCACACGCTCACTGGAAAACTTCCCAGGGGGTCACCCATCCTAGAATTTTTCCAGGCCAAGCACGCTTAACTTTAGAGTTTCTAAGAGTTGGGTTCCCAAAAAGAAGATGCATCTTGGTGGTATGAGTATTCCAATCAAATCTATCAATAGTAGTCACATCGCCCTCTCAAGGATTTGGGTATTACAAACTCCCCCACTTAAACTCGCAACGTCCTCATTGCGCTAAATTATATCATCTAAGACCGTACCATCCGTGTGAGATTCTAGAGGTTGGTCCTGCGGCCTCAAGAGGTGGCTCCCGCCTTCTCAACGTAGCACTTTGCGCCGCATAGCACTTAGCTCTCATAATTCCGGTTGGCTTTGCTCTGATACCATTTGTAACGCCCCGCTCTGGAATCCCGGAGTCGGTACGCTATTAGATATGATAGACTGGTCTCACAAACCACCACATGTCTTTTCAGCACGTTTTGTCCTCACTCACGCGCTCCCTGGAAAACTTCCCTGGGGGTCACCCATCCTAGAATTTTTCCAGGCCAAGCACGCTTAACTTTGGAGTTTCTAAGAGTTGGATTTCCGAAAAGAAGATGCATCTTGGTGGTATGAGTATTCCAATCAAATCTATCAATAGTAGTCACATCACCCTTTCAACTAAACGAAGCTAAGCCTCCTGATTAGCTTCTCTGCCATCAACTGGTGGTGCCTGTGGGACCACTGGTATCCTCTCTGATACTTCCTCCCGAATAGATAACTCCTAAACGGATGCCTCTTCAGGAACGAGAGTCTCTGGATTTCTCCAGGCCCAGCACGCCTAACTTTGGAGTTTCTAAGAGTTGGATTTTCGAAAAGAAGATGCATCTTGGTGGTATGAGTATTCCAATCAAATCTATCAATAGTAGTCACATCACCCTCTCAAGGATTGGGGTATTACATATAATTCGTCTAATTCTGACTTACGGTTTGAAAGTTATGACATGTTCTTCATAGCAAGTTATGTTCTGTAGTCCGTCTGCAAGACTGAACTTCGCCTGAACATGAGACTTAGCCTGAAGCTCGCCAAGCTTGCCTGAGGCTCGCCTCTATGTTTCAGAGTCAAAACGTAGGGCTCATCCCCACGTTCCAGATTCAAAACGCAGAGGTCATGCTTGCGTTCCAGGGTCAAAACGCAAAGGTCATCCCCAACGTTCAAGTTCAAAACGTAGGTTTCATCTCCAGCGTTCAAGTTCAAAACACAGGGTTCATCCCCAGCGTTGCAGTTGAAAACATAGAGTTCGTGGACTCAAAACGTAGAGTTTACAAAGCCATGCGAACACGATGGTTTAAGCCTAAAACAGGCCCAACTCTACGTTTCAAGTCTAAAATGCAAAGTTCGGGCCCAAAACGCTATTTTCAGCGATTGACTCATTCAAAGCATGAACTGAACGGTTCCAGAAACCATTTTTTCCCCACAATTTGAGGGATTTCTTTCCTACTTAGGAGCAGATTAAGGGGGCGGTTACACCCTATTCAACTCCATTATGGAGAGAATTAAGTGGGCGGTTACACCCCTTAATCCTCTATAAATAGCTAAAAAATCAGCTTAGTTCGGATCTTTCAGCTTCGCAGCAAAGAAGAGATCTTTGGTCGTCTTTTTGGAATCTTTGATCTAAAGCTTTGGAGATCAGCAACTTGGAGGAACTCTTGGATCATCTCGAAAGGCTTTGATTGAAGCCTTTAAGATTACTCGGCTTGGCTTTTTGAACTCTTTCTAAGAGTTCTTCTGAACTCGATCAGAGTTAAAAACTTGCTCTGCAAGTTTTTCGAAACTCGTTCAGAGTTCTTTAACTCGTTCAGAGTTTTAAACTTGCCATGCAAGTTCTCCTCAACCTCAATCAAGAGGAATCAACCACGTTCCACAAAGCGAGGTGGTCGGATCGTTAACGAGAAGCAAACTTGATACGAACGTCGAGGGAGGCATCTCATCGCCACCATGAAGAACCCATGTTAAACAAAGGGGAGGATCTCCATCGATCTTCTTCTCTTTTGTAAATCGAGAATCCGATACAAGAAGTTTGTAATTTTATTTTCTAAGCCTGTTAGAGAGTGACTGCATTGAGAGAATTGTATTCATTCTTTATATAAGCTAGTTAGAGAGATAATACAATAAATCATATTTTCAATTATCTTCTTACAAATTTTCCCACCAAATAGGACATATGCCTCATAGTTTTCTGGATGGGATTTAAGCTGAGAGAATGCAAAAGAAAGTTAGCTTCAAAAGAATTATGAGCATCAAACCTAATCGAAATGAAACAAGTTAATATAGCTGTTGGCAATGATGGACAGACCTAAGTGATGACTTGTTGTCGTACAAACTTATGGTGTTTAGGAGTGCGGTAAAATTGATCAGATAGAGCTCGAAACTGAACCAATATGCAAGAATCAAGTAAGATCAGTTAACAAGAGGGAAACGTCAAAATAGTCAACATGAAAAAAGAAGATTCTGGAGCACTTCAGGTTGGACATCTTTGATGTAGGATCAAGAAGTAATGCATAAGGCAATTGCGCTAGACATGTTAGCTCAAGCCGAGGAGTTTTAACATGAGTGTGTGGGTGCAGACATAAGTGCCGTGCATCAGTAAATGTCATGCATCAGTGTCTCAGAAGCAAAATGCAGAAATTATAAAATAGATTAATAACTTCACATTAAGTCAGTTGTCTAGTAAATGTCATGCATCAGTGTCATTATTAACATAAAGAGTTATATAGTTGTGATTTATAGACAGAGACATAAGTGTTCTATGCTAGAGCAAACTGAAGTTTCAGATATGGCAACATAGTTCGTGTGTGGGTGCAGACATGCATGTTATTTTTGTAATGATTAATTCATTATAATATCATCTTAAAATGAGGAACACTGCAAAGAATAAGCTAGGAACACTGCAATCATAGCCAGTACACCCCTATATAGAAAATGACAAAGATGTCAGCAAGAATTTACCATTAATTTTAAAGAATAAGAAGATAAAAGAAGTGAAAAGTCACGCCTCTGTTCTAAAAAGAAAGAAAGATAAATAAGCTTCAACTGAGACTGTATAATAGAAGCCCCTAATTAATTTTATTTTGCAATAAGCATACCTCCTTACAGATGTAACAAGGTCATGAGAAGCAGTGCTTAATTTCTGGATCCAATGCTCCACTTGTCCAAATGTTAAACAAAACTTAGTCACTTAGATAAATCGAAAATTAGTGGTTCTTTTGAATATGAAATTTATGACATCTAAACTTGAGTTAAATATTGTTTTCCAGACAACATATGTGTTCTCGTTTATGTTGAATCTACAGCAAGCTTATTACAAATTACAAACTTATTTTCAAAATGACAGCTAATTTACTAACAGAGCCAATGGCATAGTCTCTAAGCTTGGATACCCATCAATCTCCCGACCAACATTATTAACTCTAGTTCCTCTCAAGCCATTAATCTCCATAAGCAGCTTTAACACTAACATTGTAATCATAGACATCAAGATATGAGATAGTAATTTGGTCATAAATTATGGTTCCAAACAAGCAAATTCAAGCTTCATACTCATTGAAGCTTTGAAGAATAAAGCTAAGACACTAGAAATTACCTCTAAGGCGATCGATGCCATAGAGCTCGAAACCAAAGAATACAATTCCTTGAGTCATCAATACAGCAGTAAAATTAAATAGAAAAAGACAAATGTAACTCCCACTAAATAACACTGCTAGGATAAACATCAAACAACAAGTGATTATTGAGCTAACCGTTTCTTGCTGCATATAGATAGATTAGCATCCAACACCTCTGTTTCCTACCAAAGAATCAATTAGAAAAAAAGAATCATTTTTTATTACCTTCGCCTACGGGCTCGATCCCTCATCCTTCCCTTTCATCTCCTTCTAAAGTATGCATCAACTTTCCAAGTACTTTTCCTATTAAAGGAACAACATGCAATATGCATCAACTTTGCTAGTGTGATGCCAATGGAGATTAACATAATACATATGCTCATCTGCCTATGAATCATAAGGACACTGATTACAGACACAAAGCAATTTTGGATATTATTAGATTGTCCTTTACACCCTAACTCCCAGCATGCTAAGTATTATATTTGATACATTCATGGTTAAAATTATTTTTAAAAATCTGAAATATAGAGATCCTAGAGACGTTTGCTTCGTATGAATTTGCAAAGTTTAGAGCAAAGATGTACATAGTCAAGCAAATCAATATATTATATTAATCTAAATATAGAGATCCAAGCATCATCACAATGAATAATACTCCTAACTTTAAAGAAAAAAAGTTAACAAATGTCACCAAAAGCAATCATGCACCTTAGATTGCTGTGGTTACCGGTAGGAGTATCAGGCTGGAATTGTGGCATGAACTCACATTACAAACACTCATGTTCAACAATGATGTAGTGCAAATCTCCTAAAAATAAGTCTAAAGGCGAACCAGTAAGTTAGCGCATAATCAAACGAACACCTACAGACACACATTACATATATGACTGGAACTCAGAGAACGCCTAAGTCTAGCATATCAAGAGAATCAAGTCATCACCATTCTCAATGTTGATTTCAAGTGTTCTTAATATATGTAATAATCACAACATTTCACATGCTCTAGAAAGCAATGCAATTTTTCAAATTAGACAACTAATTAAAATCAGTAAAACGCAACGGGAAACTTACAGTAAAATCCAATTGTAAGGAACGTGAAATTTTGATACTAGTTAAAATAATTTTCTTGTATTTTAACATATTTAATTATAATTTTAAAAGAGTAATTGTATTTTTCTCGGCCTTCTAGAATTTTCTATGATTAGAAATCTAAATTTTATATTTA
This sequence comes from Asparagus kiusianus, assembly GCA_022839385.1. Taxonomy (NCBI): domain Eukaryota; kingdom Viridiplantae; phylum Streptophyta; class Magnoliopsida; order Asparagales; family Asparagaceae; genus Asparagus; species Asparagus kiusianus. The sequence goes on from BQKN01063313.1 coordinate 257,292, forward strand.
TTTAAATGATTTTGATATTTATAAATTTATTTTATGCGGTAAAAATTTCTGAAATTAATCTGTTGTGTTATCAGTACTATTATGTATTATTTAAATAATATATTATATTATTAATATTATTACGTATTATTTCATATAATACTTTGTATTATTAATTACGTATTATTTGCATATTTTGTTGTATTATTTTGATTATTACATACTATTTGTCGTATTAGTATAACTAGTACGTTTTACTGTGTATATAATTATCCCATAATTATTTGTTTTTGAATATAAGTAAATATATTTTATTTATTAATTATTCATGTTCGAATTATACAATATGTGTATATTTCGATTATTTCGTATCAACTTTTATATTAGCACAACATGTACATTTTTTGTAGATAATTATTTTATAATTAGTTTAATTTTTAAATACCTGTAGTTATTTATTTTAATTATTTTTTCGTTAGATACCTAAACCCTAACCCTAACTAATATTATATGTATATATACACATGTAACCCGTAACAACCGCCTCTTTTCTCAACTCTTTCTCTCTCCTATCTCCCTCTCTCAGATCCCACACTCCTCCGCCTCCTGTCGCCGACAGAGCCGCCGACCCCTCGCCGACGCCGACCAGACCCAGCCGTGCTCCCGCTCGGCCTCCCTACCCTAGCACGCTGCCCGACGCTACCTCTGGCCACACTCTGCCGCTACCCGCACTGCCCCGTCACCTACGACAGCCACCATATCGTTGCCCAGATTCGAGCTCCTCTGCCGACAGTCGAGATCCCCTGACCCACGCCGCCCGACGCCGGCTAGCTACCATCTCCTTCCCAAGCTCGTCCGAACCGTCCCAACAGCTACCTCCGACCCTCCACCTCGTCGACCACCATAACCCGCAACCCAACTCCGCCTCCTCCCTCCTCCCATCAGTCCTCGTCACTCTGGCCTCAGCCCGTCGAGCGCCTCCCCTTTTCATCCCCATGCCGCAGACCCAGTTCGCTACCACCTCTGATCCTGCAACCTCCCTCAGGCCCTCGTCGTCCGCTAGCCATGCCTCCAGCCCAACGTCCGACCCTCCGACGGCGATAGCCTCTCCACAAGACCCGACGCCGTCTCCCCCGTTGGCCTCCTCTCTCCCGAGCTCGCCGCTGCCCAACACCGATCCGAGTTCGTCGCTGTGCTTCTTCACGTCAGATCAACCCATATCGTTGACGTTGATTTGTTCAACGCGTCGAGACAAGATCTCGCCTCTCCACATTTTCTCGTTTTAGAAATATTATTGATTAAATAATTTAATTAGATATGATAATGTCGGTAATGTGCATATTATGAATATTAGACGTGGAATGTTGATAAATAGTATTAGATAATATTTTAGAAATAATAATGAGATATTTTATGGTAATTATATCTGAGAATTAAGGAGCATGAAATGATGAGTATGTGTTGTAAATAGATTTTATAAGACATTAATAATTTTTGTATATTTATAACTAAGTATTTACGGACATGAAATGATAAGTTAGGTGTTAAAATTAGAATTTAAGAAATATTATCGAAAAAGAAATAAAATAAAGGTAATTTATAAAATAGGAAAATATTACTTTTCATACAGAAAAGAATTAACAAATATATTTTTATTTTAAATTAGTTATAATGAGATATAGTTTTAAAAAATAATTTTGGAAAAAGAATATTTATTATTTATGATAGTGTGACTGATCGTCGTAGAGCATGACATTTCATGTGCAAAATGATATCGGTTTACAGTTTTCTTTTCTACATTATTATATTAGAGGATACTTAATTACGGATAGCTTGCATGAGAAGTTTGGACACCTCAGTAGTAAGATATTAATGAAGTCTATTTAGGTGTGTTTTTATGCTGTGTAGATTCTGTTCATGCATTCCGTATTTTATTCGCAGTTATTACTCATGCCTTATGTAATCATGTTCGACATGCCATGTTATCATTGTATATAATTAGTTTTATTTATTGCCTCTTGTAGTGATTGAGAACCTTAATAGTTCATGAATTAGTGGCCTCGTGCGTCATAAACAGACTTAGTGATATATGTGAGTGTGTTGACTGAGTTTAGATGGTGAACGCGAGTTTCAATGAGGATTATGGTTGACTTAGAAAAGTGAGAAGGGTTAGGATGAGGAAGTCAAGGTTCTTGTAATTGGATAAGGTTGTTGATATATCTTCCAGACTCACACCAGTGGATCGGTGTTGCCACTGGGGTTGGTTTGTTGGGTCAAAGTAGATCGGTGTCGCTACTTTGGTCCGTGAGTTTGATATTCACACGAGTATAGCTTAAGTCCGGACCAGGCTGAAAACGGATTGCGTGTAGTGCTCTGACCGAGTTTGTGTAATGGTATTGGATGCACGTAGGGGATTTGTGAACAGTCAGTTATCCGATGATATGAGCGTTGACTCTATGTGAGATGTGAACCAATGACCTGTTATAGGATGACTAGTTACATGACATTGTTATTTAAATGATCTATGGATTCTTGTGAGATGTAGGCCAGTTGTATTCTTTTCATACATAGATCGTGGTTAATATTAAATTATCTACAATTCGAGACATGTGGTATATACATGAATGTTTCCTTGTTTGGATTATTTCGCTCGACGTCCTATGTCTCTTATTAAAGATTTTTAAGTATTAATCCCATCTAGTTGTATGACATTATTACTTAGATAATTATTCTGATGGTTAGCTGCATGATCTTGTTACTTGGTTAATTTTCTTGGATTCTTGACTATTATATACCATTGGTGGATTTCATCTAGTTTTTAGTATCTAGCTGCATGCTTCTATTTATTATTACTGTTTTTGCCTTTGCCATTGGATTGTTACTATTTCTTCCTTGTGGGATCTTACGTGTGCCATGCACACTGACGTACACCTATTTTCTCTGGTGTACGTCATATTTAGGAGATGGACAACCTTAGTTCGGAATCGTACAGGAGCTAGAGGATTCTTAGTAGGAGTGCCTTGTAGATGGATTGGAAGAACAAGCTGAAGTATAGTAGTTTTCTTCTGTAGTAGTTGTAGAACATTAGAACTCTTTATCATATTTTTCTTTAGTTGTATGATGGATTTTCGTATTTTTAGTAGTACTTCTTTTTCTTATGGACTATGCATTTTTATTCCTAGTTAGACCGTTTTTGTAATAAGGGTATGTTTGACCCATATTTTATGTCTAGGATGATCCGATTGATGATATGTTTATTTCTTATTCTTGGTTGTCTTTATTCTTACTATTGTGATCAGGGACCTATGATTGAGATTTATGTATTTTATGCTTAGCGTATTGGATTGAGAAGAAAAAAATAGAAAAAAAAAATGATAGTGTATATTTTTTCTCAATCTAATACGTCGCGGGCTTGTTCACGTTCCAATTCCCGGGTATTTTGGGAAGCGGGGCATGACAAGTTTTAGTGGTGGCCCGTGCAGGTTGTGGTCCCGAGTCCTCACTAGTAAGAATATAGTGGACAATTTAGATACATATCGTATTTTATCCGTAAGACTACAATTAAGTTCTTATACTATTATTTTAGTAACTATTTTTTAGTTCCTATTTTTTGATATATTGTTTTGATTTTAACCTTAGTTTTCCTTTTGATTTTCGTTTTTCTTCAGAACCATGGTGGGTACACGAGGTTATAGTAACCCGTCTGGTAGCAGTGCCTCGCAGCCCGAAGTGGACCCAAGTCAACTTCTGACGATGATTCATGGATTAGTTACGAATCAGCCGCTCTTGGCTGGGCACTTGCAACAGGAGCATTAGCATCAGCCTCCCCCTCGTCCAGTGTCTAGTATTAGGGAGTTCTGATATATACGGCCCCCTTCTTTCTCTGGTGTTGAAGGACCTCTAGCAGCAGGGGAGTTCTTGAAGGTCATTGAGACTTTTCTCACGGTGACCCGTATTTCCCCTGCTGAATGGGTGGATCTCTTGGATATTTAGCTCACCGATACCATTCAGATATGGTGGACAGCTGAGAAGACTCATCTGGAGAGGCCCATCCTGTGGGAGATGTTCACCGAGCACTTTAACAGGAAGTATTTTTCTCAGTCGGCTTGAGATGAACTCCTACGTAGGTTTGTTGAGCTCAAGCAGGGAGGCCGATCAATTGATGAGTATGAGGCTGAGTTCTCTTCCCTGAGTCGATATGAACCTAATCTGGTTACAGACCCTACTATTAGGAGGCATCAGTTTTAGAAGGACCTGGATAAATATATCAGGTTTGCTCTGGCTGGTAGAGCACTTGTGACCCATGATGTAGTATTGGATGCAGCACGAGAGATTGAGAGTGTTCAGAAGGAACCTGAAGACCTACATGTGATTTAGAGCATAACACCAGCAGCTCCAGTCTGGAATATTGAACGTTCCCCTCCGAGGCAGTAGCAGGCTCCACATCGACATTAGTTTACTCAGCGCCAACCACTTCCTCCTATGCATCCCTATCAACACACTGGAGTGCATACCCGTGGCCAGTCTTCAGTGAAGTGTTCCTATTGTGGCCACGTTGGGCATACCCAGTAGGAGTGTCGCAGGCGTCTTCGTCTGTGCTATGCTTATGGATCCCTAGAGCATGTTAGTCAGGACTGTCCACAGCGGCAGCAGAGCATCTTGCCCCCACCTCCAGTTCGAGCAGCTCTTCCAGCTCCACCTCGATCAGCCTCCCTAGCTCCATTTCAGCATGGACCTTATTGTTGGCCTTCTTGTTTTGATGATGTTTAACAAACAATTTACCACTAATGTTGTTTGTCTAGTATTTGTGTTTTCTTATTTATTGTAGACAAACAACGTT